>OX465285.1:9979025-10252027 GCA_949987705.1 Thereva unica
GAATTGGTGTTTAATTTGAATAAATAAAACTTTTATATATACATGGATCCCGATTGCCCGGTTGCAAAGGTGTTGAGGTTCATGCCAGGTGGTATAACATTAAGGTGCTGTAACAGGTGTTGAATTACGTATTCGGAACTCTTATTTTTTTGTTTTTTTATTTTTTCCCCCACCTTCCATCTCTGAAATACCAAAAAATATATACACTAGGTATGAGAAACCAGATATAGGTAGGTTATATGAGGGCAGGACCGAAAATGTGGTTTTTCGTATTAAAAAATTTTTTCTTTTGGTATCCTCTGACACCCACCCCCTGAGTAGTGTACGTGACAGTATTTCAGTTGGAGCTACTTATCTAATATCTTGGTTGATGGAGTGTTAATTGTTTTACCTATGGAGAATGGGGGGATAGATAAGGACGTTTTAGTGGCTTTTATATCATATAGTACTAAGTAGGTGGCTTGAAGGGTCGAGCGAAATTATGTAAATTAGGTGCGAAATTATGGGGGAGGTGTTTTCTTTTTTTGGGGGGGGGATTTTGAGTAATTTCTAATGTACTTTGATGTGATATTTTTAGTTTGATAAATTGAAAGAGAGATGAATTTTGACAGTGAAAATGAAATTGTTGTCAGGTTATTTGTTTTTTGCTTGTGTGCTTTTAATCACTTTTTATTGTACTTACGACGACGGTGGATGTGACTTTACTTTACCCACTTCAACATGTCTATCGCACAGGTAGATCCATGAGGCAGCTTTGTAAGAAATGGTGGGAGTTATCGAAAGGACCCTACATTACAAACAATATACCCTGGCAGCTGTAAGATGGTAATCAACAGAAGCAAAGCCCAAGCAGGAGTGATCACATATTTATTGTGAATAGTAACGGTAGTAGGGATGCCATACTGGATCAACAATATCTTCAAAACTGTTGCTATAAAGGCGACGACCTTATCAGTACTCACAAATTGATGTTAGGCTTGGGTTTTGAAACGCTTGGGCCTTTTAGCAGTTTTCTCAGAAAGTCCCTCCGAGATTTATTGGACTCGTATGTGAGAAAGTATGATTCTAGGATCTCTTCAATGATGAAATCTTCGAGAGCCAAGGCCATGTAGATGCAAAATAATATTCCAAGTGGATTTGGGAACCTAGATGGTAATAAAACACATCAACAGAGGTATACCACAAGAAACAGTCATAACTTCTTTTCTGTGGTTAGCAACGATAAACGATTAGGATACTGAAAAAAGTTGGCAGCTGAGCAGTAGGCTGCGATTTCAGCCTGCATGAGCACCACTTTATCCTCCAGGGTGAAATTTCTGGAAATAATATTGGACACAGAACTCAACTGGAAATGGAACATCGTGAAAAGAGTTAATAGAGCCTGCATGCCACTACAAGCAAAAAATGGTAGTATGGATGAGTAGATAATGCGTCGGTTCTTTTTATCTCAGTTTTTCTCTTTATGGAGGAAATCACTGTGAGGCTAAATGCAGAAGACCATCTGATTTTCTCTAAAATAAATAAAATTTCCACCAAATAATCGAATATCCACTTGTTTTGAATTTTAAATTTTTCTTCTGCTTTCGCTTTGAATGTTGCTGGGGCTCTGTTACATTGTCCACATTATCTCCGCTCCGCTCCGCTCGACTTCGCTCCACTACTTTCCACTTTCGCCTTTCTTCTATGTGTAAACAGGTATTTGTTTATTTCCTGCTAAATTGGTTTTCAAGTTTTTCAACCAGTTCCTACGTGACCAAGTTCACAAGTCATTGGCCTAGTTTCCACCTGACCTAGTTTCAACGGTATCAAAAAATTTCTCAGGCCCAACCGACGCATTACCTACTTGAATGGCAAGTCCAATTCTAATGAACGGTTCGCTGGTATGGTGGCTAGCTCTGAACAGGATCTATAATATCATAAAGTTGGTAAAGGTGCAAAAGACGACAACAGGGACCAAGAGAAAATGCCCCATGTCCAACTAGTTTCGTGTAGTGTCCTTAGACTGAGGGAATATGAAGCCTTGACCGCTAGGAGTATTATTAGTTAAATAAAGCTAACCTCCGTGACGCAATGCTAAAAACCCAGTCCCAAGCATATAGTAGAAGATTAGGAGGCGTTTTTAATTCGGGTACGAGTTCCAAATAAACGCCATGCGGGAACGTGTCGTACTCATTAGTAACATACTAAAGCGTGCCGGTAGGATCGAATAGGCTTTTTGAATTCAAGGCAGATACAAACTGTGATGTGAAGCACGAGAGCTCTTAGGAACATAGATGGAAACCCGAAGCCAGCTTAGAAGAGTGTGTCTATCCGGGGCTCGAAGACCGAGTCAAGTCAGCCAAAGGTGCAGCGCACTGAAAATATCTACTACCTCTAGGGCGGATTTTTCCGCGTCGAAAAACCAAGCTTAGGAGTTGCACTTTGTACTCCTAGTCTGTCATGTCGTTCAGGTCATGGTGCATGGCCTAGAAGTGTACTTGGTTTGAAGGATAGAAGAGAAGAGGAAAGGCTGGAAGTAGTCTGGGGGCGCTGGGCAGAAGTCGATGTGCCACAGATTTAAACTCTAAGATGTACTTAGATGTAGTTGTATAGTTTGCAAATTCTCACTGAGGGGATTGTTCCACGGCCGAGTTTTTCTATTTATAAATGAACTTCTAGATCGAATTGTGGTCAAAAGGGGGCAGTGAGGTGTGAGGGTCAGCTGTACGGGCTATCCTGATGTTTCAAACCAATTGTCAGCCATACATATTAATCAAATTAATTTTTTTATATATGAACACGTGCTTTTGAAACAATATTAAATTTCTAGCAGTAAGGTTTTTTTATTTTTATATTGAGATATTTCGACTTTTTATTGTTAATCCTTTTTGGTGATGGTGGTGGGCCTAGGGCATACATAATTTAGGTTTTTCTTCTATTGGTGCTATTAGTCCTCTGTTGTATTCCTTCTTTATTTAAAGTGTTTCAATGCTGTGTTGAACGACATTTTTTGGGTCGTAAGTGTATAAATGTAAACAAAAAAAACAAAAAAAACGTCGTGGTACCAGGGCGGGTTTTATAGAACCTTAATGTTGAAGAATTTGTAAGGGCATGGTAAATTAACCTATCTTGCGTAAGTTCATCACTATACTTTCCAGAATTGATTTTGATTTGGTGGCTTAATTGTATTGTAATATTACATAGGGTGTGTAATGAATTAAATAAGTTTTTGAGAATTATTGTGTTTTGTGCGGAAATGGTGAATGTTCGTGTTCTTCAAATTTTTGGGTGGGATGATGTGATAAGGTAAAATCAGGATGGCTTAGTGCCTGGTGAGGTCTCTCGCCCAAGAATTTTCTCTCAGGTGTCCCCCCTCTAAGAGCTCCGCGCCTGCCCTGATGGGGGCACTCAAGGTGGTACTTCCGGTGTTTTGTTACATTAAAGTTCACACTTTTGCTTCGCTTAAATATCACCAACATCATACATCTGGAGCCTGAGTGGCGTGTTTCATATCCAGATAACAACCAGAGAGAGAAAATGTCATGTGGGTTATTAATAAGCGTTGAAATTATGATTTAGTATTAAAACACTCTTTATTACCTCAAAACTGGTTAAAAATAAGCATTTTACTACCATATATACTCCCAAAAAAAACTGCAACTTTTTAAACAACTCCTAAATTATTGCAACAAAGTTCCTTTTATGTTAGCACAAAACTTCCCCCTTTTATTACATACTTTGGTTGTTAATACCCCCCTCCATATAAAAAATTTGCATAACCTTAAAAGTATTGAAAAGAAAAACGAAAAATTTCGTTCCCCCGGCTTAATCAACTACGAAAAATTTCATTTTAATTACTACGAAAAAAAAAAGAAATTTCATCCTTCCATCCATATTTCCCAAAGGGCACTTGCCTTTTAATTCAAATTAACTTCTTTCCACAAAAGTTTCTTTATCGCAAACATTTTCTTTTTTTGTTTTGTTGGTACTAATCATTTGCATTTAAAGGCATTAAGCTGGAGGCAAAAAAAGGAGTATGTTTTTTTTTTTGTGGTTTAACTTCATGACCATAATTTCATGTGGTTTTTGTCGTAACCCTTATTAAATATTAATCGATATGCTTGCGTGGGAACTGCATTATTATCCACATTATTGAACCCTTAAATTGCTTAAGCTCAAGGGATTTTGTGGATATAGTGTTTTTTTTTTTTGAGGGGGTTAAAAATAAAACGTAGCAGCAAAAGTAGCAACTATAACAACAAAAAATATACGGAAATATAAATGAAAATCTCCAGCATGGCTTTATGGTAATTGCTTATAAATTAGGCAGTACTTCATCACAAAATCCTTAAAACTTTATTACCAACCCGAAATCACTTCTATACAGCAAACCATCACCCAATAAAAACTTGCTTCCTTCGTCCTCTGGTTGGTGTTGGTGTTAGTGCTACATAAACAAGGCCGAAATTAAAATTTATCACTCCATTAGAAAGTTCTATACAAATTCATTACCTCCGAGGACCGAAAGACAATTTTTCAAAAAAAAAAAACGGAACGTGTCCTTCGACAGAGTGACAGCAAAAGGTCCTGATCAGAAAATAGAGTTATACTAACCCATCGCCTTTCGACTTAGCAAAATGTAAACAAAGTAATCTGATTTAACCCCAAAAAAGCCTCGGAACACACCCTCAAGTGTGCACATTTCGGCCATGCCAT
Organism: Thereva unica; assembly: GCA_949987705.1. Classification (NCBI taxonomy): domain Eukaryota; kingdom Metazoa; phylum Arthropoda; class Insecta; order Diptera; family Therevidae; genus Thereva; species Thereva unica. The sequence continues at coordinate 9,983,721 of OX465285.1, forward strand.
ATATGTATAACCACCCAGGGGCCAGAGAGAAAGAGAGAGTGTACATGACCCAATGGCTTGTCATAATCCTTTTTTAAGGACATCAATTACCATAAGGATGCGCAGTTTACATATCATAAAAATTTCATGTCACTTAAAGCGTATGTATATATACAATATTATGTATGTATGTATATAAAAAAAATTCAACTCCTTTTCATAGAGTGATACTCTCTCTACACACATATTCAGGACCGGTCTGTTAGGCTATATTCCTTGCACGACTACGAAAAAAAGGATGCCTTCTAAAGGATCTGATCGTGTGAGATGTTATTTAGTCGCTTTTTATTCCAGAAGAGGATTTATCTCCTCTTTTAAAAATCTCATCACCCAGCAGCAGCGCCAGGGATGCCACCTTCTTTATAGCTTCCACTATCTGGTGATGTTATCACACTGTGCTTCGTCCTATTTTGCTCCCGGATGGGATGCCATATCCCTCCTCTGAATCTCAATACTCATAAAGGCGAGAGAAACTGGGAAATGTATAAAGGAATGTGCAGTCAAAGCCTGAACCTGAATAAATGGAAACTAGAGTAAAAATGAATGAGGGAGAGTGCCAGAGAGCATATAGTATGTAACTGTAGAAGTCGACCATTATTAGATTAATCCTTTGCAGCAAAAATAAAGGAAGAAAAAAGTGTGATGAGAACTTTAACAAAAGGATGATCTAGTGACGAGTGTCGGGAATTTCATTGAGGTGTAATTATATGGGGTCCCACACAAAACATACACCGACAGAGTGGGGACTACGAGTCGGGAATGAATAATGATTGGAAAAGGAAATAATTTCAAGTATTTAAGGTGTCCTTAAACATTCTAGGGGAAGAATTCTTTGGATTATTGAAGATGTGCACGGAAACCTGGAGAATTTGTTTTGAAATGCAAAATATAAATAGATGGGATAATCAGCCAAAGATGATACTGTAACAATATACATGATATTACTGACTAATAAGCCATTGTTGAATAAGGTGTACATGTACACTTGCATGTGATTGGAACGGATATCTACGTGGTGTGCTATGTCCAAAAAGTATCACTTCCAAGTATTGACAAGTGAAGTTCCTCTTTATGTGACACAATCAAACTTAGGGGTCACCAAAGGTCATCTTCTTGTTTGGTAAGGTAGGTATTGGGTCCAAGGGTACCACGGCCCTTATTCGGTCTAGGCTGCCATCATTGACCTATTTTGGTAAAGAAGTTGTATCTCTTAAGAAATGATTGAAACTGGGATAATTACTTGGTGATTTGGCAGCAGATCCTTGCTTAATGTTACGCCAAGGATGCTAAGAGCTGAATCAGTTATAAGATTTAAGCAGTCCAAGACTCTGGAAATGCAGCGAATGCAAGTTTTATTGGGATATAGGACAGCATCTTGTTTTTGGCGACGTTGAAGTCAATACCATTCTTACAGCCTAAATCAAGAATTTGTTCTTTGTTCTTGACGATTGAATTGGACATAAGTTCACGATCGAAAATACCAAGTCTGGCGCGTGCTTGACTTATGGTACATTATGCAAGCTGCAAGAGTAATCTAGTATATCGATATCAGTGATCCTGTAAGGGAAGTTAGAGGAGATTGAATGACAATTCGGAAATGTCCATTAAATCAAAAATATTATGTTAGGGCCGTTCACATACAGGCCGCCGGCAGGCCGAGGCCAAGTATAATCACACCCTCTCCGACCGCCAACTGTATTGAGCCTGGAATCCAGGATATCTGACAAAAATCTTTGTCAGTGGGTAGTATGTATTTGGGTGAGTATTTATCGTCAGTCTGGGCCTGAAGATCTGAACTTCTATTCAGTCTGAAAATTTCGTTGGGGCTATGAAAATTAAATTAACAACCTCTCACGTTAAGCACTCGCCTTCCGCTGTGTGTTAGACGGATGCCTCAAATCCTTATCGATCAGTCACACTGAGTAATGTGTGACTTTCATCGGGCGGTGCCTGCCAATCTGGCCTAAAAGCCATGGCTTGCCGGCGGCCTGTAAGTGGATGGGTACCTTAAAGCGTGACCTTCATCGTGCCCTAGCTGACGACCTGATCTGAAAGGCCACGACATACCGGCTGTCTGTATGTGAATGGGGGCCTTTAGATTCCAGAGTTGATCCCCAAGATAATTTTTGGTGGCACGCTTAATATGTAGTTGTTTTAATTATCTGCGAATGCATTCGGGTTGCCGACCGCTGCCCTAGAGGATGTTGAGCGAGATGTTGTAGAGTTTAGAATTGATGATATTCAAAACCAGTCAGAATAAACGACTGAAAAGGAAATTCTCAATCCAGTTGTTTAGTACTGAGTCGATACCAAAAGCTTGAGTTAAGTCGAAAGATCAGTCAAAAGATATGGACTCAGGTATATTGACAAAAAAAACAAAAATAAAAGAATTCGAGGCGAACAAAGAGACATAAAATCGGCATTAAGCTTCATATATGCTGCCTGCTGGCCCTTATATGCCAAATTCTTCTTGATCGATAATACCAGGAATTTTTTGCTGCTGTAACTTTAAGGATATCTCCGCTCAGCCAGTCGTCAAATATTCATTGAACTAGTACATAGTTTCCAGCTTAATGTACTTACGACGAACTGACTCATTCAGGTAACATTCCTAGCTGGGGGTACCCACCCCTGACGACCCAGTCAAACACACACACACATACAATAGGTATGGGAACAGATCATTCGTTCACAAGCGGCTGTAAGTTAATTGGGAGTAATGATCGCTTACAGTTGGAAGCACAGTACTCCCAAGAAGGCTGTCGAACGTGGAGATTCTAAGATCGAGTGGCCGCCTTCTTATGGCGAGAGGAGCTCAACTCTGCTATACGCAGTATTAGTGTGAGAACCAGCCTTGAACACGGAACGTTAACAGTGCAAAAAGGGAGCCGCACACAGACCGAACGTTTTACTCATACAGGATAATGTGCAACGATGTTTTGTGCGTGTTAGCAGGGTTAATCCCCATAGACGTATTGGCGAGAGAAGGAATGCGTCTCTATGCTTCAGAATATGTCAGAGGGGAGCCAAATATAGTGCCAGATAGGAAGTAGGCACCCCCATCATTTCGAGCATGATGACTCACCGCTAGGCCCGGCATTTCCAGGCATCCAGGATAACGCAGACTACGCCTTCTTTTTGTCTGTGAGATTCGACGAATATGCTAAAAAATCCACTCAAGCGGAGAGAGAGTGGAAAGCCAAAAGCTGTTTTATTGGGTTTGAGTGGTTTTCCCCTTCAAACACACGATAATAAAAAAAGGTGATCCAGGAGTTTTAATAAAATAAGGCTGCTCGCACACTGCATCAGAATTTGTACGATTTTGTGCGAATTCTGATGAAATTGTATGCTATTTCATCGGAATTCGCACAAATTCGTACAAATTCTGATCCAGTGTGCGAGCAGCCTAACAATGGATATAATCAAATGTGCGAGGTTAACTTGACCTATATATATGTACAAATAAGAATCATAACCAGTATTTATATATTCTTCTAGGAATACTGGATTTTATAACTGTTCAATTTGAAAAATAGAAGGATCATGTCACACGCTCGTAGATTGCGTTATAAGGAAACGTATTCTAGCCTGAATAAAAGCGACAGATATTATGTTCTTACGGCGAAAACACAAGTCCCAGTCAGTAATCTTAAAGAAAGTGAAAAAGCTCCAGTCGATTTTCGACTAAAAATCGACGCCTGCAGAGAGACAAAGGAAATATGTTTTGATTGTTTCAAAAAAAGATAATAAGCAGGAAAATGTACAAAAACATTGTAGTATGTGAAATACGCTATTATATATAGAAATACGCTATTATATACGTCGGTGTGTGTGTGGTGTACGACTGTCCTGCAATCTACATTTTGATGCCCGGCACATGGCCGACGACTATGTTTCAATTACGGCCGATGTTCGCCCGTTGTAGGGCCAGTTTTATTTTTACTAAAGAGTACTGGAGTTATCTCTCGTTCGCCAACCCGAAAAAATTCTACAGCTAGATTTTGCCAAAACCAGGCGAGTTTGATTGCAATTGTCGAAGCTTACCTACGAATGCAGATGAACCCAAAGCCAGGAGCCTGGCTAATCCTGTTGTTGGTTAGCCAAGCATACTGCTTCACTGCTTTGAGAATATCATACAACACCCCACTAAGCTGTATTGTGGAATAAGCCAGAGAAACAAACCGACATTTTCCTTGTCGTTATTCAGATCTAGTTAGGATCAAACATCGTGCATTTGGTAGTTGTGCTCCTTATTCCTTAGTCTATTAATGAGTTTGGTTCGAAGGAAGGAATAAAGGAAATGATAGAATGATAAGAGTCTGGATTGTGCAGAAGTGTCGGCGAGATGAATTTTTAAAAATTTTGTCATGACTCAGCCTTCTCTTTACTTATTGCAGAGTTTAAAAGGCAAATTGGTTATATTGATTAAAATTCAATACTTTCATAAGTTACTAAAGTCACAATGAACCAATTATAATCAAGAAAACCTCATTCTATCAACCCCATACCTGAGTGATATCACGTGAATCGAAAATATTTTAATAGCACCACAGCAAGTATGCATTAATAAAGGCGATACAGTGTCCGGCCTGGTGAAATATCAACTTAGTCCCCCAGGTTATTAATGTGAAAAGCCAGAAGCCCCCCTGCTATTCCCCATTATTACAAGCGAAAATGGACAGAAAATAAAAGAGTGGGGGGGAAAGAAAACAATAATCTCGAAGCACATAAATTAATCAAAGTTACAACCGTGAGGAATGTACGCAAATAAAATTTCATCCTGATGGGCCTTCACCCTTGTGGATTCGTGTCCCTCGTCATCCGATGCCTGCCAGCCAGCCTTATTAGTGCGTACACCCTATATATATACTAACTATACACAGGGAGTCGTTCGCCCAGCTAAGCGGCCTATCTTCGGCCTATCTTTTTCCCTTTTTTTCTGTTTTTGTCGTTGATGTCCGATAAAATTGTCGTTTGGCAACATCGTCCCCCCTTGACCGTGTCCATTTAATCCCTACCCAAAGCCATATTCCCTATCCCCAAAATGGCCCCATTTACTTCTAAAAGTGTTCCAAGTTAAAGCTCAGTTCACAATATCCTGATGGTCGTATAGTCCTAGGCTAGCTAGCCCAGCACAAGGGTGGCCGAGGTGAGCTGCAGGAATAAACAGGCATATATTGACGAATTAGGAAGGATAACTGGGAACATAGTCGAGCCGGGCTCTGTTCGCTCAGTTGCCATCTCGCTCACACGCTAGATGCGAAGTTAATTAAATTGAAATAAATTTCCCTCGCGGCCGAGAATAGACTGGAGGCGATTTAATGTTAGTCCATTTTCGGGGCTTGGTTATTGGATTTCGTTGATACCGATTTGAGAGGGGCCTCTATGCTACATACACATCCTTGTAGGATCGGTCCAAAGCAAATCCCCAACGGGGGCAGAGAAAGTGGATTGATTTCATCACTATCGCTGCGCTGCGAGAGAGAAGTCTTGATTACGTGCTTCAAGGGTATCGGGACGTTTATTTGACAACACCCCCACAGTAATGGTCATTGTTGGCAAGTTACGACCTTGGTTATTTTAAATTAATTACAAGAAAACCAGGATACGGCTATACAGGATATATACAACGACCAACAGCCAGGACTACGATATGGGCATGGGCACGCGTATGTATTGATTGAATGCAGACCTTGTAATTGGGTTATCGGGGCTTTTCATGGTAAAAGCTGTCCCAGATTTGTTAAGTTAATTACTGGCTTAGCCTTTTTACCCTTATCTAGAAAGCAAAAAGGACTTTATGTAATTAAGATAAAGCCGAAGACTCGAAGCATGTTTGATTAGGTTTTAATAATATGGTGTGGGAGATTTCAAATAGCTGTGTGGATTGTGTTACATAGCGCATATAGGAATTTGACCAGAGGTAGTTGATGGGATTCGTTTTTTTTTTTAGGGTAAAAAACCCAATCAAGAAATTGTAGTGATCTCATAATTTTGCTGAGAGTACTAAAATTGTACTTATTGACAGTAAACTAAGCTTTGGTTTCAGATCTGCGGCTAGACATTGCACCGTGACCATTGCGACATGAAGGTCTGATAGTACAAAGAGTCACCCCTCACCCCTCAAGTTTGGATTTTCACATAAAACAGGATAAAGCCCGAATTGTAAATGTAAAATGCACTGTATGTAACTTCAAAAAAATTAACATACGCCTCTTATAAGACCTTTAACATATACCAAGAAAAAGCAAATCAATAACGCAGAATTATTTCTTCTCAGTAGGTATTGGGACACTTGAGCCTGGCGACTGGGAACCACCGACAGAATACGTATAAATGAAAAATGGCCATAATATGTAACAAATTAAATAAATAAAACTCGACATCTTTAAGGGTTTTGAGAGAGCATGTCACTTGTTTATTAAATTTTGCGGCTTTGCTGTTTGTATCGACTTCTTCTAAACAACAACTTTGAAATTTCTGCCCGTATAGTGACTTTTTTAAGTTTGGAAACAAAAAGAAGTCGCACGGGTCCAAATCTGGTGAATACGGTGGATGGGCCACAGTTCGTAGCCTAATTCGACTAATCTGGCCGTGGTGTCGGCGTAGGGGTTAGCCGGTTCGTTGTCATGGCGGAAGAGTACTTTTTTCTTTGGGGCTGTTTTTTTCTGCAATTCGGCCCAATAGTTTGGGGTCATCCATAAATTACGTGAGGTGATTTTTGGGATTTTTCGACCCCCCCTCCCCCCTTGGTGAGATTTCGTGAGATTTGGCTCGACCCCCTCCCTCCCCCCTAAATCCACGTGAGATTTTTCAAATTTTAAAAAAATCTAGTATTTACACTAAAAATACGTATTTACGGTCGTAACCACAGCAAAGTGGGCCTTTTCTTAGAATATAGAACTGCAGGAAAGGCCCTCGAATTTAAAATCCTTGTTCGTAACCGTAGTGAAATCCGATTAAAATACGGAGTGAAAGGCGTGTAAAAAGTTCATCTGAGCGGAAGGGGGGTGTTGGGAGCAAGATTTTATTTGAGATAACTGATAATTTGGACGCCTTGCCCTCCTCTATTCCACTCACTTTTCCGTTTGTAGTGGACACACAAGTAGTTCTAAATTCGAAGGGCCTTTTTGCGGGTCAGTGTTACTTGGCTCGTACTCTGCAGCATTTGACGAGACACACGTTTGACAATCGACAACAAATTTTTGTGTAGGATTTACTCCTATCTGAAGGCCCCAATTTACACACAGGTCACCAGCAGGCCGTGGCCTGAAAGTTTTCTCCTTGAGGCCAAGTATCCCTAAACACTCACTGGCCGCCAACTGTATGAGGTAGTGATGAGCAAGACTTTTCTTGCAATTCTTCCTTTTATTGTACATTAAGCAAGACCAAAGCAGGAACAAGACAAGACAGGACAAAATAAGACTACATTGCTCATCACTAAATGCCTAAAGTCTTGCAGTGGTGAGCAAAAAGCCTTCGAAAAAGTCTTGCTAAAAGTCTTGCAAAAAGTCTTGCAGTCTTGTCTTTGTCCTGCTGAATTGTCTTTGTCCTGCAAGACAAGACGTTTTGCTCATTACTGGAAAACTTTTGCCCGTTAGTGATGAGCAATAAGCCTTGCTATCCTGATCTTGCAGTCTTGACTTATCCTGGTCTTGTCTTGGTATTTCTTGGTCTTGCTAAATGTGCAAGACTAGTCTTGCTCATCACTAGTATGGGGCCTGCAGTTCAAGAAAGCCGACGAAACTAGCATTTATCGTCAGTTCGGGCCTGAAGATCTGAACTTCTATTCACTAAGAATTCACACCGTATGCACTCGGAACGGAAAGCAAGGCGCGAGCTAGTCGTGAAAACCATCCACCATCGCGTTTGCGCTTTTTTTACTCTTTTGTGTTCACGGCGTGAGGCTTGAAGCTTTCGTTGGGGCCATGAGCATTTTTGCACTTGAATTAATAACCTGCTATGCTAAGCAGTCGTTTTCGCCTGTGTGTAGGGAATCAGGACTTTACCTACATGCCACGGCCTGTCAGACTCATCCCTCGTAAGTCAATGGGGGTCTTTAGTGGAGAAACACGTTTTACTTAATTTAACCCAATTTTGGCGCAATTTTACACTGTGTTTTAAAAAAAAATACGTGAGATTTGCCGAGACCCCCCCTCTCCCCAGGTGAGATTTGGTGAGATTCGGCCCGACCCCCTCCCCCCCCCCTAAACGCCTCACGTAATTAATGGACGACCCCTTGGCATAGTAGAGCCCCGTGACCGGTTTGCCCTTCTTCAGGTAGTCGATGTAGATCATATCTTGTGAATCCGGTGGCCATCACCTTTCCGGCCGATAGGACAGTCTTTGCCATTTTCGGAGCACGTTTGCCGGGTGAAGTCCACTGTTTCGACTATTTCTTGGTCTCTGGTGTGTACCAGTGGATCCATGTTTCGTCGACGATCATAAAACAGTGCAGAAACTCCTTCGGATTGCGCTTAAACAGCGTCAAACACTGCTCTGAAGTGGTTTCACGGTTGTGCTTGTTGTCCGGAGTGAGCAAACGCGGCATCCATCGCGCCGACAGTTTTCTCATGCCCAATATTTCATGCAGCATATGACCCACGCTGTCTTATGAGATGCCTACTGTCTCAGCTTACTCGCGCACCTTGAATCGACGGTTTGCCAATATGAGATCGGGGACTTTAACCTCCGTATTACTTGCTCTGCGGTAAGACCTATGGGGTGCGACAGCGAGGGAGGCCCAACCTTCGCTGGAAGGATGGCGTGGACCAGGACGCTCAGAGTTTAGGGATGCCAAACTGAATGACATCGGCTCAGAATCGGGACCGGTGGAGAGAACAGTTGCGCGAGGCCAGGACCGGATCCCGGTTGTAGAGCCTTTAAAGAAGAAGAGGATTACTTGTTGGACTGCAATCGTATATACTAGGAAATCGTTCCTAAACAGAACAACGCGACAGTGGAACATTCCTTTGCATTCAGTAATTCCGAACTCCCTCCAAAAGCTCAAAAGCAATGTTCATAGTTACCTTCTTTAACATCTTCCAGACCCCTCATAACCTTAAACTTGCTCTTAACAGACTAAAACAATATTATACCGTACTGGCAGTACAAATGATGATTGCGATAATCACAGAAAACTGTCAGTATGCCGTTGATTTTGGAACGATTTGGACACGGTTTTTGGAGTTTCAGTTTGCTTTCGATTCACCATTCGGAAAACTGTAAGCTTGTTTGCTTGTCGAACTCACATATTCATAGCTTTTCACTAGTTATAATGTATTTCATGTATGTATAATCCGTAGAAGTTTAGGAAAGCATATCTTCAGAGAACTGTTTTCAATGCTACGTTCCGACCTCTTTCCGAACCAACCATTCCATTTGCCTGAGGTTGGCAGGCGGTGGTCCTAATACCATGAGTACTGAATAGTTTTGCAACTTCATTGCAAAGTTTCGTCTCGAATTACGTACCTTGATCAGTTGTGGTTTCAAGAGGTATGTCGGAACGTGGAACGAATTTGGTATGCTTCAGGCCATCACATGAATCGATCTCCTATCCGTAAGATATAAGAGTAACCGCGAAATGGTGGTAGCGGTCCCCTTAGACCCATTCGTTTATGGCCAAACCTTTTATTTCGAAGCTTGAGGTCTTCAATTGAAAATTTGGTATGGCTTGAAACTTGGACTTTTGTCAACGAAGGCACGATCGAGATCATTCATTGCAGTATTTGTTGATTAATGACCAGAAGTATTTCTTGGTAACAGCTCATCATGTGGCGCGAATATCTATTTGAGACAGGCTATGAACGAAGTTGAACTCTAGCTTACGAGATGAAGTAAGGCATACCCTGTATTCTCTAGATCACGGATCAGTGATCAAGGAGGTGTTTATGTAAGATCGTTCTGATCGCACCGATTTGTTTATTGTGGCTTTGCCTAAAACCCGTGAACTCAATAGTGTGCGATCACCAAAATAATAATGTATGGGTTGGCGTTGATTGCATTTTATCACCAGAAATTCAACAAAACAACGCATAATTAATAGCTATCAATCTAATTTATCATTCTGTGCGTAGTCATAGTCCATAATTTCGATTTTTAACACAAAGATGCCAAAACAGAATGAAAAAAAGTGGTCATCTACACCATATCAATGATTTCAACCTGAAAATCGCATCATATTTTTTCCTTTCATAAAATAAATCATCATTTCATAAAAATCTATATTTAATAGCAGCACCCTAAAAAAAGATAATTTCCTACACCATTGCCAACAAATTGAATCATAATCTACCCATAAAATCAACATTTTAGGTGAAAATTTCAGGATATTAAAAAAAATATCGATATTTTTTCGCTCAATTCTTTTTTTTTTCTTATTTTTTTTATATATCTTTCTATGTATACAACCAAAAAGAATCCCTATACCTCGAAGGACATCCTTTTTCACGGATAAGATGAAGCTGAGAGAAGACGAACACCATTCTCGTCCCGTTATCCACCCCTTCAGGATAATTCCCTTAAAACACTTTTCTATGGTGTACGAGTACACTCAGAATTAGATCAGCCATAATCCTATCATAGAGCGCCGCATCCTGTGACAGCAGGACCAATCCCTGGCTTCAGCTATTCTGTCCCCAGTCTCGTTGTACGAGGCTATACGCATCTATACACAAAAAGGAATTTTTTTTTGTGTCTCCCTGAAGGATTCAATATTCATCAAAAATTTTGATTTTTCCCCTGTCCCTGGTTCATTAGAAATCCACTCTCCTTTCGTCCTTTCTTACCCGGGTGGGGGAGTACCAGGTCTGTGTTAGTGACTCATGTCTACTCATTCGTCTTTTCCCAGTTTTATTCTTATTGAAATATTTTTCCCCGAAAAAAAAAAAATGAACGAAAATCTTTTACTCAAAATCGGATGAAAAAAGGACGAACGAAAAAAAAAATATATAAATTGCGGACACAAGAAAAATCTCTAATCCGCGTTTCAGTTCGGGGCCCGCGGCGGGGCTGGTTCGAGGGAGCGAATAAATTTCGCCTTAGGCAAGGCAGAAGAGCGTCAATAAAAATGAAAAATGGTCCCAGGACACGTTTTTATCAAAATCCTATAATTTTCCCGTCCTCCTAAATTGCTCAAGGAATTATTTTGCGCGGCCTTTTCGCCTGGAATTTTCCTTTTTCTTTTCATTTTTTTTTCACGAAACCGTTTCAAGTTGTTCACATCAGAGCGCGCCGGGGCCGCTCATTTTCCGTTTGGCGGTGCGCGGTTTGTTTTTGACGAGGATTTTGATAAAAGCGATATCGTCCTTGTTTTCGGATTTTTGGAAGGAGAACACAAAAAAAAAAAAATAAATAAATACACGAAGGAAGAATAAGAGGAAATTAGGGAAATAACAAGGAAGTGAACAGGAACGAGGGGCTGGGCAATTACACTGATAGAAATATTGGGTTTGAAATGTTAAATATCTGTATAGGGTTGTTGCGCGGGTATACAGGGTAAGGGGGTGTGCGCTATTATGCGACTTAATTCGGGATTTTTTACACACAGAGAAAAAAGAGAAATTAGTTACTTAAGAGGATATTCGAGGATACGAAGAATCGGAAACCGTTTTTGTGTAGGCGCCCCTTTTATGTTACACACTAAAATGGTGTGGGAAATGTTGATTGTGACTGAGCGATGAAAGGACATCAATTGGGTGGAAAATGTATTATTAGATTGAGTATATAAATAGTTTTGTCGAAAATTTGTTATCCGGTTGAGATATGCACGCGCGGTATTTTAATGGGATAATTATAACCAAACCATCCAGACGAAATCACTTAATTAAGGACATTTTAATTAGGATACGCTTGTTGATGACGAACGAATTGTAAGAATATATATTTAACGTAAAATAGACGAGGGTTGGCGAAATTTTGTTCGATAAAATTTCACATTCTCCGGCTTATTTACCAATAATGGATTGGATTGGAAGCTTAGTCAGCGTGAAAGCTTATTGAAAACACAAACCCACGACAACAAAGTTCAGCTAATTTTTCGCAGGTGGCGCTCACTGACACCCCATACCACATCAACACCCGAGACCACAACCGATGAAGTCACTGCTCCAGAAATCCTGTAGCTCTACTACTAAAGGGTGTTTTTTTAGAGGTATAGAATTTTAAATTGCAATAAAACAACGATGGATTATTCGATTGACATGAATTTTTTTTTATATTTGAAAGATAATCTTGTGGCATTACATTTTAAATATAATTTCTGGCATATGACCGCCACGGCTGGCTCGGATGTAGTCCAATCTGGACGTCCAATTTTCGATGGCTTTTTCCAACATTTGTGGCCGTATATCGGCAATAACACGGCGAATGTTGTCTTCCAAATGGTCAAGCGTTTGTGGCTTATCCGCATAGACCAATGACTTTACATAGCCCCACAGAAAGTAGTCGGTAGCGGTGTTAGATCACATGATCTTGGAGGCCAATTCACAGGTCCAAAACGTGAAATTAGGCGGTCACCAAACGTGTCTTTCAATAAATCGATTGTGGCATGTTGCGCCGCGCCGTCTTGTTGGAACCACAGCTCCTGGACATCATGGTTGTTCAATTCAGGAATGAAAAAGTTAGTAATCATGGCTCTATACTGATCACCATTGACTGTAACGTTCTGGCCATCATCGTTTTTGAAGAAGTACGGACCAATGATTCCACCAGCCCATAAAGCACACCAAACAGTCAGTTTTTCTGGATGTAACGGTGTTTTGACATACACTTGAGGATTAGCTTCACTCCAAATGCGGCAGTTTTGTTTGTTGACGTAGCCATTCAACCAGAAGTGCGCTTCATCGCTAAACAAAATTCGCTTATGGAAATCGGGAACAACGGCAATCTCGTTTTGGGCCCATTCGACGAATCTACGCCTTGCTTGATGATCGTTTGGCTTCAATTCTTGCACGAGTTGGATTTTGTAAGCACCCAAACCAAGATCCTTCCGCAAAATCTTCCATAAAGTGGATGGACACATATCCAATTCCTGTGCTCGATGGCGGATGGACTCATTCGGGTCTTCCTCAATGCTACGCTCTACAGTAGCAATAGCTTCTTCTGTACGCACCGTACGGCGTCTCTGGGGATGCGAGTTATCAATAAGAGTAAACGTGGTGCGAAAACGTTCCATGGTTAATCGAATTAACTGCTCTGATGGACGATTTTGTCGACGATAAAATGGACGTAGTGCGCGATACGTATTCCACACAGAACCCTTATTTTCGAAATAAAATTGCACTATTTGCAAGCGTTGTTCAGGCGTGAGTCTATTCATGATGAATTGCCAAACCAAACTGAGAATAAATCACTTGACAGCTATTAAACCGGTCGCCATCTTGAACAGTAATGCCAACTTAAAGTTCTATACCTCTAAAAAAACACCCTTTACTAATTGGCGTGATGCAAGTGTACTCACTCGTAAAACAGTATTATTAAATAAAAATAAAACGAAGTAGTGTAAATCTCCTGCCTTATTGTACTCCCTGTTTCAGTGAACGGCTTAGATCCAACGGCTGACCGGAGTAAGAAGAAAAATTGCCTTACAACGGGCGAACACCAGCCGCTTGGCTTTTTAAGGGGAATAGGATGGCTGTAGAGTTTTAATCATTGTTAGCAGCGGACAAACTTGACCAAAAGATTTAAATGGCCGAGTACTGAGATGTAAACACGGGTATACAACGGGCATATAAAGGCCAAGTTGCTAATATTTTCGTTATACACAATCGGCCTTTAGATTATCAACCGATGCACAAGAGTGCAACAATCTCGCCAATCGTCGGATTGTTTTACGCGAAGTGTGAGGTGCGGAAATTTTGTTATTTAACCGCTTGAAGAAACCAAAACAATCCACATTAATTGCAGTGCGTTTATAAAATTTTGGAAATATTCGAACTCGATAGGATCTCCGGATTTCATGCTCGGCACATGGCCATGAATATTCAATTCAATCACAGCAGACTTATTCGTCACTTAACATTCTATGTAGGTGTAACACAGTAAATTGCGATGAAATATTCCCATATTCCAAATTCATTTTTTGATAATCCAGTGTTAGATATTTTGTAAAATTTAAGTTCTTCTTGTATTCTTCAGCCTGGCCGCTAATCTAAAAAAACGTATAATATCGACTCCTCTTAGAATAGAACACGCTTTCCTGGTGCGAATCCTCGCATTGAAACATCTTGGTAATGGCTCCTTGATCACTCAAAATAAACTTGTAACTGCTTTAATAGAATTTTACCGCTACTACCACTCTACTTAAATCAACGTTTCACTGACTGTACCACATAATTTTTCCCGTAATACAAGACTACCCTGCTCGGCTCATACCTTTACATTGCAGTCCAGATTTTCAGGTATTCTGCTGTCTAGAAGTTTGCCTATAAATAAAACCAGCCCCATGCTAGAATAGTGTTCCACAGTCAGTAACTCACAGCATTTTAGAGCTCAAACATAAGGTTATATGCTGTCTCCTACAGCATCGCACTAGATCCCTTAACCTGACTTATTCTTTGTTTTTTTTTTTTTTTTAAACTAGGCTTACTACTATTGCATCATGACCTGAACGACATGTCGGACTAGCAGTGAAAAGTATGATTCCTAAGTTTCTTAGTTCATCATTTAAAAAAAGAAACAGTGATTCATCAAGATTCATCCTTTTTCCTTGTATATAATGAGGAGATATCATAGCATACAGCAATTAAAGTGGTATACAATTATTGAGTACTGTTTATGACTATAGTCCCATGCCGTAGAAACGTCAATGCCCAATACCAGTCTGGCGCCATCCCAGCTAATGAACCGATGATACTATCATTCAAATTGCCTGTTACCTGTTAATGTGACAAGCCAATTAGAGAGAGTGGTTCTATCTCCTGGAAGATCGTCGCCCGCAATGAATCATTAATAGCAGTCGACCACAGCAGGAAGCTAGAAATATGGCTCTCGTCTATTCAAATCCAATATTTTTTTACTCCGCGAATTTTTCAACTGATCCATTGATGTTTAACTATTGTTAAAATAATCTTACAACTACTAAGATGTGGTGGTGTCCGAATGCGTTATGCTCCGAATCCCACCGCTCCCACTAATTCTTGAGCCTCGAACCACTGCCACCATTTATTGAGGCCCAAATCTCATCGTTGCCACCATTTGTAGAGCCCCGAATCGTACCGCTGCCACCATTTGTTGCGCCCGAATCTCATTTCTGCCACCATTTCTTGAGCCCATAATCCCACCGCTGCACCAAATCTTCCACTCCGAATCCCTCCACGAATTTTTTGAATCCCGAATCCCACCGCTGCCACCATTTCTTGAGCCTCGAATCCCACCGCTGCCACCATTCGCTGAACCCAGAATTCCACCGCTGCAGCCATTTGTTGAGTCCCGAGTCCCACCGCTGCCACCACTTTTTGAGCCCCGACTCCCACCGCTGCCACCATTTGTTGAGCCAGATGACCACTTTGTGAAAAATAATTGAAGGAACGAAGAAAAATAAATTGAAGGAACCACAAATACAAATAACATTGCACAGAAATGTATTATATTGAACGATGAGGTCAATTCATGAGGGAAAGAATACCAGTTTTGAAGATATATAGAAGGACGAACTTGTTAAACTCTGAAACATTAGATAAAAAGTCACCACTGCAGATATCTGCTCATGACGCAAGCTGTAAAATCCTCGGTCGTTGATCCTCATTAGGTGCCTAACATTTCCATACATGACAAATCAAATTACAGAACATCGTCAAAAATGTATTTTGTGTTACGAAAATCATGAAAAAAAAACTTTTCAAACTTCCATTAAATTAGTTCAAGGCATTTTGGGTGAAACAAAACAAAAACGAAAATCTCAAAAAAGGGACTATACTCCAAGAAAAACAAAAAAAAAAAATATAAAATCCAATCCGGAAATGCAAAGTTCAGGCAACCTTTGGCGCATTAACCCAGAACAATAGAACTCCACTTCGCTATAATAAATGAATTCGTTCCTCACATAACGATCGGTCCCCTATTCAGTTTCATTCGTTCACTAAGCCATAACCACAACAAATATCAAATCCTAACAAATGATCTTGGTCTTGGAGTATAAGAAAAAAAAACCCCCCAGAAATAACCGCATAATTTCTTGCTTCCTAAAATCAATTTGTATTCCTTGCACAGAAACCGTCGACTCTCTAAACAAATTAAATTACGTTCCCTTAAGGTTTATGCACAAGCCAACAAACCGAAACCCGACTAATTTCCCCACTTCCTCAACCCTGCGGGGTATATTTTGCTGGTTATAGGAGAAGAAGGGGTGGCGGACAGAGGAAGGGAGTTAGATGGTGGACATGAATGGGTGTTTTTGGCCAGCGGTTACAGCAGAAAACCCGCAGCGGTAAAGGCAAGCAAAAACCCCCACCAATATAGAAGCCCGAAAAACGTATATGACGGAGTCCTGAAATGTCCCTTTCAAGCTGACCTGTCCTTAATCAAGTTGATTAATTGCAGGAAAATGTGAACAAAGCGGTCAATGGGGGGGACGAGCCAAAAACTTCTTTTTCAGCTCATTCACAACTGACCATTGTCGTTAAAACTCGTAAATGGTCGTGTCGTATTTCTTAATTTAAACCACAAATAGGCGCATAAACGAGCCCCCAACTTATACAAGAGTTCCTTGGAGGAGCTCCAAGCAAAATTATCCTGCCCTAAGGACGAAGGAAATGGAGGAGATATCGGTCGGGTCGTGTTGTCGTCTTGTGTATATCGGCACACAAAAGGGACACGCTGTTGTTGTATTATAGCAGATTCGGGGTCTAAGGAGGAGGGGGTGGGTATGGGTATGGGGGTCGATGAATTCTTTTTTTGGAAAGGGCATGGTTTTCTGGACACATTTTGCACGATGCAGAGCTTGTTTATCGGCCGCACCCCCTTATTGGACAAGTGGCCACTCTCATCCTTCTTATGCTACTTTATATGAGGTACACGCATTACAAAATCTGAACGTACGAACCCAGGCCAGCAAGCAAGGATACGAAACGTTCTTCGTATATATACATACATACACATATGTACATACATACATCATTTTTTTTGTGCCAACAAATTGATAAGCCGGACACACACTCAAACTGGGATAAAGATAAGATATTGCGGCATCGTAATTACCACCCTTGTACCTTTTCCCGATATTCTAGCCGAACAACCCTGAGCACAGATTTCCTTTGAACTTTAAAACTTTTCCATTCCAGTTCATTTATTTTAAACACAATTTTAAGGATAATTGAACATTGGTTACCCTCATCATACACGTCAACGTTAGACGGTCGTAATCTGTCAGGACGTATGGTTTCATTTGTCTTGGTCCTGCCAATCGGGACATACTATACTGATGCTGCTGCTGCTGCTGCTGTGTTTTTAGGGCAATGCTTTTGATTAGATTGAAACGTGCTCCATGAGAAAATTACAGAAAATCTTTCAGTTCAATTGATTTTGAGAAGCAAGTTCAACAATTTGATTTCTTGATAAGATTTCAGTAATTATGGGGCAAGGTAGGATCCAGACGGGGGAGGGAGGATCGTGATGATGATAATCTCTTCTTTTGAAATTGTAGCAGATATATCATCATTGTTGGAAGGACAGATGGGAATGTACTTTGGTCAATGTCAAGTCAGATGTAAGATATCTTATTGTAATACAAACGCATAATTGAGAGGAAGCTGTAATCAACAGGACTTACAGGCTGCTTTAAGTGCAATAACACAGGATATTAACACAGGAACAAAGGAGTAGGACTAATCGAGGGTAACTGATGAAAACTCATGCAGTTTAGTCTATGTTTGTTACCACTTCGACCGATTTTAAAGGCTACGGCAAGTTTGCAATCGCATACTCCAGAGCTTTTATAAAAATTACGAAAAGAGTAGGTGTTAGGATCGAGCCCTGAGGAACACCTATGGAAATATTGTGGGGTGTAGATTCGACGCCACAGAAATTCTCAGTTCAGTTCTTTAGAACTTAGTCATATACCAGTCTTTATTCACCTCGGTTTACCGATAAATGTAGCGAGCAGCGCCAAGGAGATCCCTTTTCTTTTGTGATACGAATTGCGAACAGTTCGAGAAATTGCTAAGGCGACAGTCTCATTCGCATTTAGAGATTGATTCGAATCTAGACTAGAAGGTGCCGTGAATAGGTCGTAAAAGATCCTTTCCACCGTGGGTAAACAAGAGCTATCAGACCTTGAGCAGCTAACGAGGTACACCGTTGAATACTCCTTTGAAATCAAGCAGTATACTTTGGTAGCCTTCTTGGATTGTAGAATTCGCTTTAAACAATGTCAGCACCAAGATCATCTAGGTGGCCCTGGCGTAATTTGGGATCTACAATGGAACTAGTCTGTGGATCACTTGCATGATCAAAGACACAATCATTCATAATAGTTTAGGGAACAGCAGAATGGTGTGCAGACGTTGTGTTGTGGTGTCCTCGCGCTGCAGCTGTCCATGATGAGGTCGGAGGATGTGTTGAGAAAGGTAGAAATGACGCTCAAAGCCATTCACCAGAACCTTAAGCTTAATGCAAGGTTTAGATGCATATTACGGCAGGAAATGCCAGAAGAGATAGCAGCTTTATAGACGATCTAGCTTCGTGATGCAAAGGCGTAAAATGGTCTAGCAGGTAGGGGTGGGTGGGCCGAGATATAGGCCAACAAAAACGATAGCCAGAAGTTTTTCAGTAGAATGCTTTCCACCTTCTGAAGCACCTACGAGGACTTATGTAGTCAGTGAATTGAGTGTCGAGTATCACCACAGCCACCTTTCTCAAACAGGGACACAAGATCGTTGATCTATAAGTCACACTGTTCCGGCTCTAGCGAGGACCCCTTTTAGAAGTCAAACTGACATCACCAGAACGAAGTAGGCCGGTCTGGACTCACCAGTCTGGACTCACCAGTCATTGAAAGGGGCTGGTGAGCACGATAAATCCAGCTAAGGTTAAGGCCAAAGAATGACAAGTCTCAGCTTGTGTGCAGTGCCACTATATGGTCAATCGATTGCCGGTTATTCTCTGCATTAAGAAATAGGTAGAACCTAGGCTTCGAGAAGCATGAGCTCACCTCTATGGAGACCTTTGGAGAAGAAAAGTGGACCCAGAAACTTACTGCCATGGGCCCTCTGAGTAGAAGATATTGAAGCTCAGTTTCAACCCAGGTTTCGATATCCAGGCACTTACCAGAAACTAATGGGAGAACTATGGCGTAGTTTTATAGAAAGAGGCTTCAAATCAGAATTGTTGTAGGTGTTGCAGTTTTTTTAGTTAGTTTAGTAAAATTCCCAAAAAAAAAATTACCACTTGCATAATTCTTCCCGAGTTTTCAAGGCGAAACTGCTTACAATATTTAAAGCCTGGGTACGAATACGGACAAACCCAAGGTGAGAAGCGAGATTAATAATATTATTGAATAGTCCAGCAGCTATCTAAGCACTAGACGCGGTGAATATAACTTCCAGGTTAGTAGGTACTATGGCACTTGCGTCTGGGAAAATAAACCGGTTTGCGACGGAGGTCATTAAGGTAATTAAAAAGTGTGTTAGTTACCAGTAAGTAAGCCAGTAAGTAGCACACGCACAGTAGTTAACACACCTTTTAACGACATTACCAACCTTGGCGCACCCAGGTCATATAGGTTTATTTTCCCATGTACAAGTGCCCCAATACCTACTAAAGCTGTTCAAAATCTAACCTAATTTCTAATATGAGATGCCAGATTGAGAATCTAATACAATGGTAAAAAAGGCCTCACATATGGAAGAAAAATACTCTGATTCGCTTCTCGAAAGAAATGAGCACAAGCCACACAGATTGCAGTTCTATTCTGCTTACTACCGATATTCCACCCGTATCTCATATCATCAGGTCTCGTTGGGTCAGCGAAGTCAAGCAGCATTTTGCAAGGTTTCTACTTAGATCAAAGAAATTTTAGAAACAGCAAGCAAGAAGCAGCCCGCCGTCGTCATTGCTCACGTCATGGTGCAATGTGTAGTAGTAAGCTTGGTACGAAGGAAAGAAATGGTTTGGGTTATGAATAGTTGGGACGATGTTGATGGAGGAGATGTCGGGGTATGTCAAGTGAATATTTTTGTCAAATGAACTGTGATATCATAAGATTATGCAGCCATTTCTCAAGCATTTTCATCCGACACAAAGCGATTCAGTATGTGAAAGGAATCTTGCTATTTTTCGGAGGTGATTCTAAGACCTAAACTCCTTTATATGAGACACGATTTGCATAAAATTCACAAACTTTCAATGTAATTACGATCTAGCTTCTATAGTATTCCAAAGTTAATCTTTAATCAGTCTCTTCAAGTAAAAACGTTCACAAAATCTTTTGCAACATCACCTGGGAACATCCGATCATATGCAGAAGACACTTGACTGAATTACTAGCGAAACTATGCAGAGGTAAGACAGATGCCTCGCATTATTACTTAATAATGTACAATCTTCGCTTGTGTAGCTTGTATCCATAGTATCCATCAAGAGTAGAAGTTCATTAAGAAAGTAAGAAGGAACATCCACTCACAGTGTCTTGATTACAAAACTAAAATTCCTTGAATAATAAATATCCCCCCCGAGAGAGCGAGAGAGTGAGCAAGAAATTTGAATGTCCGTCCATCCTTCAAGAATAAGAACTGCCGGATTTGCTAACTGACATATTCCTCATTACTTGGAAAAGTTTCCATTATGTTTTCCAAAAACTTTTTGAGAAGTTCTTGGTACAACAACAAAAACTTTCTTATACCAGAAACAGGCAATGCACATTCCAAAAACTAGAAACCCCTAAAATGAGGAGATGAGAGGGAAAACCTTTTTGGGGGGTAGATGGCACTTAAGCTAAAGTTGTGCTAAGAATGTAGGGAGAAAAGTAGCTACAAATGCTTCCCTTGAAAATGGGGAGTATAGGTATAGTTTTTGAATGGGTGAATCGCTAGAGGCAAACAGCACTAGCCTGAATAGAATCCATTGTTGGTATGTGTACGAAAATAGAAAAGGGCATAATGCTCGTAGAGGAGAACTCAGCAACTATAACACTGAGAGAGAAAGGGTGGGTGAAACGGGGTTCAGGATACAGCAGCAGCAACAACAACAAGAGCTTTTGTGCCACTCGAAGAAACCCAGCCCGCAAATTACACTTAAATATCTACCCCGCAATGATAATCCTCGAAAGTCATTTGGGCGGGGTGTATACCCTTGCTTTTTGTGTAGGCAAAGACCAAAGTTGCATGGTAATGGGAAGATATGGTAACTATATTATTGCGAAGATGGCCTTTTACCTCCATTCGGGGCCTTTTATTTTCTATGCTACCATCACCGTTGCTACACACAAAGCAGCCGTAACACACTGAAAAGAAAAACAAAAAAAAAAAAAAACAACAGAAACAAAGAAAATAACAAGGGATGACTAGAGAGAACTTTTGGAGAGTAGATGCTTGTGTTAAAGGGCGTGATAGGATTCGCTTAATGGAAGGATTTATGACGAATTTTGAGAAAAGTTTTTGGTGGAGAATTTCACTTTGTAACGATGAACTACTATGAACTATTATTTTGGTTTTGGTATTCTGGTTTCAAAGGAATTGAAAGAGAAGAACTAGTCTTTTGTTGAAATATCCCAAGATCTATTAAAACTCTATAATTTTTTACGTGGAAGTTTGAGCTTAGGTGTCACCTGATACGACTAGTTCGTCACGATGTTCACTTCATAGTGCAATGCTAGTAATAAGCTTAGCTCGAAGAAAAAGATAAGGGTAGGAACGACTAGTAAAGGCTGAACCCCTTGTCAAGTTGTTTTAGTTGTAAGAATGGAATTACTAGGCCGTGGGCGAAAGTAACTTTGAAAGCCTCAATCTTCAACCGTTCGCTCTGTCTAAGAACGGGCTTGACCACAGGAAATGAAAGAATATATTGACCAGGTTCCAGTTCAGATGGTCTTGAAATAGGCTATGATTTATGGGTTTGACCTATATTCCAAAGGCGGGACCCCGACCTAGATTTCACAAAACCGGTTTTTTTCTCAGGTTAAACCGACCCATTACCTACTAAAATAAGTGCTGCAGACTATCCGAGTGATCCGAGCGGGCAGTATAGAATACAATACGATTCTTCCTGGCCCAATCAAGAATGAGTTCGAGGGCACTATTAATTGAGTCGGTTATGAGGTCATATCTCCGGAAACGAGGTCTGAAACTTGCATTACACTGTCAAACCCATAGAAGTAGAGTATCGTCATTAGCCAAGCTGTGAAGTTAGCTGCAGGGGATTGGAGCCCACGAATCTTGCAAATATCGAACGAAAAATGGTTGTATCCTGGCTGGAACAAGGTTGTAAGCCTCAGAGCAATGCGAGTGGCTTTAGATAAGGGACTACTCAATGTAGGATTATGCCTCATACAACGAGGTGAATCCCAATTGATCGAAAAAGGCCCCAATGTGAGTGCGGGAAGAGAGTAAAGAACTGTACTTCCAAATGTAAAATTAACTTTTACCAACATTACAAACTCTTAAAAAATTGGAAGAGTTTTTCAATCGAACAAATCTTTTTTGTTTTTTTAAATCACAAAACCATTTATCTCTAATTAATATGACCGATGACTCTCTCCCATTTTCATTATTAATTCGGCAACCATCAGTTTAGGGCAATCCTAATGACTTTCCTATGATGGTTTGTTACTTGGGCAGGTCATTATCATGTATTGTCGATGACCTCAACCAAGACCAAAACGAAGAAGGACTTTAATAAAGTTTCTTCCATTCGGTACTTAATCGATCCTTACTGGGGCAAAAAAAAAACCAGGGAGCAGCACACAAACTGTTTACTAGTGCGATTATTGATGTTAATTTCTTATAAACTCCCCACCACTTCTTGGTCTTATTAATTGTGATTTGATGTATTGGCAATTATCGATTCGGAACGTTGATTGAAGGAACCTTTTGTGATTTTCATCTTTCACACTTGTTACAATCGATTTTGTTTTGTATTCTTATCGATGGGAAGGAATTAGTTTATTGTTTTATCATATTGTTTAATTAAATTAATTTATTTTCTTCTTCTTCTCAGTTTATGTTTTTATCTTTGTTAAGTAATTTGCTGGTTTAATAATTTCGTTTTTGGTAAAGGTTTTGTTAATGGTGAGGGTATGGGAGTGTTGTGTATCGAAAAGTGTTGACCGGTGATGTCTGTCTATGAGTACATTTGATTTATGCTTTTAAGATAATACTTAGTTAATCAAAATTTTGCCAAAACTACTATCTTCCTACGATGCTTAATGAATCAATTAAAGATAAAATGGAGCTGTGACCAATAAGTTGAAGAGCCCGGCTTTGCACCTTGTCCAGCTAAGCTAAGGTGGTTCTCTGGGCTCGGGACAGATATACCAATTATATTCAATGCCGGGACGAATGCAGGTATTGTTGATTGTAACCCTGGCCGATGGCTGAAGGAGGAATTAACACCTTTCAAGTGAGATAATTCCCCATATTCCAAATTATGACCAATCATAAGTCATAAGCTTTTGAGACTGGTGCTTGTCATTGAAAACTTGAGACACCATATTCTTGTGACTATCAGCCGTTCTAAGCACCCAGTCACACAAGGATGTAAAAAAAATTCACCTCTAATTGTGAATTTTTATTCGCATAATGAGATAACACAAAGTCTGGGCAACCACGTAGCTAAGGTATGCCAGGAAATATAGATGCGGTGTACGTGAACGTCCGAGCACCTCTCATCGAAGCTGGCTGTGTGTCGAGCCTGTGAGAAGCCAGCGGGAAAAATTGGGAGCGCTGCTCAGGCTTAGCTAATATTAACCGCTGCCAAATATGCTTCCAAGGGAGCATTACTGTAATTTTCAGAAATTTTATAAAACGAAGAAAACGGGCGATTATCTTAGTGGCCATAAATGTTTGCATTAGCTTATTCTATAGACTGGTTCCCGTTCACAACAGTTTTGAAGGAGCGCATTAGAAGATATGCTCCCTTGAATTGACATGAAATCATAATAATTATATGGAACAACTGGTATTGGAACGAGAGGGCTGTAAGCTTTTTAATTAGTGCTCAAAGATGGCTATTGTGGTACTCCATTCTCGCTAGGAAATCATGACAAATATGCTAGAAGCACACTGTTTATACTCTTGTGACCTGCTATGTATCAGCCATAAATTTGTGAGTTGGTGAAACTGTTTGCGAATTGCCAAAAGTTGACTTATGGGAAATCGAATGATGACGGATCCTCGGATATGACGCCGCCAACCTCTCACTCCGAATCTTCTACTAGTGGTGACACCGCAAAGTTTGTATGGATGCAGAAAAAGGGAGAGAACGAAGTCAGAAGTCTATAAGAAGGTTAGAGGGAGCATACCCTTCGCAGCCGATCAAGCCAAGATTTGAAGTAATCAAGGGCAGTGGGAACTTCCCACGGAAAGTTGCTTCAAATTCGCTACAATGATCTACTGTCGGCCTTGCGTACCCAGTTTTTGGTGAGAATCTTTCATCAGTGAAAAAATGTGTACTTGACTAAATCTAGGGCCTTCCCAAAAACTGGAGACACCTCTGAGGATCCGCACTTAGACGTTAGCGTCAGATTCGTATAGACTAAAAACTGTATCCCTTTTTCCAATACTTTTCTTCTTTTTGCATAACGGGCGCGGCCAGTGGTATAATGCCTTATTCTGCTATGGACCATGCTTGTGGGATTTATATGGACCAACTACATCGTATTCATCATTCCGCAAGCGGTTATTCGGTCGACCACCATCTTTCTAAATATGGCCTTTGCTGATCGGACTTGGATGAAACAGACCAAGGTTGATTGGACACTGTTCGCTAAATTACCACTTATGGAAAGCATAAAGGACGGAGGATTCCCAAGAAGTAAGAAGTCTGGCTAGGATCCCATAGGTCCCAGGTTCGAATCCCGGCAGCCCCACGGTCTTACGCCGTTTCCACTTTCCCACCTGAATAGAGGTGAAAAAATAGATTGTCGATAGTATAAAGAGCCTTTCCTGAGGCTCTAGTGTTTCACATAAAAAAATCCACCTGATCCTCTTGAAAAGATGAGTCTGTCCTTCATGTTCTCTGGAAGAGTCCATGCTAGGTCGGAGAGTTGAGCCCTGTAACGAACCACGATTCGTTACTAGAACTCCTCTTCAAAAACTTCAAGCTGCAAATATAAAGCTCCAAACCGAAGAGATGTTTTCTCTCTTTGAAGACCTCACGAAGAATTCTCTCTTTGAAAGCTTTATTTCGAAGCTTAAAGCTTCCTGCACTGAAGAGCTTTCCCGCTATAAAAGACGCCGATTCACCAGTCCAAATTTAGTTCTTTTCCTGACTCGCTTCGAAGAAGTCATCTTGTTCTGTCCTAACCTTGTCGAGGTATATGACCCACCCGACAGTATTCCTGAATCACTGAAACTTTTTAGCAGACCAAAAATAATTCTAAATCTTACAAATCATGGAATTCTTATTATTTTCCGGCCGGTGATGAGACAAAATTTAAGACAGCTTTGAAAATACTTAAACCTTCCCCTATATTAATGCGATAGCTCTCGGAAACTGTTTTATAATAAAAATATTCTCAAGTGATGTTAACAAAATAACAAATACTATGCAATAAAATAGATTGTGTCCTTAGCCTACTCCTAGTTTTACAATATTTTGATTATCTTCTTATAATCAACAAAAGGTGCCAAGACATATGAGTTAAGATACCTTTTAACGCTCGGTTTCATATTGTCTAAATACATATATTTGAGTACAGCACGTCGTATATCCTTGTACCGGGGCGCTTCTATGTATTAAAACTGTACTTAAGATTTATTCACATCTGTAACCCTTATTTCGGGGCGAAAGTGATTTTACCTAAAATTCAACAACTATACATGTGTAGATTGATGATTTGCAAAAGGGTACTCCAAAAACGGATGGATGGATCGAGGTGGTGTATACGGATATGTACGAGAGACTAGGCATCATCCAGCAACAAAGAAGGATTTTGCGGATGAACAATTTTAAACTACCCGTCATTATACTAGAAAAGGAACGTTCGCCACCTTGTTCTGTCATTATCTGTCTTCCCCTTATTAATCTTAAGCAGGAAGTTCAATGTACATAATACATATCCTCCTCTCCCTCCAGAACATTTTAGAATCAGCAGCTTTTAGAAGCGGTTTTAAGTAATTCCTATACTAAAGGCCAAACAAATTGGAGTGGTGCAAATCCGAGTCTTAACGATCCCAGGCTCTTAAGAGAGATGCTCGTTGTAGAATAAGTGAGTGAACAGAGAGATAACAAGTTCCAACTTTCTTCTTCCCTATTCAGCAGCACGCAAACAAGAAATGCTCTCCATAGTTACACGTTCCTATAAGAAGGATTCAAATTCAGTTGAAGATGGAAAATTCAATCGAAGTTTGAACCCACAACGACGAGAAATGGAATTATACAAACGAGAAATTTAATTAAAGGATTTAAATAATTAAACACTGACACATAGATGGCGGACTCAAAGCGAAACGGTCGGTACTTATACTTGAAACAAAAAAAAAAGAGATGGCGATACATTCCAAGAAAGGGTGAATTATATACACTGCAAAGTTATATACATGTCCTTTTTCCTTACCCGCACCCATATATAAACGGAAGTTTTCACCCGAAATTCCGGAAGGATACCATCGATGTCTAGGACTCTCGTTCCCGTCCCGTCCTGCTCTGCCCCTACACCAAAAAATCCTTTTCGTTGTCTTTCGATGAGGCGTTCATTAATAGTTTTGTTTTCGCTTGTTCCCTTGAAATAAGGATCTTGGCTCTGTTATCTTTGAATTAAGCTGGAATATTTAGCAGAGATAATCTATGGGGAATAGGATTTTGGCTGGTTTTTGGATTTTAAATAGAGGCACACAAAATGGCATTCTCTTAAGCACTTTCATTCACTACCCCGTCGTTCACAGCCCCCTGCATGCTGTGTTTTAGCATCCTGTCGGCAACCTCAAGTGTCATTAAGTCTTGAACATTTCCGGTAAGAATTTTGGGGCCTTTTATCAGGCGTTAGTTTTAGTTGAGCGCTTAATTTTGTGATGGGGTATGAAAGAGAGAGGTCCTTCTTTAGTTTACCTATTTTTCTTTAATGACTTAGTTAAAGCCTTGTCGTTTTGGATTAAATATAGTATTAATAATTCGGTACGTAACTAGCACTTGAATCCATTATAATCTTTCAGTTTACTATAGATTTGCAGCCGAATACATTGTGGTTCTGTATAAAACACTATAGTACATCCTTTGGGGAATGAAGTCTAAAGTCATTCAATATTTTAGCGAAGGAAGCTGTTTACCCAAAGCCACAGTAACCAAATTTCCACACGGTATCGAACGATACCAACTAACTCATCTCCTTGAACTTTTTCTAACTTCAGTAGGTGTTGGGACGGTTGCGCTTGGGAACTGAAATTTGTCGTTTACGTTTACTCCCGAGGGTAAACCAATTAGTAGGTGGGTTAGATTAGGTTAGGTTAGATATGGCTGAGCTGTTGGTTTGAACTCTAAACTTTTAAGGTAAAGTGAACAACAAGTAAATGAGATAGGGGTCAAATGATAGTAACGGCCTAAGGGACCTTTGATGATACCGGAACATCAAAGAGTCAAGTCCTGAGAAACACTAATGCGATCTAAGGCCTTCGCGACCTAAGATCCACCGATATTCTACCGAATCCTTCCTCCACCTCCACGAAAATGCTCACTTTTCATCGGGTGATATCTGGATGCTCTTGTCTATACAAGGGTAGTAGATGGAGTAGGGTGGAGAGCGAGTGTTTCGCGCCTCAAAACGACTAGTCCTCCAGGTTGGGAGTTGGGCGTCAGGCTGACAACCTTTCACCGTAAAAACCCACCAGCCACTAATCAAGGCAGACCTCGGTCAGGAAGGACTCAAACCCCAACGACACAGGCAACGAAATACAGAATTTGATTTTGGAACTTGAAACGTCAGAACGCTCAACAGCTCGGGCACTGTGTGTTCGCTTTTATTATTACTAGAAAAATACGACATAGCAATCACCACTCTACAGAAAACCAAATGGACTCACAGTGGAATAATGGATCTCAGAACCCACACGATACTCTCCAGAGGTTGACCGAATGGAAGAAGAGAGTTCGGAGTTGGAGAGTGAGTAGTGAAAAAGAAAATGAAATCACTGATTCTTGACTTCAAGCCAGTGAATATTAGAATATGTACGCTTCGTATTAAAACAAGACTACATAACATTGGTCTCATATACGTCCATGCGCCCACAGAGACAAGACAGATGAGGAGGAAGAGAAACTCTAACAGGAGCTGACAAGTGCCATCAGATCAAACGATGTTAAAATGGCAGAAATAAAGAAGAATTCCTAGGAGTCACAGGAAAGCACAGCCCGACATCAACAACAAATGGGAAAAATGAAAAACAGCGTGAAGAAGGCAGCAGAAAAGACCCTAGGCTGGGCCCCCAGACAGCCTAGACTTGACTGGTTCGAACAGGACTGTAGATCAGCAATAGACAAACGACACGAAAGAGCCACCGGGAGTACATCGCAAGGCCCGCAAGAGCAAGGATAGAAGTCTTTAAGCTAAAAATAAGAGCTGCAGACAAGTTGTGCAGAAATAAGAAGAGATAGTATCAGGACAGGAGGTTCCTACTATAAACTGAACGAAAGCTAGAACATATAGCGGAAGGTCTTATAGGAGAATATCAAGCTGGTTTTAGGACAAATAGGTCAACATCGGACCAACTGCTGACCTTAAAGCAAATTCTGGAGAAAGGAATATAGATACCTATATACCAGATATTTGTCGACTTTCAACAGGCATATGACTCGATAAGGAGGTGGACTAGCCCCTATGCTTTTTAACCTGACAATAGAATGGGTGATAAGGAAAACGTCACTACAGAGAAGTGCATCCATAGCAACGCAGTCTGCACAACTACTTGGATATGCGGATGAAGTGAATATCGCGAAAGGTCCTTTTTGGCAGCAAAAGAAGTCTATCAACGAAGAGAAGACAAAGGTAATGCAACAATCCAGAGCTGGAAGGTTTAGCATGGGAAGAAATATAACTATCGACGAACACAATCGAGAAGTAGTCGATAAAACAATCTACAGTTGGCTCCACAATTACGAAAAAAAAAACGATGAAACGGAAGAAATAACTAGACGAATACTACCGGCTCACAGAGCCTTCAATGCCCAAAAACAAATCCTGCACTCAAGATTTGTGAACAGAAAATCGAAACTTTCTCTCTACAAAGCAGTAAAATGACCAGTACTGTGCTATGGCAGCTAGACTTGAACTATGACCCAGGACATAGAGGAACGAGTCAACAGGTTTGAGAGGAAAGTTCTCAGATGCAAAATAGGCAAAACGAGATAGAATTGAATATGGCGAAGAAGAAACTGGCCGGCCACGTAATCAGGATAGAGGACAATCGCATCCCAAAAGGACTTATAGCATTTTAACTGGTAGTTTGGTAAAACTCCGACCAGGCTGCCCTGATGGTTGTGTCTCTCGCTCTCTCGACTGCTATTTCAAATATCGACTTTTCGAAATCGAAGCCGCGTGACAAAATTTTTTGTTTTGATTTTTGTTACAGTGGGCTTCGTACAAATTTCTTCACTTTCTTGTTGGGACTCCGACAGCATCCAGGAATAGACAAAGTCTGGGACGCCGGGAGTACCACACTAGAGTTTCACGAGAGCGAGACAAGACAACAGTCGGCCGCGGTCTCGATCTCGCTGCGCGAGAGTGAGACCACTGTTGTCTTGTCTCGCACCCCAGTGCAACAGTGATATTTTAGTGTTGTGTCGCGATAGTATCGCGTTACTCTCGCGAGAGTTAGTGTTGCACTCTCGACCTCCCCCACCCTCCGTTTTTGCCCTGCGGAGAATTTAAATGTATGGGAAATTCCTTCGCAGGCGGCTGCCGCCACGACCTCTGTGACAATGTGTTTGTTCCCTTAAGGGGGTAAAATTAAAGTTGAATATGAAAAAAGATTTAAAAATTGTTGAAATATTATTAAAAAATTTAGGAAATTTATTTTAATCCCACCCCTAAATCTAACAGAATAAAAAATACATTGAAAAATAATATCTTTTCGTAGATAGAAAAAAAAATTAAATGCAAAAAAAAATTTAACATAAAATTAACATTTAAGTGAATTTTTATTTCCTCCTAATTAGTGTTCACTCTATACGACATACCCTTCTCAAGAGAATCCACTCAGAGTATTCACTTAGTTTTTATTCACACCACCCAGTGTCTCCGTGAGAGTAGTGTGACTAGATTAGGGACACTTCTCTCGATGAGACAATGGGATGTTTAGAAGGGTGCACTCGCGCTCTCGCCGGAGCGTTGGTGATTTACTAGCATCTTTAAACTCTGGAAGGCTGCGGCTGTCCAGCTCATAAAAATATTGCAGACGAAAATATAAAACTCTACTTTCTATATAATCGGGATATCCCGCAATGATCCGGGAAAAAAATAACCTACTGGGAAATCCCGCGAGATCGAGCGAGAGCGCGACAGTCTCGCATTCGATAGTGTTGTCTCGGCGAGACTAGGATTTTTTTTACTGTCGCGCTACTCTCGCCATGGGGCAGAAGCTGTTGTCTCGCGTGTTGTTTTATCTCACATGCGATAGTGCGAGAGTTGCAACACTAGTGTTGCATCTCGTGAAACTCTATACCACACGTTCTGATGTAGAAGGTGGTGTATCATACGCTAAGATAAGGCCCGACCTAAGCGGAAAGATGCCTTATTAGGGCTCCTCCTTGACAAGAACCTGTTCTTCATTACTTTACAGATATCTAGAAAAAACACTAGATCAACATTTTGTACCAATAAACGTTCCTCTGGACCAAATTTGGACTCAATAACATCGACGACCTTTAAAAATATCCTTATAATTTTCCTCTCATTACTTTTAAGTATCTTGGCTATTGGTCTCGTTATCCTGGAAACTTTGTCACAATATCACAAATTAATTTTGAGCCCTAACAACTTATCCCCCGGAAAGACAAATAGGAGCCTCAGCTCGACTATGTCAACTGACTGCTCAACTGAAAAGATAACGTAATTACAGGCTGTTCCTGGCTTTAATAAAACTAATCTCAAAGTTTTCACATCTCCATTAAAGTAATTTTCTCAAAAAAAAAAAAAAAAGTCACAAGAAGAAAAAACACAGTAGAGAAGAAGAAGAACATGAAAAAAAATTGAGTAATCTAGCTTAAAAGTCTCCAAAGTAAAGGGAGAATCTCTCCTATTCGAAGGAAAACTTTTCCTTCTTGAAATCATCAAAGGGAAAAAAGGCGAAGACTTAAAAAAGTTGATTCGTTTCCGTTCGCCGGCTCCTTCCTGCGCTTAAGTCCAGTTCATTAAAATCCTCACAAAAGGGGCACCCGATGATGGCCTCTCTCGCTCTCCTCCCGAAGAGCGGAGGAGGCCCAAGCCAAAAAGGTTTTCCAGGTGGCATCAGGTGAATGCCTGTTATCTTGAGGTTCGTTTTACTGAGGGATCAAGAAGGATATCTGTTCTCTGCATGCCAATGATTTAAAGTACCCAAAAAATTCCTCATTTCGTCCTTTCTAAATTGGTCGTTACTGTGTAAAGCGAGTCTTGTCCTTGCTGCTTCCATTTTTTTGGGGGGTGGAGGCCGGTCTCCTCTTATTTATCCTGTGTCAACAGACTTCAGGGGGTGGCTGGGCGTGGAAGGACATTTTGTGATAGAGAAGGTGGGCGCCCAGCATAGGGCTTCATAATTAAAAATTCAAATAGAGCGTCAGGGACTTAATGGATTTTTAAGGAAAATCAACAAAGTTTTTTTTTTTGCTATACATAGAGAAAAAACGGAGTGCATTTAGGTAATTTCTAGGGTACTTTTTTGGGTTCTATTTTTTTTTTCTAGTCGTATGGTAAAAAGTTCTTTAATTTTATCGGCAAAGTAAGAGGAACCCGGCGAAATGAGTATAGTTTTCCTGGAAAGGATCCCATTTAGTGGGGAAAAGTTGGAATTTCTTTTCAAAACTTTTATAGAACAAGAAAAAAGAAAGTTTTGAATAAGTTTTTTTTTCGTGTGCCCGAATTTTACTAATTTAAAAATTTAATTCCTGTGATTTTGCATTTTCGCGCTCTGATTAATTTAAAAACTATTGGCCTAGGCTGAATATGGCCAGCGAGCTGCCAGCACCATCATAATACATGAAATTTAATGAGAGATGGAAGCTCTATAAAAGTCGTTTACGGATGACCAAACTAAAAGCAACCACGAAATAGGGTTTTACTAAAGAAGGACACATAACGTATCTCAGGAGGTAGTATTTTCACGCCTACAGCTCAGCTCAAAAACGGTAAGTTTTATAAAAATTTTGTTTAAACAAAAGTTGTAGATAATTTTATGACAAACAATTTTCTCATTTACATTATTGTAAAAAAATTAATTTTTCCTAGTGAAAATGGCAAAGAAACACTTTTTTGATCCTTTAGCGCCATCAACTTTTTGTATTTCAAGTCGGATGACGTCACTCCAATGACAAAAAATGTAGTTCGCAATGACCTCTACATTTTTTGTTTAAAAAACTTTTCGCTAAAACCTATACTTTCTGAGAAAAACGCGTTTCAAAATTTTTTTATTAAATTTTTGAATTTCTCAAAATCTGCATGCACCGCGACTTTCATAATTTTTCTGTAGGCTTCTGACACGCCCCCCTAACGACTTTCAAGGTCAAATGTCGGTTTGTCATTTTTCGGAGCGCAAGCCTCTTTTCGTTGCATATTGACTGTACTATAACACTGACAACTTTTAGCCGATTTTGACAAATGAGCAAGATTTATTTAGGATATTCTTTACCATTTATATTTCGACATTGTATAAAATGACCCCATCCATTCGATAGGCAAAAGGCAGCTCTTTTTCGGGCATCGTGCATAATATTGGTCAGCATTATAGGGGCTACTTCGGCTTGTATCTATGAGTTCGTCAATGATCCGGCTTGTGGGCATAATCTTTACTTTTGCATGAACTTCGTCGTAGTTGCTGCGGTGTGGCAAGGTACACCGTCTTGTTGAAAATATCTTCCTTAGATCTTTTTCATGCATTTTCGGACACACAAAGTGCACCGAAATGCAGCGTTAGCGTGTGCCTTCTAGGGTTTCTCAAGCTTTGAAGAAAAATGGTCCGATGATGGTTTTTGAGCACATGTCAGCTCAAAAAGTGATTTTCTCGTCGTGCAGTGGTGTTTTGTGAATAACGTGTGGATTCTTTTGGTTTGGGTTCCCCAAATTAGACAGTTTTGTTTGTTGACTCCGCTAGAAAGCGTAAAATGAGCTTCGTCCGTCATCAACATTTCGACTGGGTATCGAGCATTCTAGCGACGGCATTACCATATTGCAGGCGATGCGAGTTGGCAACAATCTTTGAGTTAGTTGAAGAGATGAAGATCTTGCTTCAAAATCCTCCTTAGTCACTTTTAACCCCACTAACGTTTAACTCCTGAGTTCACTGGCGAAACGACATATTTGGACATTCCCTTAGGCTGCTCGCACACTGCATCAGAATTTGTACGATTTTGTGCGAATTCTGATGAAATTGTATGCTATTTCATCGGAATTCGCACAAATTCGTACAAATTCTGATCCAGTGTGTGAGCAGCCTTAGAGTTTCAACAATTTCATGGCAGTGTCACGCACACGATCCCACTCGACCTGCTGGCGAATCACACCCGCACGCAAAGAAATTCTTCATTAGTTGTGTTGTCTGAAGGCGTCAAATTTCTCCCATATTTTTGGACGATAAGCATGCACAGTTTCCGCAATTGAACGATTGTTTTCAATGTCACAATTTCAGCGCGTTCTTCCTGTGTGTGTATATGCTCGAAAGCTTGAAAACTGCTTTACTAGACGATTCGCGTCGATTCCCATCACTTATATACAAAAATATTATTTTCCAACGTGGCGCACCATTCATTTTTTGCGATGTTCGACACTTCCGATTTTCATATCGGTTTTCAGACGTTTCAGCAATGAGTGGATTTCATAGCTTTTCACAGCTAATCACAGATTCTCGCGTTAAACTCTTCAGGAACCCATACATCAAGCTTCTTTTTCCAGTCCAGCTTTCTTTAAAAGGTTCAAAGCAGATTTGTACTTATTGCCTGGATCCATATTAATATCGTTTCATCCGCTTTTTCAGTAATTCGACGACCAAAGCTTGACTTAGCTTTCAGATCAATACATATACAGGGTGTATTGCTGAAATGCTGAAACTGTCGAAACGCCCCGATACGTCATGAATAGCAGAACAAAAAATCGCATGGTTGGGGGGAAATCGTAACGGTTCAGCCGCTTGGTCGTTTTGAATTTTTTTTTTTTTGGTAGAAGTTTACATAATACCCTGTATTTTTGTAACCCTATTTGATATTTTCATGAATAAGGCAGGAATCTACGCAGAATACTCCCACCTATCTAGAACTGTAAAAGTCAAGGTTTCAACCCACCAACTTCCAGATTTGTTCGTAATAATAAGGAAAAAATTTCAATCTTTCATTATTTTTTTCCATTTACAAATGCAAAAAACTTTCCAACGGCATATCTCTGTTAGCCTCAAATTCTTCGTTACCTCAAGCTGATACGTCACCACCGGTCCTCGATCGCAACGCCCATTCAATGGACGGAATTTTCTTCAGGATACGAGAGGTGTATAAATATCTCAAAGAACTTGACGTCAATAAATCCACTGGCCCCGATAATATTCCCCCTATGGTACTCAAAAAGTGTGCCTCATCCTTGGCTAAACCTCTGCGCAAACTCTTCGCCTTGTCATATTTCTCCGGAGTTTATCCCAACTCTTGGAAACTAGCTCATGTTCAGCCCATTCCCAAAAAAGGTGAAGCCAGCGACCCTTTAAACTACCGCCCAATAGCATTAACTTCTGTTCTCTCCAAAGTTATGGAGACAATAATCAAATGAAGGTTATCTAGAATCTAACCAAATTATTCACGACAGGCAGTACGGCTTCAGACCAAAACGGTCTACTGGCGACCTTCTTGTGTGCCTGACTGAACACATCAACCAAAGCATCCATGGCTTCGGTGAGTCTAGTCTGGTTGCTCTAGATATCTCCAAGGCCTTCGACAGAGTATTGGATCCCGCTCTGCTGTCGAAACTCCAAGCTATCGGTATTGACTCAGTTCTAAGGAACTGGATTGAGAGCTTTCTTTCTGGCCGTTCAATCAAGGTAGTATTGGATGGCGTCGAATCCAACCCTCATTCCATTTCGGCCGGCGTTCCCCAAGGGGAGATTCTCTCACCTACTCTCTTTCTTATATTCATTAATGATCTGCTCTCAATCCCCTCCAATCCACTTCATAGTTTTGCCGATGACGGTACTTTGCGTTACTCATACCCCTCCCACAACACAGGGCAAGCAAGTGCTAGACCTTGTCTCTTAGAACGTGAACTCATGTCCAACTCTCTTAACGCGGACATTAAACTCATTCTTGATTGGGGCCGCAAGAATCGTGTCGAGTTCAATGAAACCAAAACCAAGTACTGTCTATTCTCCACTAAAACCTGCACCAACCTTCCCTCCATTTCAGTGGGCGAGGATAATATAACTGCTGATCCATATCTTAACATCCTCGGCGTGACTCTATCCAACGATTTGCGATGGAATAATCACATACTCCAAGTCACCAAACAAGCGTACCAATGCCTCGGCTTCCTTAAGAGATGCAAGTTTCTCCTTCATCCTACTGCCTTGGCTACAATCTACAAGTCCTACATTCGGCCACGCCTTGAATA
Organism: Thereva unica; assembly: GCA_949987705.1. Lineage (NCBI taxonomy): Eukaryota > Metazoa > Arthropoda > Insecta > Diptera > Therevidae > Thereva > Thereva unica. The sequence goes on from OX465285.1 coordinate 10,019,674, forward strand.
CAACTCGTATATCTGGGCGGGCGCCCCTAAAACCACCTTGGCTTGGCTAGACAAGGTGCAAAACCACGCCATCAAACTCATTGGCGATAGCACCCTTTCCATTGATCCTTTAACCCACCGTAGGAATGTAACAGCTCTCAGCAAGTTTTACCGCTATTTTCATAGCGACTGCTCCACTGAAATCAAAAACCTCCTGCCTACACGGCAATTTTTCTCCCGCAACACAAGACTAGCCAACTCGGCTCACCCCTTCACCCTTCAGCCCTCCCCTTCACGCACATTACGTTTTAGCAGTTCGTTTATAAATAGAACAACTCGATTGTGGAACTCTCTTCCGCAGTCGGTGTTTCCGAGCTCATATAACATCTCAGAGTTCAAACGCAAGGTTCATCGACATCTACTCATGCACCCTCCAGACCCCTAACCTATCCTATCTCATCTTTCCTTCAGATCAAGCTTACTACTATACATTGCACCATGACTTGTAAGACATGACGGACTAGTAGTACAAAGGGTGACTCCTAAGCTTCATCTTGCCACAAAAAAAAAAAAAAAACGACTACACCGATTGATGTTTGTAAACCCAAAAGCAACACTCGAACTGTCATTTTCAAACAAGGAGCGTTGTCGCTGCGATCAGTGATTCATGACTTATTTGTAACTTACGCCATCTATCGGGAAAACCCCATAAACTATCCATCCCATATAAGCTTAAATTTTCTATAATTAACCTATACATTCAATTCAATGACTACCTACTCTAAATCTACATTAACTCAATTCAGACTATTTCCAAACTAATTGGTTTATAGAAAAACAAACTTGGTGATACAACCACAAAAATTAAAAAAAAATATATAAAGTATGTATATCAAACCACACACTTTATATCATCAATCCTGTAATATGATTCAACACAGCATTATACTCGCAGTTCCTCTATATAGAATAAGACATTTCGATTAACCACTAAATTCATTTCACTAATAACCTTGGGCTCATTTCCAACACTAAAAATTCGATTCTGTCACGAAAATACTTCCTACAGTAGGAGGAGGACTAACTAATCCTAATGTCAAGGTCGGCGAGAAGGTCATATGATTTTGCTGGATAAAAATATGAACTGTTTGAACAACCTTGTCATATGGTCTAGGGGTAGAAGGATTAAAAATGCCGATGGTGCAAATATAACAATCAGATTGAATCGGTTTCAAGGTTAGTTTGAAAAAGGATATTATCAAGAGGTCAACCTGGAAATTGAGTGTTCACTCAATCGATGATAACTTATTTTAAAATTCACTTTCCAAACCAATTTTCTACTTATAGTGGAGTCAGATGAGCATCAAATTTTAGTGAAAAGGGAATTGTCTCCAGAGTAAATTTTTTTTTTTGGGAACATGTTAGTTACATCGAATACTATACGAAATGGACATTTTCTACCTCTAGCAACCGCCGCTACGTAAGTTATCGGCCATTATGTCAAAAATTTACCATTTTGGTCGTTCTTTCTAAATATAAATGCGTATATCTCGGCATGTGTAGGTCCGAAAAAATTGAAAAAAATAGAGGTTGTTCGTTATGATATTGGCTACCAGCGGTTACAATATGAAATCCTTATCTGCACATATAACCTCAAAAAAAATCAAAAACTAAAGAAACTACAGAATTTTGGTTTTTTGGAGATAACTTCGAATATTTTTAGTGAAATTTGATGAAATTTTCAAAAGTTATACTTTATAATAGGAACAATAACTGGTTAAAATTTCAAGTCAAAATATCTAATACAAGGCTCAAAAATTGACTTCAAATTTGAAAATTGATTGGCCTATCAGTTTTGTGCATCGCTTCGTATGAGGTTCTTACTTTTTTTAAAATGTAGCTTCTTTTATGCACTTTTGATGGTGAAAAAGAAAAAAATTTAAACTTGAAGAAAAGTGAAAAAAATCGAATCGAAAATCGACAATTTTTGCATTTTTTCGTCAATTTTTTTAGAAAAAAAAATCACATTTTTTGATAAAAGTCAATTTTTCGATCATCATATGTCAAAAATGAACTAATAATTCAATAGAAGTTGAACTTTGCCAAAAAAAGTCAAATTTTCCTAAAAAATTGACGAAAAAATGCAAAAACTGTCGATTTTCGATTCGATTTTTTTCACTTTTCTTCAAGTTTAAATTTTTTTCTTTTTCACCATCAAAAGTGCATAAAAGAAGCTACATTTTAAAAAAAGTAAGAACCTCATACGAAGCGATGCACAAAACTGATAGGCCAATCAATTTTCAAATTTGAAGTCAATTTTTGAGCCTTGTATTAGATATTTTGACTTGAAATTTTAACCAGTTATTGTTCCTATTATAAAGTATAACTTTTGAAAATTTCATCAAATTTCACTAAAAATATTCGAAGTTATCTCCAAAAAACCAAAATTCTGTAGTTTCTTTAGTTTTTGATTTTTTTTGAGGTTATATGTGCAGATAAGGATTTCATATTGTAACCGCTGGTAGCCAATATCATAACGAACAACCTCTATTTTTTTCAATTTTTTCGGACCTACACATGCCGAGATATACGCATTTATATTTAGAAAGAACGACCAAAATGGTAAATTTTTGACATAATGGCCGATAACTTACGTAGCGGCGGTTGCTAGAGGTAGAAAATGTCCATTTCGTATAGTATTCGATGTAACTAACATGTTCCAAAAAAAAAATTTTACTCTGGAGACAATTCCTTATGTTTTGCTCATCTGACTCCACTATTAATCAATACAGGAGTATATGGAGGTCACAAATTTAAAAATTATTTTTCAAAGAAAGGAAACTATTAAATTTCAATTCACTTAATATCACCTATAATAATAATAATAAAAAAAGAGGGGAAAGAAATAAAAAAGTCAGAATTTGATAAATACCCTTACAGCCCCGCCAGTCCATTATTCAAACTATCTTTTGAACGTTCGCCATATAATTTTCTTATAAGCGATTTATAAACTTTTACACACGTCAAACTTCCCAGTCACAAGCCCTTAGCGCGGGGTTGAAGCGATATAGAAGCGGGGGCGGCATTGGGGGTTGGTTTTTCTGACGGGTGGTTGCTAGCTGGAGAAAGGGGGATAGAGCAGTGATCTAGTACATAGTAGGGATGGAACTAAAGAAAAGTTTCACGATAAGTTTTTTTTAAGGGTAAAAAACTACTGCTCTGCGCCAGGCTGCAGATTACACCTAGTAAGGGATATTTTCGTGGATTTCGGCGGGCGGGCGGGAAGTCGCGCAGCAGGAGGTGGTATAAGGCATTAAGACACATTTAGTGGGTGGCAGGTATGCCATCAATCAGCCACTTAAAAATAGCTTCGAAAAGCGAAATCATAAGCCATCGATAAAACCTTGCCACAGTTTATAGTGTACAACTTTTTACCCGACTCCAACATTTGCTGACTCAATTCAATTCCATTATCCTTCCATTTATCCTGAACGAGTTTCTTTTTTAAGAAAAAAAAATTTTTTGTTCCTGGGGGCCCACATTCACACCCCTGTATTTTTCGGTTTTAAGGGTGGTTGTTGAAAAAGAAAATAGAAAAACAGTGAGAGGGAGGAAGAAATTTGTAGTAAGGTTTATTTCGAATTAAAAAAAAAAACTAGGAAATTTTTTTTTTTTGAGGAACAGAGAAAAGTTTTAAGGAAAACGTTTCAGTCATGATTAGTTAAAAGCGCCTTTTCGTCCTGTGTATGTTTGTATATGTGTATATAGTGTGTGGGACGAAAAAAAAATTCACGGATATATGTTTTTTTTCCGATAGTATCCCTATAGTACGGCATAAGCTATCCATCAGCACTACACACACAGAAATGAATTTTAAACGAAGCTTCAATCACTTTTGGCACATGAAATGTAACCGGAAAATGAACTGTCAGACGGGATAGTAAGGAACCAATCCTAAATCCATTTTCCGTGATTTTTCCTGGATGGTGTTTCTTTTTTCCCCCTCCTCTCTCCCCACTCTTCCCTATCTATATAGTATTCTTCCATTTATTTATTTTTTATATGCCTTGTGCGCTTAGGCTACCTCACGTATTTATTTGTGTGTGTCAGTTTTCCTTTTCTTTTTTTTTTTTTTCTGTGCCATCGGCGAAATTTTGTCCTAAATAAACAAGTATAATAAAGGACCTCCTCCCGAGATTCCTAAGGATTGTAAAAATTGATAGCATGAGGAACATCACATTCACCAGGCAGAGTCGCACTAAAGAAAGATGGAAGAGAATACCTTGCGAAAAAAAAATGAAAAAAAAAAAAAAAAAAAAAGAAACAGAATAAAATAAAGGTGAGTCCTTCCTATCCAAAAATCCGATCAGAGAACCACTCACATCAGTCATTAATCAATTCCCATCGATTCTTGAAATTCGAAAGGTGGTAATCGGTGAGTCTCCGCTTTCTCTCCCTCTATAGTATACCTATATATAAAAAAAAAATTTCTTACTTTCTTTTTTAGAATTCCAAACAGCACTCAGTCGATTTTCAAAAGAAAAACGTGAAAATGTTCTTTTTGTTGAAGGTTCCTTTCGAAATACATATATATGTATATGTGACAGGAAAATGGGGGATGTATTGCCTTGATAGTGCCATCTACTAAATGAGAAAAGTCGATCACATTGACGTGGGGTTAAGGTAAAAGTCGATCAAATTTACAAAACATTATCAAGTCCGGATATGGCATTGATTTTCTTTAGCCTCTAAACATAGTATTTATTTATTTATTTTATTTTTTTTTTCGCTTGTTTCCTTTTTTTATATCCCTGATCGGTTATTTTGTATGCAAAATGTGTTTAATGTGTGTAAAGCTTCGTGCCATACGTGATGGATTTTTACAATTTTTTACTAAATAAAAAAATCCTTTTATTTGTTTCTAAATACAAAATGAAAGAAAAAAAAATGTTTTGTTTGTATATGTTTGTTAAACTAGAAATTGTATCGTATAAGGTATTAAGTATTGTGCCATTTGAATCGTTTTATTGAGATATTGTAAATTGTATCTAATGCTGGGTTATTTTATTAAAGCTGCGTTTTAATATTGATAAAAATAATGGATGTTATTTTTCTGTCCTCTGTGTAGTTTAGGAATCACCCTTCGTACTACCGGAGTACTGTGTTGAATATTTTTGCATATTCTGATCATACTAAAAAAAATCTTAATTTACACTACAATTTAAACTACATATATACAAATGAGCAAACTGTAATATTGATAATTATTCCTCCTATAATGATAGTTATTCTTCATTTACACCGAACCTTCGGAATAGTATTTTTTTTCCTGTGTGAGGTATTAGGTCCAAAGGTACTGCGGCCATTAAGTTGGCCTATTGTACTACAACCCCTACACCTCATATTTGTAGGCCAGACCGCCTGAACAAGTTCAGCAGTCTGCCTAGTGGTTTGTCGCTTAGACTTGAGTGTTCGAGCAGGGACTTCTCGAACAAAGAGACCCTGCTCCTCGCTATTGCAGGACACTCACAGAGAATGGAGGGCAGACTCATCCTCTTCTAGGCAAAGCCTACATGTAGGGTCCTCCGCCCTTCCTATCTTCCATAAGTGGTAATTTAGGGCACAGTGTCCGGTAATTAAGCCAACAAGTGTCCTAACATCACTCCTACTGCGCCGTAACAATTCCTTGGCCGTCTTAGGGGACGGCACTGAAAGGAACCGCTTAGAGTTGGCCAGTCCAGGCGCGGACCTCCAGCGTTCAATATGTTTCATCAAAGTCCGATCGGCCCGGGCCCTTTTCAGCAAGCTGGACGGTGCCCCAATAGCCGGCTCTGGACCAATGAATTCTAAATCAGAGCCCTGTTTAGCCAGGGCATCCGCACTTTCATTGCCTTCGAAGCCCCGGTGACCCGGGACCCAGACAAGTGTAATTTGATTGAGATCGCCCAACTCATGAAGAGCACGTTGGCAGTCTCAAACTAATTTCGACTTGGTCCTACGGGACCTTATCGCTCTAATTGCCGCTTGGCTATCAGAGAAGATAAAAATCCGTTTATTTTGGTAGGCCCTTCTTAAGTTCTCATGAGTGCATGCCAGAATAGCGTACACCTCTGCTTGAAAGACAGTTGCCAGAGTGCCTAGACTTATAGCCTTGCTGAATCTGGGACTTTCACTCCAGATTCCGGCGCCTACACCTGTCTCCGTTTTAGAGCCATCCGTGTACCATACCTACTAGCCCGCCCTGCAAAACTTAGGAAAAGTCCAGGTAAGCCTTTCCTGTATATGTACAGAAGGTTGCTTAAATTTTGAGATTTTATGGGGAATGCCGTCCGACAGCAACTCCGCTTCCGGAATCTCTTCTATGATGTTGATTATTATAGAATGTCCTCGCCCAAGACCAGCGCCCAAGTAACCATTCGCTTTCAGCCGCAGCGCCGCGTTTATGGCGGACTTCTCTACCTCAAGGTGGAGAGGGGTACCAAATTGAGGAGAGTCTCCAGCGCTGCCGTTGGGGAAGTGCGGATGGCCCCAGTGATGGAGAGGCAAGCCATTCTTTGAATTTTGCTTAAAATGGTTATGGAACCCTTAAGCTTCGTTCTGTGCCACCAAACTAAAGCTCCATAAGTTACCATGGGTCTTATGATGGTGGTGTATATCCAATACATGGTTTTCGGTTGCAAACCCCAGGTGGAACCACAAGCTCTGCGGCAAGCCCACAGGGATCTGCGCGTTCTACACATTAGAGTGTCCATATGCTGTTTCCAGTTGAGCTTGGCATCTAGCGTCACTCCTAAATATTTGGCTTGTTGTGAAAAGCCTATAGTTCTGCCCGCGAATGTAGGTTCCCAAATTCCCGGTAGTGATCGTTTCCTGGTGAAAGGAACTAGAATCGTTTTGTTGGGATTGACTTTTAGACCTAAGCTCTTGCACCAGCTAGATACCAGATCAAGTGCCTGCTGCAGGCGCCTTGACATTGCGCCTTCAGATTCACCTGTAATTACTATGAATAGTATAGTAACCGCAAAAATTTTAAAAACAGCTGTTTCCGGAAAAAAGATTGAACAAAGCCCTATTTTTGAAAAGCCCTATTTAGTCTCAAAGAATTACTCTACAAACCAATTTTCATAAAATGTATATTAGGTTTAATTTAATATCTTAAAAACTCATTTGAAAACAACCCTTTTACCAGATGGGGCAGTTTTTTGCACGAAAAGCTTTTATTGAGATTTTCTTTCTTGAAAAGCTTTTTGATTTTTGAGCTTTTTTTTTAAAAAAACAAAACAAAAATGCTATTTTTCAACGCTATCATTGGGGCTCTTTTAACCTAACAACGTAACTTTTTCGATACCAATCTATTTTCGGAGCCCCCTCCCACCTTGGGTTGGATTTTCAAATAAAATATAGGAGATTATCGAGCGGGAGTTCGAAAGAAAAAATTGATAACAACTATATGTCCATAATGAGCGAAATACATTTTTTTATTTGGCAGTGCTAATCTCAGGAGTCACCCTTTGTACCACCAGTCCGTCATGTCTTTTGTCACGTCATGGTGCAAAGTCTAGTAGCAAGCGTAGTACGCAGGAGGAGGGAGAGAATAGGTTAAGGGTTGTGAAGGTACGGGGGAATTGAAGACGGTGATGAACCCTGCGTTTGAATTCTTGGATGTTGTAGGAGCTCGGAAATACTGAATGAGAGAAATTATTCCACAGTCCAGCTGTTCTATTTAGAAACGAATTTCAATCTTGTTAAGTGCGCGAAAAGAATGGTTGCAGGTTGTGGGTGTTATACAAGTAGGCTAATCTAGTGTTGCGGGTGTAAGATTGCCGCTGTCTGTTATCACCTTGTCATTGTGGATAAAAAAAGTGGTTATGGATGTAGTGAAATTCTTATGGATGGAACTTACCAAGGACCAGAAGTTTTGCCACCAGAGGCTACTTTAAGGAATTTACTTCTCAACTTGTTGCCAAATGAAGTTCTGACTTTCCTGATGGTACCCTTGCAGGAATTTCTTAGTTTTATATGTTTGCGTTCATGCACTCCAGATTAAATCATATGCCTGGGCCTAGGCTTCACAGATTTGGTAGAAGGGGAATAAACAAATGCACTCCTGCCTGTATGATGCTGGACATACGGAGAGCAACAGAGTTGATGCTTTTTTTCTCGGAAACACAGGTCCCATTCAGTGGATTGGAAATAATAAATAAGCCCCAGCCAATTGCCCTTCGCATAATGCCATATAGTTCTCCAAACTGGTTTGGGAAGCGTGGGTTTGAGTGACAAGCTAGCACTAACTAGACAGTGGTCCGAATTTCTGAGAGGTGAATCAACTTCGACGGAGTAATATGTTGAATGAGATGTGTTATGCCTTGTGAGGCGGGACAAATTTCATTGACCGATTGATTTTGGCCGCGACACATGCAGGTCCAAGATTCAAGAGAGGGTATGGAGCAAGGGTGTTGTATCTGTTGAAGGGTGACGAGGATTTCGAGTTACATAGATTGCCGCGCGTTGTTTTTCCACTACCTTAAAATAGAACTTTTGTGAAATGTTTAACCTGAAAAAAGTAAAAAAAAAATCTATAAACTGACGATGGAAAGGAGAGGAATACGAGATTTATTAATTTCTTCTCATGAATCAGGTATGCGACAAAGAAATGTGATTTCACCTCCCCAGTACTTTTTAAACTTGCCAGATACTAGCCTTCGCAAACTTGGTTTATGACAGAATTCAACTTGGTTTATCACAAAGGCTGGTGGCTTCCGGCACGAAAAAACATGGTGTCGTCTGATCAAAGCATTGGTCTTTCTATTGGCTCCTAAGATAGGAGGGCGCTAAGCTTAGATAAAGCTCAACTGATTGACCGTATTTGGCACATGGTAGGTAGGAACACACTAATTTTTATACGGTCCGACAGAACAGCAATCTTTAAATTAATAGCAACTTGATTGATATATCAAAAATATGGCCATAAATATACATGAATGCATGAAGCGGACGCATAAGCTCCCTTACTGTAAAAGCTGTCCACTGAAGCATGAAACTCGGCACTTCTTCCAACTCGTCCTTCGCGAGGAAAAGCTTTTGTGCTTCATACATCTACGGAAATGTATGATACTAATACGGATCAGTATCGATATCGTTATGAAAGCTCCCTCCCAATGGAAGATTATAAAAGACGCACAGATACTTTACGTTAATAGATATAAATTTAAATAATTACCATCTTCTTATGCTGTATTATTTTAAAATAATTAAACTGTGTAATGCCTAAGGACGACTTGCAAAATTACCAGAAAATGCCTAAGGATAAAACGTTTCATATAATAATATTTTCCTTAATATCCCTGAAGGAATTCCAGCATTAAACGACCTTGAATTGAGTCTCTCTTAAAATCTTCCCGTACCCTTTATAAATTAAACTCCAAAAAGGATAAGATTTTCGAAAAAATAAAAAAATTATTAGAGATTTGGGAATAAAATACTGAAGCTTCTCTCAAGATTCTCAAAGTCCTTAAAATTCATGAATGATGATTCAATGAATTTATAAATCCTAAAAGCCTGTACCACCCCACGGTGAAAAGGGCACACACAGATGTTATAACCTTGCAAACTTAGTAATAATTGAGAATTTTCACTTAGTAAATGAAATTTATCAAAGCAAAAAAAAAACACACCTGTAAGCACCAGAAAGATACCTGCCAGTATCCTGTCGATAACTATGTATTGCCATACAGCAAAAAAAAAACGACCTGAAAATCGATAATCGGTGTTCTACACACAGAATCCGCATTCAACAAATATGATGCTCCTACATAGTGTGAGAAGGGCTAAGTAGGGACATAAATATTTAATATGGGAAATGTCTACATTAAGAATTTAATACACGGTAGCAACGAGAAAAAATCATTTTTTTTTTATTTCCTTTCTAATAAAATATTTGATTACGTTAAAAGTGTATAAAAAGATTTTTTTTTTTTTGTAAATTTTTAAACTTCATTTCAATATCGTCTCTCGGCGGCAGAAGGAAGTCCATAGAAATTACCTGTAAAAAATACATTCGTTCGTTTCGCTTCTCTAAAAAATGTAGGTAGGCATCAAAGCTAAATTACGATTTTTTAGAATTCCTGGAACTCGAAACAATGTCAAGGGAAATGAAAAGAGAAATTTAATTTACTAAAAAAAAAAGTAATTTCTGTATTTTTTAAGGTGACTTTTAGCTTTACGAAATTCTCTTTGAGAAGTCAAATGTGTTATGAAATGACAAAGATCAAAAGAAATTAATTTCATTAAATTTTTTTATGTGTGTGTGTGTATGTTCAAAGAATTATTGTAATTATAGAGTAATTGATTGGGAGGAAGTTGTGCTGTGGAATGATGGGTAAGCCCTCGCAGTTAATAAAGCCGTATTAAAATACATTAGTTTGGGAGCTGCGGTGGGTGTTATCTTGTTTACAAAAGATTATGGTTTTCGTGATGGTGTACAAATTCAGAAACTAAACCTATCAAAAAATTCTCAAAGGATGTTCTTTTAGGCTTTCAAAGTAAAATTAATATTGGGTGTGACTTGGTGTTTTTAGTCAAAGTCGACCTTGTTTCTTGAGCCATCATGGAATTACCAACGACCACCAGAATCAAAGTTCGACTTTATAACAAGCGTTTGAAATTCGTTTGGGAAAACAAAACGAAGCCGTGGCTGCCGATCAACAGCACGACTTGGCCAAAGTACATATGGACATGGGATAACCTCATAGTATCAAATCCTTCAAATGAGTTGACTCAACGGCCCGTATAGGATAGAATAGGAGGGAGCACCTAAACTAGAAAAGGGGTCTGTGGATCCCACAATCACGAAACCTGTCGATACTTTGGAAACTCAAGAAGAAGAAACCGGACGAATAGCTCGGCAATGAACTGAACGAAAAAAGGTTAACGGAGCACTTACAACACTCTTGGGAATTTTCGATAAATATGAAATATGAAATGGACATTCTGGCTATATAAAAGAACGTATATTTCGCTCCTCCATAGGTCGGGTCCATACAGCTTACATGACAAAAGAAATCATAATGGAGTAAAATTTACAAACTTCGCTGCAGCATCAAATATGGTCAAACCAAGCACTTTTTCCCAGCAAAACAAAATGGCATAAGATGCCATAACACTGATCAGATAGCCGAACTTGTAACCACAACGATTACGTTGATATTGTCGATTCGACCTATGCTATTTTCGAGCATGCACAAACGGGAAACTGTTGACTCAGACCATTTCATCGTCAAATGCAAAATCAGAATAAGACTATGTAACGTTAAAAAAGAAAGGCCATGTTCTGAAAGACGAGCCGTCGCGTCACGATGCTTGAATTGAATTGAATAAAAAGTAATGTTTCAGTCGAATCACCACGACCCCAGTACAGGGGTCTAAACTCAACTTAGCTTTGCCACTCTAGGCCCCTGTGCTGAAAGTGGTAGTTTGGGTCGTTTCTTCAACTCAACCGACTTGTCATGAAGTACGACTCGACTTTCAGTACAGGGGCGAAAGATTGACACGTATACCGATACTTGGCATATCAATTTTAAAAGATGGAGATAAATCGAACTCGGACCAAATTAAACGAAAGCATTTGAATCGATTTACAACAGTATGGAAATCATCAATGAAACGTGGCCCAGGTGTAAGGAAGTTATAGAGCAAACATCATATAAAGATTTAGGTAAAACACACAGACCTTTTGCAGTGAGTGGTACGTCGATGATAATCTATCGCATATGATAGCGATAGAACAGAAAAATAAAGCGTATAAAACAAAATGAAAATAAAAGAAGCAACAAATAATACTAATAATACCATACATAAGTTATACGGCCATATGAGCAAGCTATCAAAATTGAAAGGTTGAGATGAAAACAACATTTGCTGGACTCAGAACGCTACAGAAGATCAGATGCAAGGGTATCTATATGCAATTAAACCAACAGAAGAAATGTAAAAACCAACGGAGTATTATTGAATGTATATCCACCAACATTTGAGCGAATTCAGCGAAACAATACTGAAGCAAATATACATATAAGGGCACAGAATGCCCAGATGGAGTTCCACCTGAATTCAGAGATATTACATACTATATTAAAATCGAAATAGGACGCAGAAAGATTTCCCAAAAAAATATAAAAAAAAAAAAATAATAATTTATTATTTATACAAAACGCGTGACTTAAAAGATTACGGAAATTGAACAGGTATTACCATATACAAGAGAACACCAATCTAGATTTCCAAAAATTCGGGGATAAATACTATTAGATAACTCAATTACTTTGACTAACAACTAAAAAATCAATACAGTGTAAGTCATCATGTGACATCACCTAAGCAGACTTTGAGCGAGTATTAGACATTAGAGTATTATAGGGATAAGGTCTTACTTTACCCTCCTTACAATGTGAGCCTATGAAATTAAGAAGAAGAGACTGATTTCAATATTTTCACACTTTCGTATTTTTTTTGTGAACACTTTAGCCTCCAAAATAGACTATATGAAGAAGTCCATTAGATTCAAACTTGCCCAATATGGAGGTCCCCATTGCGAGTTATGAACACTGGAACGTAATTTTGTAACAATTGTGTTTTCAATCCAGCTTTATAGGACGGTGCGATTTCTGTTAGAATGCCCAGGGCTTAGCAGCGATTTGTTTTCGTATCCAAGGGATGTACGTATTATTTAACACACATTGTTCGTGGTTCACCTTAACACGACCTGGTCAATAAAAATGGGCGGGAAAGCGGATTGTTTCGATTTAAGTATGTAACCTCTGTAGCTCTAGTCAGAGACTTTTGGACCAAGACCGAACCAAATCTAAACCAAAACATTTAGCGTTTTGGTGAGGCTTTAGATATCTCAAAGGCTTTTGACAGACTATATTTAATAGCTGACTAATATCCTCTTAATATTCTTGATATAACTTCCACCCAGAATCTGCGATGGAATGATTATATATTCTAAAACGGTAGCTGATGGTTTTCAAACATCCCGAGGAAAAATAAAATAACGAGCGAACACCGACCGTGATTGATTAATAGTCCTCGGCCAAGTGACGTGCATCAGAAGGTCATTTGTAGGACTATAAGGCCGCAAACCACACACACACGCATACACCCGTCGGTACGTTACACATACACATACACCCGTTATATACGTTTGTATATAATACGATTAAAAAAAAACCCGGGCAACAACGACTGGCGAGCTCGTCTCTCTTGTGCATGATTATGTAAGATAAATCGAAAGGACCATTGTATATACCGAAAATGATCAAGTTTCCACCTAACAATGAATTGACTCAAATTTGCCGCCGTATTCCCGTGTGTACAGCTCAGTACTCGACCATTTAAATTTTTGGTCAAGTTGGGCTGTCGCGGGCCCGTATACGCCCCCTGTATAAATGGGTAAAAACTCTACGGCCATCATATACCCCTTAAAAAGCTAAGCAACCGGTGTTCGCCCGTTGTAAGGCCATATTTTATTTTACTCGAGTTATCAGCACATAACAAGACACTGCGTTTTCGTTAGAATAGTCGTGTTTAAGGAACGGTGACTGATGATAGTAGACCAAGTTGGCAAATTTGGTATTAAAGTTTATGCAGTATAACTTCTTGGCATAAGAAACTGGAGGCAACCTACGGAACCGAGAGACACCTCTAGGAAGTACTAATGGAGGCCAGGATTCGTACTGGCCTGTATAACCATCGAAGAATAAGAAGAAGTCAAAAGAAAAACTTGCATCTCCCCAAGAAATCCATGAAACTGGGATGATTGCTTGTTGATTTTAAAATTTGTGTTCATTCCATCTCAGATTCAGGCTTAACAATAGGTCTAGGATATTAATAAATGAACCAATTATAAGATCTAAGCAGACACCGTGGGAATGATAGATTTTCTTGGAGATGAACCAATAGCTGCGTTCCTTTTCTACTATTTAGTACTTGTGAGCAGAGCAGAAAAGGAACGCAAAATTTTCTGATTTGAATAAAATCTCACTTGAAATTTTTGACGTTAATTTAAACTTTACAAATAAAAAATTCTTAAAAGAAGAATTTGTGAGACAATGGAGAAATTAATGCGATAATTTCTAAAGTAAAACGAAAGATAATAATTTTTGATAATTATACGACTGAAGTTTTATTTATGGACGTTTTTATATGAGTAAATCAGCTCGACACAAATAAAAGCCATCTAGCGGGTAATGGCGTAAGTGAAATTAATTCACAATAGACTCGAAATGGCCGCTTTCCCCCTAGCGGATTTCAATTGCGTAATTGCAAGTGATATCTACTCGTTTATAAGAGCAAGTGTGGTTGCTAGTACGCAAGTGTAAAAAATAGTAAAAATTAGCAGAAAAGGAACGCAGCTCATATTTCTAGGAAGAAAAAATATGCCCTTAAAAAGCCAAGCGTCCGGTATACGCCCGTTGTAAAGCCATTTCTACTCGGAAGGCCTGGATTATATCCGAAAAATCTCCCTTGAGAGAAAGGTTCTCCGATGGATATGCGACATAGTCAATGATAACAATGCATAAAGAATACTTTGTAATCATGAACTGTACGACTTATTCAAATTATCAACACATCTCAGCCATCTTCTACGTTTATTTTTGGCCGGTCATGCTCAAAGAATGGATGACTCAAGCGAGCTAAAAAGCCCTGCATCTATTATATCAGATTGGAATAGACCTACAAGAAACTGAACTTTGGAGGAAGAAATTTATGGCGGCTAAGCCTCGGACTGTTGAGCCATCAAAGAAAAATAAGAAGCAGCAAAATGAAAAACTTGAATCACTTAAGAAATTTTTGAAAGTGGAAAGTTTGATTGCTTATTTGGAATGTGTGGTCACTCCATCTCAGATCCATGCTTATTGTCACTCCTTGTATGTTAACAGATGAATCAATTGAAGTAAATTTTATTTGGGATAAAAACAGTATTTTGTGTCGGCATCGTTGAACTAAACCTCAATTTAGCCTCAATTTCAGCCTCAACAACAAAATGTGTGCAATCTCCCTGATTGAATGGAGTATAAGTTCGCGATCTCGAAAAGCAAGTTCTGAAACATGCTTGTACATTATCGAGAGTATGAGAATACCTAATGTAAAGTACTGCAATAAAGCTGCGAAGTGACTGAGAAGATACCTTTTATAAAGTTAATAAAAGAGCATGTGATATTAATGGAGCCCTGAGGGATACCGCAGGAGGTGATATGGTATTTACATTCGATACCATCTAATACCAGCTTGAATGAACGATAAAGAAATAAAATTCTTAACTGAGTCTATACCAAAAGATTTTATTTAAGTATATAGAATAGGTGTCTAAATTTATGGATATATCTAACCAGAACAGCCAGACTCGGCTAGATTATAGACACTTCTGACTTGGCTGAGGTATTCTGTAAGATACACAAGAAATACGCCAGTTGCCAGGTGACCGATAAGTTTAGCAAAAGGTGAGGCATATTACGCCAAGTTCTTTGAGACACTTGCAAACTTCTCGAATCTTGAAACCACCTCCATCTATTGAGTAGATGGTATATTTTTGCAATGGGACCCGCGCGGTGTCAAGTTAAGAAAAATTCAAGGAGAACAGAGATGAAAATTAATCAACCTTGAATTTTCACTCTGTTGCCACCTGTCCTTTGAAAATGAAACAAGAAGTTGATGAAGAAATTCAAGTAAAATTGTTCTTGATGAAATTAATTTAACATTAATGAAACAAAGCTCCCGAGTGGCCGAGAGGTGAGTCAATATCTAAGGAGTTGTGGAGCAGAGTCATGCCATGAACAAGAAAGCGAAGAAGGCTCTGGCTCTTGGACAATAGAGCCATCGAATAAGTTTGCGAAAATATTGTAGAAAATCTTGGAAAAAAAGGAAATCGTCATACCAAAGAAGCAGATGGAATTACTTACGTTCTGTATATTGAATACAGAAGATAAAATTTGGGCAGGCATTATAGCCACGTTATACAAACTATAAAATACTGTTGTGGCAGATTTTGAGTATTTATTGTTTTTATACTAATAAAACTTAAGATATCATTTAAATTATTGGTAAGATACTTTATTACAAAAATTCTAGTAAAAAATATATGTACAAATACTCACAATTCAACTCAGCATATAAATTTATCTTTCAGCTCCTCACATACGAGTATATTCATCGGCTTATTTTTCTTTATATCACCATAACAAAAAAATAAAATGTAAAAGATACAAAAAATAAAATAAAACTTGAATATCATTCACTTCACGCTTTTTTTTCGGCTTTCTCTCAACCAACCATCATCATATATTTCTCACAAAATCTCTGAAAAATTCACCATGAAACCATATTTCTTTCAATTTATCATCACCAAAAAAGCGCACAACTTTCTTCTTTCTTGATATATGTGAAGAAAAGAATAAAGGAATACAATAACAAAGTATAAAATATATCTATATAGCACACAAGAAATATGTATATTTACATATATACTATATGTATATTTATATATGTATAAGTAACAAAAAAAAAATATATATTATATACGAAGGAAAAGGGATCAAGCCAAAGAAAATTCCATTTCCATCAGAAAATCTTTCAAGCCGAAAAAGTAAAAATCCAGCTCTCACAAATTTGTATCCATTTATTTTGAGCACTCAAACCCACTACACTATCCCTCATCACAAGCAAACTTTTTTCCTTTTTTGTATTTTTTATATTTTTTATTTTTTTTTTTATTTTATTTTTTTGAATATCACATAATCTTCTGGTTAATAGCACTCACGCACTCCAGAATTCTCCCGAAAAAAGTTCAACTTTTTCACCCCCTGCATCCGCAAAAATTCAGGATATGAAAACGTTGGGGCGAAACAGAAACAGAATATAAAAAAAAAGTAATACGAATTTGTTGTTTTTGTTGTTGTTGTTTTTTGTGTATTTCGTTCTCTTATTATCTGAAACGAGTGTCCTTGACATAAAATATATATATACCTATATAAAAAAAACAACAACCCTAACAATTTCCCTTTTTGTTTTTACAGCTCAAATCCTTCGGGTACAGGAAGAAAACAGGACGAGAGTAGAGGCACCGACCAAAAAAAAAAAAAAAACAAAAAAAAACCAGTTAACAAAAACGGAGCAATTAGAGGAGCGCCCTCATGAGCTGCTCCAAGGATCCAACCGGAAAAAGTTGAGAGATTACGGCCGAGCATAAAAAATATTAAAACTGAAAACGGCTATGTTCATGCTGTTATGTATCCTATTCACAGGATATTCCACTGATTAAAACTTTTCTAGGCTCCATCACAAGTAAATTGTTGTCGTGCTGCAACACTTCGTTTATCTAAAGCGAAAACGCTCGGGGGAGTCACAGTACGGCTGGGGGGTTGTAGATGGTTGTTGTTGTTGTTTCGGTGGGGGTAGTTTTTTTTTTTTGAGGGGGAAGGGGGAAATTTTGCGTATAATATATATTATATGTTCTTTTTCTCTGTTTTTTGTTAGATACACTTAACACCGGGCACCGGATTGTTGTCAAGAATTTAATTTGCCTCAATGTACTAGTACAACACAACAACACCAATGTACTAGTACAACACAACAAAAAATTTATTTATTTATTTATTGTTTAAACGTGGATGAGGAGGGGATGGAATTCCCGAAATGTTCATTATTTATCAAAATCTCGAAGATAACGATTTGATATGTTCTACACAATATATATATACAGACGAAATTCCCCGAGGCCTAGAGCCTAAAAATCCATTTTTGTCCAACAAATTTTTCTCAGATCGAACCTCTTTGAATTTTCACTTTTCCATCCATAAAGCAACTACCTACCACAAAAGGATATATCAACAATAAAAAAAAAATATTAAGGATACGCGCGCGAACCGATTTTATTATAATTTTTTTTATAATCAAGCTAAGGATATGTATTTATTTTTTTTTTCTCTAAAAAATTACTATATTTTTTATTTTTACCGATATATAATTTCTTCACACACAAAAAATATATCAAATTTTTCCAACCCGATATCAGCGATATCCCTTGTCACACGTCGTCCGTAGTATATGATAGTTCAACGGACGAATAGAAACTGAAACTGAAACGTCCTGAACGGAACAGGATCCAGCATAGTCCGGGCTGCGTGACTATGTCCCGAAATGTTCTCCCGCGATGGTTTTGTGTGCCAGCCATAGCTTGCTTGCTTGCTTGGCTGCCTGCAATCAGGATCCCCATTCAACAACATTCGCCAATCCTGCTCCCCCGAGGTCATATTGTTGTTGTTGTATAACTGCGCTCTTGCTCCCCCTTCTGTATCTGTAACACACGCACTAACAGACCTCATGATAACACCGATATAAAGGATATTTTTTTTCAATGCGCATACTCCTTTTTGGCAGGATGAAAATTTTATTCTCTTTCTAACTCTTCTCTCTTTCTCTCTATATCTCTCACTGTACTGTAAGTGTGCGCTTTTATCTCTAGATATAGTATAACCTTTTATTTTTGACGAAGCATTCCGATGTCCTCTTTGCAGGATTTCAGCAATTTTTCAGCTATTTAAATTCTTTAGTGTCGTTTGGATTGGAGTAGGTCCTGTTAGTTGCAGGATACACTGTTAATTTTGGTGATTATTATTTGCTGAATTGTGACTTAAGAGATTATTTAAAGAGAGATTTGTTTTGAATAGATTCTCTCAAAATTCTCTTATTTTGGCGTAGAAAAGAAGTAGGATTTCGTTCGTTCTACATTTTCAGTTATCATTCAGAGTTTGTCAGTCATCATCAGGTTCCAAGAATATTTTCTTAAGAAGTATCTAAAGGATAAAATATTTTTCTCCTGAAGTTAACTCTTCTGTAAATTTTGAACAATTCGTTTCCAAGAGCTTCCTTCTGTGATAATTTGTATTTCTTAATTAATTTCAAAAAATTTACGAAACATTAACTTTTTTTCAAAGGTGGTGGATTTGAGAGGTCGAAGAGGTCCTCCTATAAAGTAGAAAAAAGGAAAGGCTGTTGTTGGTTTGTCAGAGTTCAACATGACTAGACGAAACTAAATGATTTTTTTTTTCAATGCAATATAAAATATACCAAACTATTCACTACTGTGTTTTTTCTTAATATTAATCTGATGCCGAAAAAATGCTGTAAAAAGTATGAAACAATCGGTAAAAAATAATTTACCGGTACATAAGAAGGCACACTTTTTTTATACATTACTTACACTTTACCTATCTTATTTTATTAACACTAGAACTTTTTGTTAGCGCTCCACGCTTTTTTCCAATTCAAAAGATACGTCTGATCGCACATACTGGCTGGAGCAATAAAAACTTTACATTCAAAATTATTTTTTTACATTTTGGTTTATTTTCAAATAAAAGCGGTTCTTTTAGTTATTTCCGCCATTTTGTGGTGAACGTTAAATTTGATTTAAAATGACGTCACACAGCTTACTCTCGACCTGACTGTCACACACTTCCATTTGATACCCATGCCGAGTGCGTTGTAAAGAAAAAGTTAATCCGCCATTTTGTGCTGGTTGACATTTTGAATTTCGAAGAACGCCACGCAGCTAATTGTATACTCTTTATCACACTCTTTCATTTGATACCCATGACGGAGGTCGGGGAGCACAATTTCAAAATTCGGCCGTCATTTTCATTGTTTTACAAAAATGTCATATTGAATTGTCATGCGAATTATACATATGAACAAATGCGAGCCGTCGAAACAGCTGATCGCTAGTGATGACACAAATGCGAGACCAAGACCAGACCAGTATATTGTTGGTCTTGATCTTGTTCATTTAGCCTTGGTCCTGCTAAAAACATAACTGCAAGACCAAAACTATTGGTGATCGACGTCTCTCGACTTAAATTCACATGGTATCCAATATCCTCGATTTTGGATCATTCCCAACGCTTTCAAACGTCTTGTTCGTAGGCTACAAAGGAACGTGCCAGAAGGGCCTAACACAAGCAAGGCTGTTCATACGAAAGCAAAATATATTATATTAGAACTATTAAGAACTTATAACTTTATACCTTAAGCTTCTTTAACTCCACCTGACTAGCAATTAAAATAGGGTTTGGCGCATGTAGCATGTGGGTCCCAAATGGCAAATGAGGGGTATGCCATAGATTCCGCATGAGCATCATTCAAAAAAAACCGACAAAGAAATGTGGTATGCCTTATAAGTTTGCCCTATGAAGCAACCTCATTACAATAAAATGGGGTAATCCCAACATCTGCTTTAGTTTTACTAATACAAAGCTTTACTTGCTGTTTCATTGCTTCATATATCAGGCGATTATGGTGGTGGACGTGAACGTATCAGGCGATTATGGTTCTGGACGTTTAGCATACTCAATATACCGGTTCTGGTTCGATTACGCAGGTCAAGCAGCATTGGACGTGAATAGTACTCAGTTGGGAGACCGCATTCGCGTATAAAAGCATATAGCTTTCGACACCTTAGCAGTTATTACTAACATATCAACTCCGAAATCACAATTTTTTTCATTCGGGATCAGGTAGCAATGAATTTTTTGGTTAATATCAGGCGCGAATGATGCAAGGCGTTAGATGCCGTTTGTGGGTCTTATAAGGTGCATCCATACGAGTCTATGATATCTTTTATCTCATTGCATTGAGCCCGCAACATGATCTAGAAGAAAGATTGTCACACCACCTGAAGATAGGTCACTACTGTTGTAGTTTTAATTCGGGTTTTAAGTGACGGTGAGGTACTAATTTTTGAGGACTTTCGATTATATAAGTTTGGACATTAAGCAACCTTGTTTCTTGTTCACAGGAATTGCATTCACTTAAATTTTCCGATAAATTTCATTCTAATCCCCTCTCACAACATGAATTTTGATTAAAATTGTCCCGAAACAGATTCCACCAAAATGATAAAATTATTTCAGTATCAGTAATTAGGAAATTATTTTTAGTTAACAGCCATGTCGCAGCTATTATCATGCAATTTCATGACCCAACCAGCCCCCACACCACCACCCACACTCAACATCAAAAAATACACCCAAAATTTCTATCAATATTTTATTATCACAAAAGCAATGAAAGGTTTATTTCCAGTTTAATAACTTTTTTCACCACATTAGGTTTTAACAGTATTAAAAACAAAACCCAATTTTTTGATATGGAAACTTTTTATTGAAGCCCACTCGATCGACGGTAATTTATTATTTTTATTTTTATTATTGTTATTATTGGCGGGCGGTGTATCAAGATTTAATTACATTTTCAATAAAGGCCATGTTTTGTCATATTTTTCAATGATCCTGGGACGGTGGTGGGTTTTTTTTATTGAAATTTAGAACAAATAGGGCCTGTGCACAAGCATCAATAAAGGTAATTAATAATTAGGACGAAATAATTGTTAATTAGGTAAAAAATACACTAAAAAAGTCAAAATAAGTTGGAAAATGAATTGTAGTAATTACGCAAAATAAACATTAATAATTGAGAGTTAAAAGTGCGGGAGAACAGGTGGCCATAATGACAAACAAAACAGGTAGAAAGTTTATTATTGGTGATATTGGTGAATTGGTTTACTGGTGGATCAAAATTTATCTAAATAAAACGAGAGTCGACTAGACGTTGATTGGTTTATTTTTTCATATAAAACTAGAAGTGCTCCTCCGACGACGTGGAGAGTATATAGAAGTAAGCAGATTTTAGAAAATGATCTACCAGGGCCCAGTTTCAAAATTGACCTTGTTCTTGCTATACCGGGAATGCCCGAAAAGCTGAAGAGATTTAAAAAATCCTAATGAAGGTTCACTTTAGTTACGTTTCGAAAATTCTTAAGTCATTTGTTACCAACCAACAAGGCTGGTGTGAGGTGGGTCTGATAGGATCAAGCCAAATGTGCGGTGCGCGTGTGGTATCGTCTGACGTACACTCATTAGATTCATGACTCCCACCTTCTCAGGCAAAATTAATATCACCGCCATCTGCACATCATTGGAAGAGTTCACTGGAGTAGTTTTACCAAATGGAGAGCAGCTCATTCATCCTATGGTATCACGGCAAAAGAGAGATTCACGAGATCGAGCTAAAATTCATGAATAGTTCAATAATCATCCCCCTTTTCCAATATTGAATGTCGATGTCAACGGGGCCTCGGTAGCTTACCTTCCCAGAGGTCCCGGGTTGGAGTCCCGGCTACCCCACGGTCCTTCGGCTTTTCCACTTTTCATCTACATAACTTTCCTTCTTTCTTCTTCCCTGCATGTCATTGGTTGGTAGATGAGATTCAACTCGTTTCAGGAGGTTAACACTTCAGCGAGTTGTTTCTCGATGCCCCATGTGGTGCCGACTAATGCGACTGTTCGACGTTGCACTCTATACGAAAAGAAAAACAATGGATCGTCGACAGTATAAAGGGCTTTAACTGAGCCTCTAGTTCTTCACATAAAAAAAACGAGCATCCTCGCAAACTCCAAAGTATACTGCCGCCAAGCCCTGGATATTGGAACCAAAACCATACAAAGTTTCATTGGCAGTAAATTTGACTCTAAGAAGAATGTGTTTTGTCACTAGCCAGTATGAGGAATATCATTAAAATCAGCAGTGAGGCAGTTACTGTTAACCCTCTGACAATTTGCGAAAGATCTGTCTTAGCAAAAAAGAGGGACGAAAATGTTGCGGAGCTTTGGACATATGAACTAACTCCTTTTCCTCTGGATCTGTTCAGGGGGCCGGAATGTGAAAAGGAAAGAAGTCAACCCTCTACGATTTTTTTGCCAGTAGGGGATAAAGCACTTCTCGATCTAACCCAAAGCACCATTGCGCTAGACTGTGGTTTCCTTTTCCACCGCAAGAAGTGGAAGAGTCCTCCTACATTTTTTCAATTTGAAATTAGCACATTACCTATGTACAGAAGAGGTGAAAGGTGAAAAGTGTAAGGTGGTTTTTGATGAGTTCAGAGCTAACAACACCTTGGGTTGAAATCCACTTTAATGAAAGCACGATGATCACAGTTTAACAGGATCATTTTTTTGCTAATACTAATCCACCTGCTCACTTGTTGACAGCAGCAGGGATTGCAACTGTTGCTACAGAGGTTGCCGCTGGCACTATTGTGAGGTGCGGTTTGAATAAAGCTGCTATACATCCAATGGTAGCAATAGTTGGGAAGGATGTGAACTTAATAGTTCTTCTCATTGGATATCCACATTTACTTCGTGAAGCCAAGTCGTGCGAAGATGGAGTCCATATTGTTTTCGGACAACAGTTTTATTCGCTAGGACGATCCTCCTTCTACATAGGTTTTTCGTATGCGACACCACCTTGGCGAAACACGGAATTGCTAAGCTCTTTACAGAAACAGCAATACTCACAAATCGCTCAACTTCACCTAAGGATATTGAAAACGCCAAAGAGAAGATTTTTATGGCTGTATATCAAGACAACCTGAACAAACATCAGTTCTCGGTGAAAGCGTCTACCAAGCCTAAATTAGACGTGCCCACTCCCTCTCACCAGAGAAGCTTCGAAGGAACACTCGCTCAGAGTAATATCTACATACAATAGTGGTTCGACAACCCCCACCACCCCAGAAGAGGGGCTCAGACAATAGCATCCACATAAAAAATAATGAACGTTGGATATATATATATATATCTATACCCCAAGCAGTTTTCTCCTAGGCTGCTTAGTAACGGTCGAGCGTAGCACAGTTGGGACACAGAAAAAAGGGTGTCAGTACAGTGGCTGATTTGATTACGGGCCCCTTAACTACCTTCTATGGAGTAAAAATATGAGAGTTTCTGCCACATGAAAACTAGGAACTGGGTGTCGCCGTTTTGGGAGATTATGCTCCAGTATACTAGCTAGAATCCAAAGATAAAAATGTTTAGAAGGATCTCTTGTACTAACAAAAAACCCATCCTACTGCTGGGCGTATTTTAATACTAAAATCCATCCCGAGTAAATTTCTCTTCTAAGATCAAAACAATAAATAAATTGACCTTGAAAGTATGCAAAATAAGAAATTCTAAAATAAATCTCCCCGAAGTATGCAAAAAAAAACAACAAAAAGCGGCCCACAGAGACGCTACGTCACTGATATATTAGATAAGCCAGAGATGGTATACCAAATATACTAGTTTTAAGGAGAATTGTTGTACGTATACAATGTTAATAGATTAAAATACTGCAAATAGCGGGGGGATGGGTTGAAAACTAAAAATGTGAGACGGAAAATAATTGTTCTGCTCAAACATGTTTTAAGTGCTGATAATTTGTATCTCCTATACTGAGGAAATTCTTTAAAGATTTTTTTTTTAAATACACAAAAATCAACCATTTACAACACCACACACTCTATACCATCCTCTTCAACGATAAATAATCCTTCTTCAATGTTTACATTTTCTTTTTATTTATTTATTTATATTTTTTTGCGCTCGCTGTTTGCTAGTGTCGTGTTAATAATTGACTGTTTAATCCCCTCCAGGAGCAATAAAAGAGTATCTCACTTTGATTTACGAGCTCAAGGAAAAGTAAACATCCCCATCCTAATCTTGTTGCTGCTGCTTCACCCGCCAAACATTTTTATGAGCTCAGTAGATCCACAGGCCCCGAGCAAAAGCAACCTAACCAAATAAAGTCATAATTGTGTAATGTCCTGCCAACTCCTTCCACAAACAATTCCCAGAATTATTCCTTGTAATTTAATATAAGGCAAAATAAAAAAATATATATAATTGTGTTGGTGTAAATTGTATGAAATTTTATAATTAAATTTTTTATAATAAAACAATTGCATTTATGTTAAGTCTAATAAGGATAAGTTCAGTTCTAAGTTAAGTTTTTATTTTTATTTTAAAGAGTTTACTGTCGTGTCATAAAATAAGGAAAAAATATTAAATTTAACAAAAAACAAAACATTTACCTTAAAAAAAAAAATAAAATAAAAGCTAATAACTAAAATAAGAAAAAAATAAGGAATTTAAACGTAACGCTGCTGCTGCTGCCAAAGGTAACGAACGAATAAGCAATGTCAAAGGACCCGAACGACTTGGCCCCCGGTCTGTAGTTGCAAGGATACTGTAAAGGTAGATAACGAAAAACTCGTAAAATGAAATAATAAAAGAAGGATAAAATTAAAAATCATAAAAAATCTTGAATGAAAAAGGAAAAAAACGGGGGAAAAAATAAATATGCTGAAAAGTGAAAAGATCCTTGAATAGAAGCAGATAATAATTATCCTTATCAGACTCGTGCACAATATGGCGGACAATAAATTTTTAGCGAAAGGAATGGAGATAAAATACATGTAAATATTTGTGAGTCCTAAAGGCCTAGAAGTGTTTGTATTCGCTTCTAGATTGTAGAAATTTGATTTGGATGTGAATAATGTATCCTTCGCTAATAGGAGTTGAACTGTGTTCTGATGTATTCGTGCTTTTATTATTGTTGGATCATGCAACGATATGAAGCAGGGTGGCGCAGAGTTTTTAAAGTTTTTTTTTGACTAGTATATCTCCTTAGGATAACTGGATCAAACGAATTAACTATTGGATGACATTTAGATGCAACCTGAAAAGTAGGTACTGGGGCGGTATAAACTGGGAACCAATCAATGGGGCGATTGAGACCAATCAATCAAATGCATAGGGTTGTCCGTGACAGTGGTGGTGTACGGCCATGCCGTGACAGAGATTCGTCTATGGCTATCGCTGATATTATCATCTGCTTTCATTTATGTAGTAGAGTAGAGCCGATCAAGAAGAAGATTGATCCAAAACTGGAAGTCAAAAATCGAGGGAAGTATAAAGTAAGCCTCCATAGTTTTCTACGCCGATAAAAAAGCTCAGGAAAAATATGGGTTCTCAAGGCAAAGATGGTCTATGGATGTACGAACGCAGATGTGGGATATCCATTTCTCACGTATGGTTTATTGATATGTTTCGCAGCACTGGAAACAGCGTCCATGAGAATATGGCTTACGAACTCCCTTGACCTTCTCTTATTCCTGCTCCCTCAAAGCCTTCAAATTAAGCACCTGGTGCAGTTACTAGAGGGAATACTGGCACTGGACCCGAAAACCGTACGGTCATAGCAACATACTAAACTTGCTACCCGAACAGGCCACCGCTGACACCTTCTATACACATTTCCAGAATTATGGCCATCATCACCGGACATTAGCTCATAGAAGACCGCTGCTGCACTGGGTATCCCGCATTACCTCTGTTGCCGTAACTGCGGCAAGACAAACTTGCGAAGAATGCTTATTAATTTCCTTTGTAAAAGACAGGCTTTAAGTAAATCTAAGCATCGTACAACGTTCGGTTAGACTTAAACCCGATCTTTTGACTGGAACTCATATTACTGATAAACTTCTTAAACTGCACACGATAAATTTACACATCTGACACAGTCGTCCAAACAAGATATCTTTCAATAACAAAACAACCACCAAACATTGTGCCATTAAAACAGCCCGCCAAAGCTTTCATTAGGCTAATTCCGGTGGCACTGGAAGAATCACTACATTTAGCCTAACCTAACTTGAATTTCCCGGTCAAACCTAAGTATGTACTTCGCAGTAAATTCTCTCTTCTCTTGGAGCTTGCTTTATAATAATTTTTCCTTTGCAGGACGGCTGAGTTCAAAAATGCATCACTGCAGTCATTCTGCTGTATTCAGCTACAGAATTTCAATTGCTGAATACTCCAAAATGACTGCGGAGATAGGTTTTTGAACTCACCAAACATCTGCAGATTCTGTGTTTCTATTCAGCGTTGCTGAATTACTATTTATCACTTCTGTGTAATTATTTTACAAAGCACAATAGTTAGTTGTTCTCAAAGAACTTTTTATCAAATTTAGGTTATTATTCAGCGCAGCTGAATTCCTTAAATTTGGTGTATAGTACTCTTCTTGAAAATATTTCACCCTTTTCAAGCCTTCATTCTTCTCTTTGCACTTGCAAAAATTTCCTTTCATTGAAGACTTTTCAAATTCCTAGTTGCTCTTATTATTTCTGCCTTTAAAGGAATCCTGCAGAGTGATTCAGTTATGTACGGAGGGGTTAAGTATGTTTTGAGAATAAACATAGCATACAAGAGCAAACGTTAAAGGCACAAAGTGAATATCGTACTACCTGAAATTTCTTGTTTGTTGATTTTTCCCCCCCGTAAAATTCAAACGCGCAACGCTTTTCTATGTCATCAATACAATGGTATAGCTCCGTAACAATGTTAATTAGATGCATGCAAATATAACGAAGTAAGAAGAAACCCTCCAAACAACCGCAATTTTAACATTAATTGGCAACATTAATTTGTGCGCAACAATCTCAAAAGGAAACATTTATTTCGTGGAAATATTCGCCTAACAAAAACTAACTTTCAAAATCACAGAAAAAGCATTAAACTCCAATTCAGCAGCGCCACATTTACCTCTGCACACACACCCCCGCCACAAGGAAAAAACATTTATTCATATTACAAACGCTCGAAATGAATTTCAATTGTGGAATTTCTTTCGTCCTGTTTTTTTTTTTATTTTTGTGTTATTCCTGGGGGTTGTGAAATGCATTCTGTGTGTATTCCCGTGAAGATGCAAGAAGCCAAGTAGTAACAAGAAGTTGCAGGATTTCCACCAGAAAATGGAACAGAAATAGTATAGGGAAAAATCGGCATGGTATGGAGCGGGGGAGGTAGAGGTTAAAGTGCATTCTAAAAATCCTTTCAGTTTCTGGCTGTGGGGGCCGGAGGGTTGTTATGCCATTATATACGAAAATTTAATAAACTGTCACATGAAAAATTTATTCCGCACTATGGGGCGAGAATATAGGGCGCAAGAATAATAGCACATACCAAAATGAACAAACAAAAAAAAAGACGGAGAACACAAAACAAGGTACATATAAAATAATGGCATTCCAAAGTTGTCAGCAATGGTTTTTATGACAGACCTAGGCCAGTATTGCATCCAATTATTTATATTTTGCGTCCCAAAAATTCCAGCCAAATCCTGCCCTGGCTACGCTTTTCGAGTGTGTGTACGTGAAATGCTAGCTAGAGGGTGCTGAACGCTATGCCCGGAAATGCATGTCACTTGCCCCGGCATAAGCGGAAATTCATTTTTTTTTTTCACGTTCATGGAATAAAAGGAAAATATTTTTCAACTCAGATTTAATTTAAAAAAAAAAAAAACTGGACGATGACGTGGATTTTGGTCAAGTTTGGGTTAGAGAGAAAAAAACACACATGCAAACACAGTTTTAAAACTTAAAGTTTATTTGATATTCAAAAAATGTGGAATACCCTCATCGATGGAAGGGAGGGGAATTATCTAAATTACATTTTATAGAAGGATAACATCGATATTTAAAAAGTTACCAAATGCAGGCTTGGACGTCGACGTTTACTAAAAAAAATTCCAATCAAACTCTCCCTAGAATCGCTTTCGATTGCGTGAAGTAAAGGGTGAATTCAAAAACTCAACATTCCCGTATCACTGCAGAATTCAGCAATAAGAAGTCTGCAGCTGAATTCTGCAGTGTTGCGGCAGTGTTGAATTTTTTAACTCACCCAAAGTCAATTTTCAACGGTAAAAAAATACTCATCTATGAATAAAGCTGGGTGGTCGCGACCACTTAAATTTGAATGCCTCTTACTTAGAGATTAATCGCTTACACCACAAACAGGGTGGTACCAAAACCCTAAACTCTGCTTCTCTCTATCGCAGGACAATATCAAAGAATGCCAAGGGCAGCCTCATCCTTTTCGAGTAAGGACCTAAAGATTGGGTTCTCAGCCCTCTGATCCTCCATAGGTGATGGTTTAGGGACCAATGTCAGTTTAGTAGGACTAGACTTATTAGGCCGTGAATGTTTACTATTGGGTATAGTTTATCAGAGTTTGATCGTCAAGGACCTGTTTCACCAAATACAAATTTCTGGACCGATGAATATACTCCCAAAGTCCAACCTCGTTAGGGTCTCTTCATTTCGCTCGAAGTCCTGAGACCCAAGAGCTCGAATCCTAAAGCCAAAAGAAGGCTAAACCAATTGGATCATTTCGGTCCTGGATCATCGAACTTCAAATGGTGTGAAAAGTTGAACGCCCTGGCCAGACAAGGCTCTGACATTTTACTTATAATTCTGAAACTCGGCTAATGGGCCATCCACTAGTTTGGTGATGAGGGCCCTTGACGATTGTACTTCGATGAAACATACTGAGCGCGGTTACTTTCTGTGCAGTGTGTTCACTCGGCCAAGGAATCGTTGGGGTGCAGTAGAAAGAATTTCAGCCCTAAATTACCGCTAACGGAGGATAGGACGGTCTATGTACACCACCTGCATACATTGACTTGAGGAGGATGAGTCTTTATGTCAGTTGTGAATGGCCCGCGATAGCCTGATCAAATGAAGAGGCTTAGCTACAAGCCAATAGGCAGACTGCTGAATTTGTTCAAGTGGTCTAACCTACTGTAGTTGTGTGCAGAACCTAGGCTCTTCACAAAAAAAAAACCAAAATTCGAACTAAACACTTCCATTACAAACAATTCATCCCAGCCGAAGGGGTCTTGGGGTGGTAAAGTTCTGGATACCCTACCTAAAATTCATCACCCTTACCTGGACGGGTGAGCCCTTTTCCTGAAAGACAACTCAGAAGCCTCGGCGAGAGCTATGAGGGTAACTACGAAAGTTCAGCTGACCAGGGACCATCTACATCCGCTATGCCATACTATTGTTTCTCTATCCGCACATCCTATCACCAATATCGAACAAGCAGAACACTTCACACAGGCACATTTTTTCCCACAAAACAAAACGCAAGATTGTAACCTACAGGTATTTTAATTAATTACACCTTTGAACAACAGAACATTTATCAGTTACAAACTCCAATTACAGGTAATCCAGCTAATGGAAAATTACTTAAATGTACTTCAATAAATGGTAACCACATGTAAGGTACTCAAACCAAATAGAATCTGAAAGAGAATCAACAATTTTCGAAATTCTTATGTAATGTAAATCAACTGTACGAAGAGATAAAGTGTGCTGAGTGAGAGTGTCATGAAAAATGAAAAAAAAAAAAAACAATTGAAAATCGGTCTGGAAAAAAACCCACTCTGGTACCACGACGTTTTCTTTCTTACAAGGGTTTCAATTTTTACGAATCACTAATACTTTTAAATATCAAATCCCTGGGATTCAACACCTTAGTTCTTACAGATGGGTAGTATTCACACGTTGGAACCTTTTGTCATACCGAGGTATGTACCATGTTCCTAGAGCTAGGTGTACTTGGTTCCTGAAGGTGCCCAAATGTTTCCTTTTGATGACTGTCGGCGGGGTTACTACTGTCCTACTGTTTTGTTTGTTTGTGTCTGGTTCATCGATGTGATAGGGGGTTTACAGCTTCGATCTCACTCTTTCCTACTATCCACACCCAATCTCGGACTTTTAGTATTGCCACTCTGACACTTTTCGTCGTATAGTTGCGTACGCAACTATTTCGTGAACTTGTCTGTGTACGGAAATGGGAATCTACACGCCGGTCGACAGAAAGAAGACCGTTTTGAAACTAGTTTGCGACTGGTCGAGTGCGACTGTTCTTTCAAGCGATTTAATAATAATAATAATAATAATAATAATTTATTTAAAATTGTACAAAAGAACATAATTCTTACAAACGTACAAACAAAATATTAATTGGGTGACTGAGACAAAATGAATATAACATACTACAAACTAAAAAACAAATAATATTAACAAAATACAAAAAATAATGTTTAAAAAAAAAAAGTGAGAAAACGAAGAAAAATGAAAAGAAGTTACAAGATGAAGTTTGAAAAATAATATTAACAAAATATAAAAAATAATGTTTTAATAATAAAAGAAAAGAAAAAAAAATGGCAAGAAAAGAAGATAAATGAAAAGAAGATTCAAAAAGTGAGTGACCCTACAAATTGTTATTTGTTAGATGTTCCTTCAAGAGCCTGTTGAATAATCGCCAAGAGGACGCGCTCCGCACATAAACGGGTAGTTTGTTCCACATCCGAGCAAGAGTAAGAGCGTTCACCATATACTGTTCGTATACGAGGCACCAAAAGTGTGCTAGATTGTCTGCTTAGTTGCAAGAAGTTAAGTTTTTGAAGTAAATATCCAGGGCATCTGCTGTGTATAAGTTTAAAAGTGAATTTTAATCGGTGATATATTAGGTAGTTTTCAAACGTCATACCTAGCAGAATGGGAGCATAGTGCGTGATATGATCAAAACGACGCAATTTAAAGACAAAACGAAGGGTATCATTGAACGCGACTTTTATTTTTCTTGAACAGACAGCATCAAGTTTTGAAAAAATTAGGCTTCCGTACGTGAAATGGGGCATTACCAGGGCCTTCGCCAGGCGTATACGTAAAGCAAGAGGCAATAGATTAGAGGATACCCAAAGTTGGCGAAGGCAGACATACACCTTACGAAGGACACTTCTGGTTTGGTTACAGCAACTGAATTTACAGTCGAGCTCGACTCCCAGATTTCTTACAGAGTCAACATAGGGTAAAACATTACCATTTTTTTTTTTTTTGTACTGAACTGACCATTCAGTCACACGTTTCAGATCACTGTTTAGCTGAACAGTACAATCCTCGATAAGTTCAAGAGGTTTGCTTAAATAGATCTGCACATCATCAGCATATAGATGTATGGAACAATGTTTGACTACATTTGGAAGGTCGTTTATATAAAGGCTGAAAAGCAAGGGGCCCAGGATAGAGCCTTGAGGTACTCCACAATGAAGAAGCGCTGGTTCGGAGAAAGATTCTTGTACCTTAACAATTTGAGAGCGCTCCTGGAGATAGCTTTCAAAAAGTTTGACTGCAGTAGGGCCGAGGCCAAAATTTCTGCCTAGTTTTTCAAGTAACATCATATGGTCAACTGAGTCAAATGCTTTTGAGAATTCGAGTAGAACTAAGATTGCAATTTTATTGTTATCAGTTGAAACTTTTAAGAGTGCCGTTTCGCAGCTGTGCCCAGACTTGAAACCAGATTGCCATATAGAGTGAAGACTACTTTGATTTAGATAGTACATGAGCTGCTTAGCAATAATTTTTTCAAAAACTTTAGAAAGGAAACATAGAAGACTGATTGGACGGAAGTCAGATGGTTGCGAAGGAGAGACCTTCTTCGGAATAGGTACAACAAGAGCCTGTTTCCATTGGCTAGGAAACTGAGAAACTGTAAGGCAGGTGTTAAAAATATGTGTAAGGACATTAGATATAAATGGGGCGATCAATTTCATGAACTTTGGAGAGACGTTGTCAACACCCACGGCGTTTGATTTGACAGAGAACAACGCAGAAAGAAGTTCATGGTTATCGATACAACGAAAAGAAAAGCCATCCGGTGGGCATAGGTTGGTACAGCTACCTTCAACTGGAGCAGAGTTACTCTCAGAGATGGATGAAAAGTACTCGTTTAATATATTGGGTTCTACAAACACTTGTTGAGAATCATTCCCATACGTACCCTAATCACGAATATTGCGCCATAATTTTTTTGGGGGTAAATTAATGTCGAGCAAATTTTTAGCGTAGGATCGTTTAGCAGATCGTAGAAGAGCAATCGTTTTATTACGGACTTTTTTATACATCTTACGAACTGCTTCACTGCGCGTCCTTTTGTATTGATGGTAAAGAAAATCGCGTTCAGCCAATGAAGAATGTATTTCAGGAGTTAACCAGGGACAGCGCTTGGGATGAATTTTAATTGTACGTAATGGGACAAATTGCTCAAAGAGAGCAGCTATAACTTCATAAAAATTTTGAAGTTTTTCGTCCACAGTATTCGAAGTCAGGACGTTGTCCCACGAAGCCGCAATGCATTCATTACCAAGTAGCTCTAGATTGATACTCTTAAAGTCTCTAAAAGAAATAGAGCGAAATTCCGAGAGCGATTTCCGTTGCATCGTTACACCTCATCTGAACTACTTGACTTATTGCGAAATCTTTGTGACTGCGTGGGCACAAAACACCGATTGATTCAAGATCAGTTGCGCAGCTGTGTAGGCAAAGGTATAATTTTGTTATGCGTGATTGTTGTAAAACTGCGACTACAAATCTGTCGACTCGTGTGTGGAAGGCGAAATTTTTAGACTTACTCGGCGTTTAGTTCTGTATTTGCGAGGTTTAGCTAGGTGGACTACGTTTTAAGGTGGTTGACCTCAATTTGTAGTGAAATTTTTGTGACGTGTGCTGTCAAAACTTCCGCGCTCGCTATGGTAGAGTAGTTTTCGTTCAATTGCCTCGACAATTTCAAAACATAGTTTTTAGATAAACCTTAGGATGGTGCTGGAGTTTTTAAAATAATACAATTCAAATTACACACAAATGAATGTCCTACTTTTCCTTAATTAAAATTCGCCTAATTTTGTATTTCCAATAACAAAGACCATTTCAGTGCTCCTAATGTGTTATCATCAATACCAAAAAAACAGAATCAACCTATAACATATGCACAGACATAGTCTAAACATGTTTTAATCAATAATCAAATCAGTCTTCGTCAGATGCATCATTTAGGTTGAGCATGGGTTGTGGAGTCAATCTATCACCCGGATGACATATTACAATTCCTGATACACACGCCCTGTTCAAACTCCGGATAACTTTCAACACCTCCGTACATATCACCTGCAATCCGAACATACACCCAAGTGCTATCAAATCCATACTATAAGTAGTGCTCTCTCTATCCACGTAATTCGTGCGGCACATCCGTCCGACCAATATCACATCCAAGAAAATTAAGTCATGGCAAATTGATCTGCTGTCATTGGAAAATGGGGAAAGGATTTTGTTGAGGGTCGTCGCTTTAAAGGAATTCCATCCTTACCTGGTGCACTCCTGTAAAACTGTCGATTGTGTGACTCTCGATAGTATGACAGTAGTAAATAGTTGTCATTGCTTTCCGACGGCCGTATTGTCCCCCCCCCTCCTCGATATCAGCGTAATGAGCGTGTATATTTTCAGTAGGTCCTGGCCATTATCCTTCACATGGAAATAACGCGGCAAACATGCACTGAATTCAAAAACCCCCGCTAAACCCAAACTCTTGTGTGTCTGTTGAACTTTTCAGCCTGAATGGGTATCATTATCCTGGATCCTAAAATCAGAACTTCAAAATGTTTTAGAACATGTTTTCTGCGCCCAGGATGCATACAAGTCATGATAACATGCAGGCGTGTGTGTAGGTGTGTGCTGACGTAATTTTTGGTGAATTGCTGCTTGGCGGGACGTGATTACTATTTGTAATCTTGTTGACTACATCAACTGCATTAGGTTGTGCATGTGGGGGGTTTGCTGGCGTGTGTATGTATATTGTTATTAGAATTAATTAAATTTCATTGAATTATTTTAGGATTAGAGATTGAACCCCCGATCCTGATTAAATATATGCCCTTGGTAAATGTTTAACAATGCGCAGTTTTAGGCGCTGATTTATTAGATTAAATAAATTTTGCAAATATTTATTATGGTGTCATGGGGGTAAAATGTTGCCAGCTTAATTGCAATCATATGTGGAAATAGTGAATCGAAATATATTGGATATTTAGAGAAATTCTTAGAAGTGCAATGATATTTGAATAAACGTTAGATTTCTTGGCTATCCAATCTGAACCCAAATTTTTACTTGCAGCCTTTGAAACCAACTTGCACCTCCACCTCCACCTTTTTACCTAACTTCCAGTAGAGGGATGATTTAGACAATGACGTCTAGTGCTTAAGAATGCCAATGACATTGATTCGGGGTTGTGATAGCATAGTTTGCACATGCCTATCCGAAATACTAAGGCGATTTATTTTGACTTATTGTTTTTCTTGCGATGGTGCTCGAATCTCTCAGTCTCTCAGTCTTTATTTGTTTTCATGGCGTGCGCCAAAACAATTGGAAATTTTTCGCACAGGCGTGGAAATGGCAATTCCATATGATTAAGCAGGTGATTTGGATTTTTAAACAAACGGAGTGACTGTGCGCAACTTTTCTTTGGAATCTACTTTCATGGTAGGGATGAAAATGGAAAATTGGAAAAATGGCATGGAAAAATTGATTTTGAGATTCCCAATTGTTTTGTCGCAGGCTGTATTTACTTTTTTGTTATTTGTGGTTTATCTTGGATTATATTTTAGAAAATTTTATTGTAGTGAGATTATACTACACTCCACTCCACTAAAAAATGGGCCTTGAACGTATTTTTTAGAAGGTTTTAACGCCTCTTTTTGGAATGATGTTATATACGATATGAATGAATGTTGCTGCTTTTCAACCGATATGCCTTATAGTTAAAGCTTTCGACTGGTATTTATTATAGAAGGGTCCAATATATTGTAGCTGCCGAATTAGACAATTATAGCACTTATTATTATTCTCAGAAGTATACATTCCCACCAATAAAATTATCATGGGCTGTAATCAAGGAAGTTCTAAATTTCATAATGAGGAGTAACAGCAATCAAGACTATCAAAATAAGATTGCTTTGTTGTGAAAGTATTTTCAATTGATACAGTCAGCTTAGATGCATTTATGCACCATTATGCTGGGACACCATGATTACCACTGACTGATACTGAAGATACCTTGGGCTATTAATGCCTAAATTTATCTGTGCACACCCAAAAGCGATTGTTCTACAATAAAAATCCCTATTTTAAAAAAGTATCATCAAAAATTCTTAGGGTTTAATCTGAAACACAAACAAATTCCACAACAAGCTCTCACATTGATCTACTTACTTACACCCTCTACATTTTGTAAACAATGCATACCCACAAGCCATAATTACAAATCCGATAGTTTCCTCTTAGTACCACTTTCTATCACCCTTTCAGCCTTATAATTTTGACTTAATTTTATTATTTCATTTAGCAAAGTTAGCTAATGCCATGCTATGTGTGTTCCTTAGAAGAAAGGAATCCTTAGCAACCGTTAAAAGGACCATAACATAGACGGCGCCCAAAGACGATATGAAAAGCCATCGGAGGAGGCATGTTTTGTTAAGTGCAACAAACTATGAATAATTCGAGTTCATGCAGTCCTTGTGAAATAAGCCGATGAAAGGGGCGAAACTACAAGCAGTATATCCTTGTCTGTATTTCATAGAAGGAAGTGATAAAGTACAATAAAGGGAGGATGTAATGATATGGTGAAAATTGTCCTGGGTTTGTTCTGGATAGAGAGCTATGAAGTGCAGAATTTGGTTACGATTTGTTTGAGTTTTTTAATATTTAAACTACTGGAGTCGACCAATGATTGAAACCTTACATATTCAATTTCCTTTACGTTCAGGTGTCTGAGTAGGTATGGGAGCGGTTGAGCATGGGAACCAATTATACAAATTAGTTGTGATAATTGGTAGCGGCGAGTATCTGCGTTCACAAATGAGTGTAAATTGCGGCCATACCTACTTCTGTGGCACAAACTCATCAAGATTATTCAAAGCAGTTACAATTTCGACATTCTTGATGACTATTGATGAGCAACTGTTCCTTGTGAAAATGGCGGTTACTTCACCCAATATAATGCCATTTAACTCAATAAATTGGGCATCAAATTTTCGCTGGTACAGGATGTCAAACGAAGGAATGAAACCGCTGTCAGGACCACTACATGAATTTTTCAGAAAGATTTTTGACAATCGCATCACTGACAAGTAAAATAGAACAGAATTGTAGAAACTTGCAAAACGAACAACGGATGAACTGGAATGCTTTTCGACCATATTTCATAAATCCTTACCACTACACCTTTATACATTACATAAAAAAATTCACATTTTCTCTTTTCTATTTGTGTATAGCTACAAAAATTTCAATTATCCCCAAGTCCTTTTAAAACACACTGTTGGTCATCCTTTCATGTTCATATCAAAACAACAAAGCTTTCAATCATTTCCAACTATTAAAATATTTGTTTACGTCTGAATGCTTCAGGAAGTCCTCAACAAATATTACGAAAAGAAAAGGATAAGATTGTTCAAGTCAAAGCGCCTCAATTGAAAAAAACCTTAACAAGTTCTTAACAACAGAAAACGTTTTCTGGACTTCCTCCTTCTCTACTACCACCCAAAAGCATTAAAGTCATGTCATCTCTTCTCAGCCACCAACCATGTGGCTGTGTAAATATTATTGTGCCGTCTGTGAGCGAGCGAAGACAGCTGGGTCTTCGGGATTAAAAGGAATTCACTCTATAAATACTATGGAGGATGTGTCCCCGCTATTCAGCCGAGCCGGGATCCATTTAAAAAACAAGTTTCAGGTATGGTTATATACCATTTGAATAAAAACTCGAAATTCAAATATTGGCGACAATTTCTTTTTCCTTTTCCCATTTGGTTTTTTTTTTGCTTCTTTTTCGTGAAACACAGAAGAAGAAACTGGAAAGAATTTTGATGGGGACTTTTGCTGTCGTCTGCAAAAAGGATAAAGACTGAGAAGGTTATTTAGGCCACAAGGAGAGTGATGTCCTTTGTCAGTTTGTTTATTTTGTATGGCAATTTTTATTAATGTAAGTTTCGTTTGTGTGAGTTGAAATGTGGTTGTTAAAAATGATTATGAACTAGTTACAAGTGATTGTCAACTATCTATGGAAAAAGTAGCAAACCTTTTATTTTTGAAATAACTCTACGGAGACCACATTTGTACAGGAAATTAAAAATGAACTCCTTTACTGCTTAGTTTATTATTTATTCAACACGTAAAAATCTTTAAACAATAGGACTAAGTTAAATCGTATCCGAAACGTGGCGTGAGTAGGTATGGGAGCGGTTGAAACTGGGAACCAAATATCCCAGATATGAAATTTATTAATTCAGATGGGTTGAATATGAACATATAATTGCTGAAATATTGAAATCTAAGCCAAGCTAAGAGCCTTAAGCATACTGAAAAAGTCACAAAGATCAGTGAATCGAAGGGTATACGTCGTCCTTATACATGCCGTTTGTAAATTTAGATAGAGCCTTCGCCGATGCATCTTGACAAGCAGTATTTGTATAAAGAGCGAAGCTATGACGATGCTTTGAGGCCTTACAATCAAATTAGAGCATAATAATACCACCTTTGGATCAGTTAAAACAGCCTTTAATCACGAGGCCCAACATTGTGGACCTACATCGATCTGTCACCTTCTGATGGCGTGGGTGGTTAGCTCAGTCTAGCTGTACGCAGTGCCACTGAGGGCAGCAGCGTTGAACAAGAGGATTAACAGCCGAAAATCGGGAATGATCTCCAAGAGGTTGTACGATCCGGAATATATGCAGGAGTTGTGCCAAAAAAGTGCAATGGACTCTGGAGCGCAGCGAGTCCTTCGTATCACGGCAAATAGGTGTGACGAGTCTACTAAGGGACGATAGACAATTAGACTCATACTAAATGAGAAGAGATTGGTTTCAAGCAAACATTGGGCTTGGAGGGGGGTGTTCCACTAGCTCACACAGTTCTTGAGTAGGCATGGAGGCCATAGGGAATACCTTCATCCCTTCAGGTTGGAAGTTTCACCCTTCTGTCCATAATACCCAGAATATATGTATAGAGGGCGCAGAGCATGTCCTTTTAAAATGTCCGAGGTTTGGAAAGCTCAGGGAGGTTTTGGACACAGTCACTGTGGTGCTAACCCCTACAAACATCCTGACCATATGATGAGGTTAGAGGATATGTGGAGAATGATGGAAGAGGTTCCGCCTACCAGAAGCTTAAAGTTTTCGAAACCCAAAGAAACAGATAAAGGCAAATATATGGTATTAAAGATTGCAGCTAGTTAGCTATACGGCTGGCTCTGGTGAACATCCTCGAGGGATACTTTTTTTAAGGGTGATATGTCATGACGCAAGATTGAAGTAATGCCTTTCCTGCTCGTACCGTCTGGACATGAAAAAAGGTCATACATATACTCCTCGAATGCTATAGGTGGGTGGCCGAGCGAGGCGCGCTGAGAGAGGAATTCACAAGCATGATCCCTGACATAATTGTCGGGAAAATGCTTCGAGGCCCTGTGAGGATTGGTCGAAGGTGGTACGGTTTGTTCAGGCCATCCTACAAGGGAAAAAGGCAGACGTAAGGTCGGTGATCCGTCTCCACGGAACCCTGGCATCTTCTTGCCAAACACGGAGGGACACGTAAAGGATCATGTTGAGGACGCCCGCCCCAATTTCTCGCGGTGGTGCTGGTTGGGATAAACGTCACCGAAAGGGGTGGTGAGTTTAGTCAGTAAGAATCTGACGCTACTGTCTGAGTGTGGACCCTCAACGGCGTCTCCCGTAACGAAGGAGTCGTGACAGGCGTTCCAGCTCATAACTACCTGTTCGACTGATGAAGATTCTCACCATCGCTCCCAAAAAAATCATCGCACGTATCAACAACGTACGCATTATCTGTCTCCAGCTTAAGCGTACTTCTCACGTGCTGCGAATACAGGGCCATATCCAACGATGCGGCGTGTGCGAAAGCGGGAATTATCCCCATAGAGATACTGTCGAGAGAAGGCATGAGTGAATATGCTAGAGGGAAGACAAATTCAATGCGGCGGCATGTGACGTACTGTGAATATGGAACGTAACTCCGCCGTCGTGTGGTCCCTGGTGTAAAAGAAGGAGGGTGGTCGACCTGCCGAGTTGACCGAGGAACTAGGCAAGAAACCGCATTTTTTTAAGTGGCACCGAAAGCAGCGTATACGTTGCGGGACGTCCCGCTCGGGCGGCCAGTAAACGGATCGAAGAAAAAGAAAAAAGAAGAAGAATCTGGAACGTAATGGCAAGACAAGTGGAGCGACTCTTTTAAGAGTCTTTTAAGAGGGAGTGCGGCGAAGTGAGTTAAGTCCTCACGGAGCTTTTGAGTGGAAATGGAGGATATAGAAATGACTTCCATCGTTTCAAGCATGGCTCAGCGCTCTGACTGGTATGACTAGGTATCCGGGATAACGCAGAGCACGTCTTCTTTTATTGTGTGCGATTGGGCGGAAATGGGCCGGAACCAGAGGTATCCTTCGTGTCACACGCTTTTTTGGGTGGGTGTTGCTACTCATATGCTAGGTCAGAGTAGCTGCGAGTACTTATGAGTAAAAAATAGTAAAAATGAGCAGAAAACGAACGAAGCCACAATTTACGTTGCTATTTGAGAAGTAAACTTGAGGAAAGTAGAAACACTTTTTCTTCACTTTATATTCTACATAGACGTTTCGACGTTATCCTCGTTAACTTTGTCAATTCGTAAAAAGGAAACCTGAGAAACAGAAAAAGGACAAGAAGTCAATAAGTTCCAGCTCCTTTTCAATTTTGCATGATTTCAAGGATACATCCTAGTTTATTGGTGCTCTACAGGCTTTGAATCCGCCAGCTACAGCATCAATTCTGATCGGAATGCACATGCATAACACACCCACACACACCCAAGGACTCTTTATCAACACATTGAAAACTATCCAAGAAATTGATACTATTGATAGGAATCGACTGAAGGTAACCATACCTAACATATATATGTCAACGTCATTATTTATGGATTTGTCTCCAAGAATGGATAGTCGTGGTTACTGTACGATATATTGATTCAAGGCGAACTCAATCGAAACTATATATGTATGTATGTACTTTCTGTGGATGCACCACTATTTTCGTGCTGCTTTTGTGTGTTGCCCGCCGATAAAGGACTTCTGCAGGTTTCGATTCAATTCGATTTGAAACTCCTTTTTGCACAAAGCGTCGTGCACTCGGATATCCTTCAAGAGTGAACTTTCTGTTGGTTAAATTTTTAATTTTTTTTTTTATTGTGTTGTGTTCAACTTGTGTGTTTGCTTTTGGTATTATATCATGAAATTGAGAGTCAGTGATGCAGTTGCATTGCTAGGTTTGACGTACGTATGTTGCTAGTAGGGGCAGAAACTGTGGTGGTGGTGGTACATTGTGATCTGGAATTTATTATGCGGATAAACGAAATTGATGGGAAAGGATTTTTGACGGAATGCACTAAGTAACACGAATCTGTATATAGTATGTGTGTGTCGAGGATACCCTTCAAACCTTTTTGAAATGAAAAATTTATTATGTTTCGTTCCCTATGTGTTTTTTTTTCAAGTGGTTTTTTTTTTGAAGGATATGGTGGTAAAGGGGTTTCGGGGTGGAATAAAATACAGAGCCGTACTACAATGTATAGAGGCGGGGATTGAAGGATACTCTATTCAAGGACTATTTTTTTTTTTTCTTTCTCGCTCTCTCTCTCTATAGTCTACCAAATCAACCATCGTTGGAGGCTGTTGAGTGTATGAAAAATTCTTCTTTTTTATGTATGTTTGGGGAAAATTTACGATGCTCCCTATTTTCCGGGGCATAAATCAAAGGCACAACTTTCGATCTATTTTTCTTGTGTATAGTTTTCGATTGCCTGCTAGAAGGGAATTGTGTCCTTTAAGAGGAAATAAACT
Source organism: Thereva unica (assembly GCA_949987705.1). Lineage (NCBI taxonomy): Eukaryota > Metazoa > Arthropoda > Insecta > Diptera > Therevidae > Thereva > Thereva unica. Next base: position 10,061,164 of record OX465285.1, read on the forward strand.
TTGACTAAAAAAGACATAAAACGAACGTATGATTGCGGACGTTTTTTTTTATAACCGAGATGTATCTTTCCCCTTTTTCCGAATTTAATTTTCTTCCGATAGAATGGAAATCGATACATCTTAAATTCAAAATCTTTAAAAAAAATGAGAAAGGGGACTACAAAAGGATAACAATAAAATTTATTGCAAAATTGGTTGGGAGAAGGACATCTTTGTGTGTGTGTGTGTTTTTTTCCAACTTGTTACAGATCCTTAATTGGGATTTTCATAAGCAAAATTCCTTTTTTTACATTTACCTACATTCAAACTATGAACATTAAACATAAAACAAAACGTCTTTCATCCTTAAATTTTTTTAAGCGAAACAGAAAAAAAAAAAGAATTTCGTCAAGTATATTAATCTGTTGAGATCCTGAAGTACAACAAAGCTCCAAAGTGCTCCTTCACAAGAAAGGAATTTTTTTATTTACAAGGCACTACTGCGAAATGAAATGAAGCTATTCGCAATTTATTAAGTCATCCAAAATATAGAAAAAATAAAATAAAACGATATCGGATTGTCGTAACGGAGGGAACTGGGTGGTCGCCAGAGCAACATCGTTTTGATATCTGGGGCCATGTGAAAGATATCTGGGGCCAATGTTTGTGTGTCTATCATTTTCCATCGCCAGGCATTTTATTTCTTTCCCCATTTTTCTCTTGTTATACGGTTTCAGTGATAACCTGATGAGATTTCTTTTCTTTTTGGGTAACAACCAAAGGAAATTTTGTTAATTTTCTTTTATGCCTGGGAAAATATTTTGTTTCGATTATATTTTTTATTTATCGTCTAATGTACTGATATGCTGATCGTGAAACAGTGGGTAATGATATTGCTTATGTATATGTTTGTCGTTATCGGTTTGTGTTTCTAGGCAGTGATGAAAGTACACCTGGATGAAATTATAGACACTCAATACTTTGTAACCACTTGATTAATAATTGATCATATTCGTTTTTCCTTTTTCTAGTTCTGGAAAAGAGGTCGCAGCGTATTCCCGAAATATGGCCGTCCATTGCAGACTTACAGACCGGCCGCAAGCCATAATCCTGGCTGACCTGGTCGGCAGGTACGGCCCGATCAAGGCCACACATTAGTCAGTCTGACTGAAGAATGGGGCCTTGAGGCATCCGCCTGACTGGCCGTGGACTGCAGGTGACTTCATGATTCCCTACATACACACCGGGGAAGACGACAGTTTGGCGTGGCGGGTTGGGAATTCAAGTGAAAACATCTTCATGGGCTCAACAAAACTTCAGACTGAATATAAGTTCAGATCTTCAGGCCTGGACTAACGGTGAATACCCACAAATAAAGATTTTTGTCAGTTTTACTGGACTGCATTCGCCATTCAGCTAGCGGCCGATGAATGTGTGGTGATATTCGGCCTCAAGAAGAAAGAGTTTCAGGCCAGAGCCTGCCGGCGGCCTGTTTGTGAATGACTGAATGGGGAGTCTTTATATTAAGGTTGTCCGCGGCGGGCGGTACTGTATATTTCTTATGGAGGGTGTACGACTGTGAATTCCGATACATATGTATGTATCAAAGTAGCAAGTGCACATGCCTCTATAACAGACGCACATGAATATGAAAAGGCATTCCGACGCGATTGTCGAGTGTGGCGTGCCATCATAGATCTTCTCGCGTGTCACCAAGTGGTAGCCATGGGATGCCGACCCCTGGTCTACGCCATGGTTTCCCAACCTTTTTATTTTTGCGATCCACTAAAAAACCAAAAATTTAATTAAAAAATCTTGCGACCCCCTCACTTCCACGACCTTCTCAAATCATGCGACCCTCTCACACCCCCTTCATGGTTGCAAAATAAAAATCCAAGCAATTAGCGCAATTTTTTCGTTAAGAAAACGTAAATTGAGGCTTACGGAGACGACAGGAAGAAAAAACGGTTTGGTCAGATTCTATCTTCTTCCATCAAATCGGTTGAAAAATTGAGTTATTAAGGTCGATCCACACATGACCGATACGATCCACACATATAGCACGATACCGATGCTTTCTATGTCAGTGGCTTTCGTGATGAATTTTTCCCTGACATTCCATTCACACAGCACTGCCTTTTCCGTATCAGTGCTCAATAGTAGGTATGGAGACGGTTGAGGGTGAGAAAATTTTCCCGACCGTGCGAACTGGATCATGGATCATCAATCAACTGTCAAGATCATCAACGCCTGTCAGGGTAATCAATCAACTGTAATTAGTGGTTGGCCATGGTATTTAGGTTCGCTAGAAGTCGGGAACTGGGCCAGGGTCGGCGGCTTGGGACTTGGCGGCGGTGGTTTGAGACTCGGTGGTGGCTGGGACTCAGCCGGGGACTCGGCGGGGGACTGGGCAGGTAATAGATAAAATACTTGCTTAGACTTGGAAGAAAAGCGAAAATAGTAGTGCCGCGGCAGGAAAAGCTAGAGTGGAAAGTGCCGCAGAGCTAGTGACACTGACCGTTTCTGCATCCAAAACTATGAAGAATGTTTTAGACTACCATATTTGGTTGGGTCTTACAACAAACTCACTCCCCTGTCTGCGATTTGCCTACCAATCAGGCAGATTTACAGGGTCTACTATCTACCTGCTAGTTAGAGATATCGAGAAATATTTCGCATAGTGGTGGCATTTCAAAGCACAGGCCTATGAAGATAATATCGTCTTAACGATCGGTGGCGATCGTGATGGTGCCATCTCAGATCTCTTGCAAGTCACTCCGTTATACATATGTGCCTCGGTATCACTAAGCTAAATGTGTCAGTCGACTGCGGCTGTGGAAGCCCAAGTGGAACTCTTTCTGCTCCATCTAGTAGTGACGCTTTGTCTACGGAGACTGTTCTACTTTAAACCAGGGGACCTTGTGGATGAACTATCAAGGAGGCAATGCACGTATTTTTTAATTTCATTGTTAGTCTTGACTACGACAAATCATTTATGACGATTATCAGAGGTCGGCCAAACAAAAGAGCGAATGTAGGTTTTTATCAGAGTGAAACCTCCGCCAGAACCGTTTGGAAGAGGAATTTACATCTCTTTTGGCGAATTCAAATAAGTGATCATTCCATGGCTGATCCTTGATTAATGGGAAATCGTAGATGTTAAGGGTTGAGCTAGCCATTAGTTCTATATCAAACATTGGTACGGATGGGCTGACATTTTAGAAGCATTCAATCTACTCAATTCTGGTGCCCCCTATCAAGATTGAACTCAATATCAGTACTGAATGGCGATCGTCAGGACAGGATCTGGCACGCGCAAGGACTTGCATTGTCTTAGGCTTGAAGTAGGTTGGATCAGATTCAGAAAAGTATAGCAGATCACAAAATTTACTCCTGGGGATCTCGACAGATATGGGATTTGGTGCATGTTTAGCGCCATCCGATATTACCTTGATTGAAATGAGGAAACGATAAATAACAATCCAATTCTGTCGAACTGAGTCGAATTCTGTCGAACGAATTCCAAAGCTTGCAGTTTAGATAATCCAAGATGACCCTCATTGGTGGACTTGTGGAGGATTATGGCCCTTGATGTTGATTGTTAATGTTGATTGGTCTGGACAATGTTCCAGATATGTTTACTTGGCTTATCACATTGGTCATGATCAACCTTCATAGACATGCCAAATTACTCATTCTCTCATTGTCTTCTAGAGCTCTACTCTGGCTATCCTATCCTATTTAAATCTTTGAGTACCACAATCAGCATCGATTACTCCTGCAATAACTATTGATGACAGAAGTTAACATTACGACGAAAAAACGATCATCATCTGCAATCAAAAAGGACATTAAACTCCCTGCTGATGGGCTACCAATGAAAGACTAACGACATCAATCAAGACTTTCAGATTACATCGTTTCATTGTCAAAGTGTTTTCGTTAAGTGCAGTCAAGTTAGATGCATTTATGCAGCCTGAAACGGTCTCGCTGGGACACTTAACCACGTAAAGGACATATTCTCCTTTGAGATAGATGAAAGCACTTTACAAATACAAAAAAAAATATCTGAAGAGCAGATCGTCAGCCAGCCACTCACTCAATTATACTTTTAGGGGGAGGACTTTCGCATTTAAGAGGGCGCTTTCTCGTATTTTGTTTATTACTTCGATGGGGTGCACTTCTTTGCCCGGAGATATGCACTGCTGCTGTGAGTTAAGTAAGTATTTATGGAAAAGCAGGATTCTTACTCTTCCATTTAATGGCTGCTTTTATGGAACGATGTTAAAAGATTACTTTTTTTTGGAAAGTGGTTGATTGCGAATGAATAGGCGACGTTCGAGGGATGTTCTTTCAGCAGGACGAGGAGTGAAGATTTTATACGTTTTTATTTAAAGTAACAGCAATATGTGCTCCGGTTTACTTATTACAGCGGAAAGCAATTGAACAAATCCCATACTCTCCCTCGCTCCCCTGTTTTTCTGCTTCCTGCCCCCTGCTCATATCCTTAAAATTCATTCAACCCCCCCAACTCCCGAAAAACAAACTGATAAACAACAAAAGCTCCGCTAAGGACTGCCTGTCATCAGGTTGAGGAATTGACTTTTCTTATTACTTCTCGCACAAGAATATTCATTCGAAATTGTTCATGTTTGGGAACAACAAAAAAGCGACCCTTACCCCGGCCAGACATCGCCATTCAATCAAAGGGTGGCAGGATACACGGTTCTGTATGCTTCTAGCCCCCCATGCCATACCATACCATGTCCTGCCCACCTAGAATACTATAAACACCCAGCACCCGACCAGATGTGTGTGCTTTACGATGTTGGTTTGTTTGCTCGAATGCGCTTCGACGCCATGTAAATAAATTTCTTACCGATAAGAAAATGGAAATGGCACCCCCTGTGGAGCTGAGCATGCAAGGATCACCCTTTGGGGATGTTTTGCTTTTTATTATCCTCCAGTTTAGGGGTAGGAGTGTAAGTATCAATGTCTTGCCTTTTGGGATGTGTAATTGAAAAGTTAATATTTTCTCTTTTATCCAGTTCAGGGGGACGGTATGGAGGGGGGATGATGTTGTTCTGTTATTTCTGTTGTCATTTTTTTCTCTTTTTCTGCTTCTGGGGGTGGGGAGGATGGGGATGTTATTCTATTGAAGCCCATGACAGTTTGATGTGAAGACTTGATGTCAGCTTTCATTGCATCCCCCATTTTGTAAACGATTACGGGAATTAGTAATATGGTATGGATTGTGCTTACACATCTGCCTTCTTATTGGGGATGGGTGGATGGGGGTTGCTTATCAGAGTGTGAACATCGGTTATATCTCAAAGGAACGTCAGCGATGTGTGTTGTGTTTTTTCTTCATTAAAATGTGCTAAGAGGGGAGCTTGGCAATTTTTCAAGGGTAATGATGATTAAGAATCTCGAAATTTGATTTGTGAAAGCGATTTTTTTAAAATCTAGGATGTTCTGTATATTGATCTGTATATTGTTCTGTATATCGTCTGCGACCAGAGGATACGATATCTCTGCACTGGTCTAGCGAATGTTGGCAGAAATACTATCGGATCGTACAACTCGATAAGGCCTAGGCAACATTTCACAGGTATTCGGTGGTGGTCGGTATGTGGTTGGTATGTGGTCGGCAGGTATTAGGTGTGCCTGCCCGCATGGGATCGTACACATCGACATGGTATAGTACCGGAAAAGTTGACCTTTTCGTAACGAGTCTGGTGAAAGACTGAATTTGGTCTGGTGAAGCGTTTCTTTTATAGCTGGAAAGCTCGTCGGGATGGGAAGCTTTAAAGCTTCGAAGTGAAGCTTTCAAAGAGAGAATAACCTCTCTTTGGTCTGGTGGTTGAATATTTACTTTTCTAAAGCTTTTTTTTGGGAGAGGGACTGTTAGTAATTATCGCGGTTCGTTACAGTATAAAGATTCTAAAAAAAAGGAAGTTTCATATCTTCGATCTCGTGTTTTTTAGTTGTAAAAGGACTTGTGACAGACAAGACGCAGTAAACACACTCCCACACAAATCTAGATGGTGTGCCAGGATGTGACATCCAAACAAAACAGTTCTGGAACAAATATTTGAAGTATACAAGTGAAAGCCATGCATCAGATATACAAGAAATGGAGCAATAAACACGCGGAATAATTGCAACTGCTTATTTGACCAACTTCCGTTCTGCTTGTAGCCGATTTTTGACGTTATTTCGGAATCACTCTCTCCTCCTGTAAGAAAGTTCTTCTCTAAACGGTTCTCTCGAAACCCAAAGAATCGTCAGAGCACTCATTGACCCACGTTCACAGTCATCATTGTTAACGGAATATGTCGGTCAATCTGTAGTACTGCCCAAAAGGGTATTAGAGCACCGGTAACGAGAGCCCGGAGTCGGATTAATGGTCGATCGACGGCCTTCGAGCAGGGTTATCTCATGAAAACCGATTCGACCATTTGGCGGTTATAACTATCGGTGAAACGTTAAGACCCATTTCGCATCCGTTTATGCGCCAACCGAAACCAGGAGGAATTTTATCATCATCTTCAACAGACGCTGGATACGATACCTCGAACCGAATTAATATTACTCTGGGAGGGTGGACTTTAATGCACTTTCGGGTGCAGTGCTAGGAAGGAACGAGGGGCAAATTCGGATGGAACTTTCATCACCTCTCCCCACGGGCGCCTGCAGCGATGGAGAGAATTCTTCCACCAGCTGTACAACCAAGAACATTGAACAGCTGACGAATCAGTTTCTCGATACCAAGTAACCGCCGAGATGATCAAAGGGGAAGTGATGTCTTACCAAAACAACTCAACATCCTCATAACACACATATGACATTCGGATAGTCTCCTGCCGGCGTGGAGGAGAGCGATCGTTGTGCCAATTTTGAAGAAAGGCGACAGACAAGAACGCAAGAATCCACGCGGTACTAGCCTCCTTTAGATCATCGGCATTTCCGAAAATCATACAATCGAGGCTAGAGAAACCACGAGAGCGATCGATCCGGGAAAAATAAGCGGGGGTTAGACAGCATCGAGGAAGCATTGATTGAATATTCGCACTTCTTCAGCTAATGCCAGAATGAATTCGTGGCAGCAAACGAACTGTCGTCGTTTTGACCGATTTCAAATCCGCTTTCGATTCCATCGATTGGAACAGCGGAGAGGCTTGAAACCCGAACACTTGACATTGAAAAACACCCAACTACTCCAAGCGTCGTATAATGGCTCAACCAGCAACGTTGGTATTCGAATCGTCGAGGATTTGTTGACGGGTGCTGATTCAGAGCCTGAAGCAATTAATATCTACCGACAGATCGCTGCCGGAAGTTTCAAACTCTAGAAATGGCTCTCGAACAGTCATGACTTTCTAACCGAAATCTCAGAAGACGACAAGGCACTACCCAGCTTTGTGGATCTCAGCTTTGATCAGGGTATTAAATCTTTGGGCGTTATTTGGCGTCCGTCGTCTGATTCTTTCAACTATAAAATCACCATATCGTCAGAAGGAATGGTAACTAGCAATCGGACCTACTATCCGAAATCGCAAGCTTTACGATCCTCTGGACTAGATCGCTTCGAATGTAGTGAACGCCAAAATCCAGATGCAGTCTGTATGGATACTTGATTGTAAATGGGATGAACCTGTGTTTCTAATGATTCAACAAAAGTTGTCCGCACTAAAAAGTCAACTGCCTCCGCAGGAAAGGCTACGGATCCCACACTCTTTTTTGGCATAACTAAGGAAAATATCCTTATAATCCAACTATACGCCTTCAGCTATGCGGCAGAGAACGCTTATGCTGCCACGTTATATTTAAAAGTAAAACTTCCAGATATCAGTGTCAAAGTCCACCTAATCACGTTCAAATCAATGTTGGACCCAATACCCAGATTAGAGCTTTGCAGAGGTGTGACGTCAGCAAAAGTGGTGGGAAATACTCTTGAAACTCTTAAATTTCCATATACCAACCCATATTACCAACTCATCTCTTTCATGGCTAAAGGGACAGAGGATGAAGTGTCCTAACAAAGCAGTTCTGGTCCCATGTACCATTAAACGAAGTGCAAGCGTACCTCCTAGACGGTTTCTGACGTTATTTTGGAATATTTGATTGCGTAGGTCAAGCAGCATTGGTCGTGGTTAGTACTTAGTTGGGGGACTGCTTGGTAAAATGACACTCACATTTGGAATGGCTTAAGCATAAGCCTTATGCCGATGTGAGTTCATTTCTAGATTTTCATGCCTATAGCGGAAGCGTGCATACCTCTAGAGGGCACATTTTTAGATGTGTTCATTTTCACTTCCTTCACACCTTGTACGGTTGTGTACGTGACCAAATCAACGATTTGACGAAGTGCACGAAAAACAATTTCAATTATATTTGATTAAATCCCAGGAGTCTTGGAACATTTTTTTTGTAGAATCCCAGGTGATTTTTTCTCGGTTCCTTTCTAGATATAGAAAAATTTCGAACTTTTAACAACAGTGAATCTAGTGAACCGTACAAAAAGATATGTCACACCCCAGCGGAGTTCTATCTACCAAAAAATACATCATATTTTTTTTTCTATATTCCATGCTTTAAACTTAATAGATTCCTTTTATTCTCATATCCTCTGAAGCTGAGAATATTCGACGACGACTGCGATGGCGATGACGATGACGACAACGACGACAACGACAACGATGACTTATTCAAATTTCTATCAGTTTCTCTGGGCCACCACAGAAGCCATTAAATCAAAATCCTTCAAATCGGAGGATCCCAGATCCTTCTTCTTCCATATCTCGAAAATTATTCGGAGAAAAATATGGTGGCGGAAGGACAACATTTAACCTAGGGGAAAAATCGACTGGGAATATTCTTTCTACCAGTTTCTGATTTTCCTTTTTACAATTTCCACCCCCAAGGATAAGGAGGAGTTTTTCCAATTCGCTTCTCAACTTTTTATTCCTTTTTTTTTTTGTATTTTTTGTTTTCTTGTCTGAAATTCGTAAGGAAAATGTTTGGGTCTGCATTTTGGGATTTCGCTGTATTTGGGTGCAGAAATTCTACTAAGGGTACGCAACAGATAACAAGAGTCTTTCTGGGGTTGGTGTTTAGGTAGACTAAGATAGAGGGAGAGAGGACGGTCGTGGACGACGGTGGAATTGAATCAATTAAAAATGTCCTGCTTTTCTCCGAATCATTCACCCACACAAAGCGGTCGTTGACATGGATGACATGAAGGCTCGGATGAGTTCTAATTCTTGACAATTCTGCGTAAGACATGGGGAGGCAACCCTCAACAAAACTTTAACTAAACTCGGATAAGGAACTTTAAGCATGTCAGAAACTGATATCCTCTACCACCAGCCACAGCGCACACAGGACAATGATCAAAGTATAGCTCCAAGAAATTAGGTTATTGCCGTACTTCCTTTAAGATTTCCTGAAGCAACGAGCCGAAGTCTGCCTGGTCTTCATCGCCACAACGTTAGTATTTCCTCATATTCTCCATAGGCGACTTACACACACTAAAATATATAAAAAGTTGGACTATTGAAAGAGCTGCTCCAAGTCTCGAATTTTATTACAAAAACAACCGAAACTGATTTTTAGAAAAGTCAAAAAAAGGACGAGAGTAGCAGGAATAATTAAAACTCCTTATTACCCTCGTCATTCCTGTTCGTAAATTTTTTTACGCTCGTAATTCCACCAAAAAGGATTCAATTGTCACCCAAACTTATCCCAAGGGGGTATTTGGACTGACGGGTCATCGAGACCGGTCTTTCTTCTACGAAATTCAATCATCGAAGCCGTAAATTAATTCAAGATTTTTTTATATATTTTTTTTTTTTTACTTCTTCGTCCTTTTCGTTTCGATTCGTTTCATTTGGTGTAATTGCCCATTGTAGAGAAGCTGCTTTGATTTGAGAATTTCCAGCTGTGATTGATTTTCAATAATTAATTGATTGGCTTAGGACCAGGTCGGTCGTTGATTTGATTTATTTGTTCACCAAAATTGGAAGTTATATGTATGTATGAGTTGCAGGGACACAGGAGCAAAGGCATGAACAATTGTTTCGATTGAAAGGTGTCCTTTGAGGCGGTATTTGAATTTGCCAGATAGAGATGGGGGGTCTTGAGGTTGTTTTATTGGCATTAAGTAACGAAGTTTTATGGATTGAACATCCTTTTATTTTCTAAAATTAATTTTACGATCACGCCTTGAATTCCTCTAAAATTAATTTCATTTAAACTCCATTCCTCGCTTTGAGCTATTTTTATGTGGTAGTCAGCGTATAATTGGAGGTCGAGCATGTAAGAAAAGAAAATGTCGCGGTACCAGGGTGGGTTTTTTTAGACCTTCGAATTTTGCGATTGCTAATTACTTTTCAGAGCATATTTGTTTTGAGGCCAGGTACTTTGACCACCTTTTATGTGATTATTTTTGATTTCACTACTCTTAATTGGAATTGATAAAATTTAATTGTTCACTTATTAATCGGTGTAATGAATTAAACTGAAGCTGAAAAAACAGCACTTTGGAAGAGCTTAAAGCCTAAAATAACATATTCACGGTAAGCGGTGCTTGTTCCACCGTTGACTTGATCTGCCATAGGAATGAATTACATATCTATAGCGTTTTTAACGTGAAAGACTAACGTGCAGAGGTAAAGCTGTACTGTAGACATTTCCGACGGAAAGATGGTAGCTTGAAAGAAGTGACAAAACCAACACCCATTTTTTCCACCAGCTCCAACTCCGGCAGTATGATGATTTAGTTTTCGAATTGAATTGAATTGACCCTTGGGAAACGCTGACCTGAGATTTGCTATGGTTTGGATTTAACGGCAATTCATACCTAAAAAGAAACTTTCAATTCAGTTGACGCTTGGAGTATAAGCTAACAAAGCAGGGTGAAATACTATTTCAAAAGTTTTGTTTATTATTAGGGGTCGTCCATAAATTAGGTGACGCGATTTTTGCGATATTTCGATTATTTGCGTAGGATTTAATCATATCTTAAGGCCCCTTTCACACCTAGGGCGACGGCAGGCCGTAGCCTGAAAGTCTTCGCCTTGAGGCCAAGTATTAGCACACACTTTCCCGGGCTTTTACGGTCAGTTTGTGCCTGAAGATCTGACCTTCTATTCGGGTAACATTCGGACCTGAAAACAAAGCGTGAACTAAGCGCGAAAACCATCCACACTAGCATTCGCGCTTGTTCGCGGGTGTTCACGGCGGGATTCTGGAGCCGCCTTAAGGCACAAACATATTAGCGCGGTGGCGGTGAAGGCGGCCGCCTATGAAAAAATTCCTCATACATTTAATATCTCCGCGCCGTCTGCCCATTGTGTCAGCAAATATGATGGTCCCTGTATTTTAAAGGGTTTTCCAGTCACCAATCTGTTTGTTTTCGTTGAGGCCATGAACAGTTTTGCAGTTGAATTAACAACCTGTAGCATACTAAACTGTCGTCTTCGACCGTGTGTCTATACAGAGTCATGCCGTCACCTGCATTCCACGACCCGTAAGACGGACTTAGACTGAGTATTGTATAGCTTTGAGCGGGCCATGCCTGCCGACCTAGCCTGCCGGCGGCCTGAAGATGAATGGGTATCTTTAGTGAAGAAACTGGTTTTGCTTAATTTAACCCAGTTTTCTAGCAATTTGACACTGTTTCTTGGTGAAAAAAAAAATACTTGGTAGTTGCCGAGACCCCCCTCACCCTTACATGAAATTGGGTAAGATTTGGCTCGACCCCCTCCGCCAAAGTGCCTCACATAATTCATGGACGTCCTCTTATCTCTATGGTTTTTGTATAGAATAAAAGAAATTGCCTTTGGGCAGTATCTAAAGGTGTTGTTAAAAGTGGGTATTGCAATACTTGAGCCCGGGAAAAAGCGGTTTTAACGATTTGCGACCAAGGTCACTTTGTAGTTGACAAGTAGTTGACCAAACCAGGTGTAGACTTTCAGTTTTTGATGTTTCGTCAGAGTCCGATGTTCACCTAAGTGAATGGCACCCAGTCAATGTCAAAATGTGATTGGTGATTTCTTCTTCAGTGTTAGCTTTCAAGGTTTGTGGTTTGTTGTGGTAACCGCGATATTTCAAAAAGCCCCAAAGGAAGAAGGCTAGCAAGCTTGAATCGAATTCGGTGTAAACGGTTGCAATGCTCGAAACCCGATTCAGCAACTAGCAAAGAAAACTCGTCTGTAGCGGTCACCAATTATGGTTACTGTGGTGCTGTCGTCGTTTTAACAAAAATGAAGCGATGAGGCACCTTGAGGGGATGCAAGGACTCCTCGTGAAATTCATGTCTCTTCTCCATGACGAAATAGACATAGTTTTCTGAGATATAAACATTTTTGTATTAGCAAGGTTCACTCGTGTGTTTTCCTTGGCATTTCCCCATTCTTTTTCGAAATGAGCCCGGAACTTCGTGTTTTACGTTCCACTTTCCTCTAAATATAAAAACCAACTATTTTCCTGCTATTAAAAACCTTATTTAAATCCTTTAAAACCCAACAAAAAACTTTCATAAAAAGTAAACGGCTGCCACTTTTTTTTTCTATTTGAAAAACATTCACAACCTTATAAATCCTCTCTGGCTCGAGGAGCACGAAGAGCATTGCTCTATTGTTTGTTTTTGTAGCAACAGCATTCAAAAGGATAATCAATCAGGAGTGTTTTATTCAAGTGGCTTCCGTATGATGTGGATATTAAGTGTATATTTTCCATCAAGAACCCACTCGAATAGAACGAACTACTCAATCGTAATGGAGAAAGGCTTTTGTTTAATTGGGTTTAGTATTTGCTTGAATTTGAAGAGCCCAATTAGGTGATTCCAATTCACAACTTACATTCGACAATCTACTTCCACCCCCCAATCTCCTTCCATGTTTTTTTTACCACACAACTACTCCTCCGCGTCACGTCGGTCGTCCTTTTCAGCGGTACGAACTTAAATCCGGGTGAAATTTTGTCGATAGTTTGCATAACTCTTAAATTGGCTTTACATGAAAATCAATCGATTTCTTCCTCCTAAATTGAAATGAATTAAAGTGAAATTTGAGGATTCGTTCGTTTATTTTTGTTTTATTTTTTTTTTTTCATTTCATTTTTGTTTGGTCGTCGGTTGTGGAAAATTTCAAACCACCGAATTGTGGATGGATTATGGGGTGGATTATGTTGAATGAATTAATTATTGTTTTTTTTTGTTTGTTTGCATTTGCTAATCGATAGCAATTACTTGATTGATTTTTCGGGAATTTTGTCAAACATGTGGAAATTGCAATGTGGGAGTGTGTGTTATTGATTATAGCTTGCATATATAGAGAAGGATGATTGAGCAGTTAACTATCTACGATATTAAATGGCTATTTGTAAAAGAGCATTTTTTACGAAAATAATAATCACAAGTCTTATGACTATCTACATCTATATCTAGAAATTAAATGCCGTATACAAAAATTGAAGAAATCAGCCAATATTTGATGTAAAAATATCAATGTTCTAAAAGATCGGATCTATGTATTACAAAATTCATGATCTTTGCGTTCAACAGTTGGTAATAGATCAATCTGGCAGAGGCACTTTTGTGATAAGTCCTGATCCGATGCCATTAACTGGTTGGCTTGATCGAGACTATACTATCAGCGGAAGTATGGTCTACTGCGCTATCGTATGCCATAGACCCTGCCGCCGTATTTTTGACTAGGTTCATCTTTCTGTCTTCGCATTTATGTGATAGATGACCTGCCCACTAGAGTTTTATTCCTTGCGCCAACTGTGCAAAGTTTGTAGATCTTGATCTTGCCGATCTTCCAAAGATATCGACGACTTTTGTGTAACCCAGTATTTGGACTGGTATAGGAGTGTGCCTCTTACAATTTCATCTGAATCTTGGATTTATTTCTCCAAACCGTGGCGGTTGGACAGGAAGTCGGTCAGATTGCCCTCTTGTCGAATTTGAGTGGTCAATGTTTTTTATGAAGTGTGGCACAATTAATCTGTCAACGCTGGTTTAAGAACGCACGCAATATGGCTTTCTGGAATTTGGGTCCATTCTCGCAGAGATTGCTTGATATGATCTACATTTAACCAACCGCCAACCTTGTTCTTTAAAAATGCCAGAATAGAGAAGTCCATCGAATATGTATCTGGAGACTTTTCTAGCCATTGTGCCGAAGAAATGAAGTGTGGAACATGGTCTTGTACCGTTATTGGTTGACACACGCAATACGGTGCATAGTCTTGCTGGATATTCCACGGCCTTCTCTGAAGTGTTTGTGTGACCATGGATTCAATACTGCCTCTAACACAGTTTCCCAGTATATAGGCACGTTAATTCTAATAATCAAAAACACGAACGGAGAACGATCATCCCGAACCCTCACTAAGGGTTCAATTTTAAAGGATTTCTCTCTGACCTGAAGTTGGACATCAATGTCATTTTACGTCCTGAAAAGCGTTGGACCCAAAAGCGAATTCGAGGGACACCGGTTGTAACATAAACTTCATTGGAATGGTTACTTGCACACGAAGGGGTCTGCTACAAAGCTACGAACGCAGACATTCCATGGTTTAAGATCTTGCAACATATAAACGGCCCTGCTTAGTAACTATAATATTTTTGAAAGGCAAAGGGTTTAGCTCACGATGACTGGATACAACTTGGCCAATATGTACTAAGACATGTCCTTCTTTCGAAGGAATAGTAAGAATCTTTCATCGATCTAGCAACAGGGACTATGTGGGACCGCCTATGTAAGGCTTCAAAACGACAGGAGACACCGCTGAGGACTCGCACCCAGACGGTAGTGTCAATATTATTTGAGTGCCTTTTGGAATAGTGGACACTTGCTATTTTTTGTGACGTGGGAGCTGTTACTGTTTCTCACCTCCTGGCATAACAACTATTTACGTCTCCCGGCACAATTTTTGGCTTTTCCTTAGTTTTCATGCAGTTCTTTATTATATGCCTGCACACCCAGCACTTGCAGCATCCACTTTGGCGTTCTCCGCTTTTTTAATCGGCAGACAATACAACCTATGCAGAATTTTCCCGCTGGTAGCGCCTTTTTCACTGGGTTTTCCGGTTTCGTCTTTTGAAGTGATCTCGTCCAGGTCCCCGATTTCGATCTCTACCCAAGACCATTGTGCACTGATACGGAAAAAGGCGGTGCTGTGTGAAGGCAATAAACGATTCATCACGGAAGCTACTGACACGAAAAGGATCGACGACGACCTTTATCCGTAATCGAACCATTTTTCTTTGCGTTTTAGCCGCCTTTTATTTTGGCTACGCACGCAATGAACGCTAGCGAGGTACGACCCTGTCTTCACCTGCTTGGTTCTTGACCTTAGCTGCGCTGTCCTTCCTAGTGAGAATTTCATCCTTTGCTGGAGATCAACTGTTCCGCCTTCTCCCGTCTTCAGCTCCAAAAAGAGTTTTCACGTTTATGTCCGCCTGATGCGCCTGACCTCTTTCCCAAGATTTGTTGACCTTTCTCAGGATCCCGCTTTCCGCAGTTATAGCAAGGGCCGGAGGCGTGGATATATTTTTTGAGGCTTTATGCCGTTCCTGAGGTGCTTTTTTCAGTTTTTTCCTCCGCTCTAACTTAGTCCAGAGGTTTCTCTTGGGTCCTTTTCCTTAATCAAAGGAAACCGGTTCACCTTCATGTGGATCTCTTGTTGACCGTTTTGCGAATCTTGTTTGAGGCGACTTTTCCAACCTCTTCTTTGGAAGACTTTGGCCGAATTGCACCTCTCACACAACCCCTGGGACGTTTGCAGACCTTTGGAGTTCTTGTAGCCTTTTTCGACAGCCTTACAGTCACCGCCACGTCTTTTTTAGGACTCTTCCTATCTAAATGATCAGTGGGCACTGTTTGTCTAGTTGCTTACGTCATTTTCGGTGACCTTTTTCACCTTCTCCTCCCTCCCGCGCTATCATGCACCTCATCAAGCCCAAGAATGCGCGGGTAATGTTATTCCGACCTTTAGCTCGTGCATAAGCTTTTTATTTGGACTCCTACTTTCTGGAAAGCGCCTTCTTCCTTCTTTAACGCCTTTCTCCCATTGGGTGTACAGAGGCATTACTTAACCTATTTATCTTCTAAAGCTCACTCAGGCTGCCTAGCGAATTGGTGCTACTAGACCGTAACTTTTCCATGATATGATCCTCCGCGAATTTTGAGGGAGGCGACCTTATTGCCACCTTCGTAGATACTCCAAAAGTTGCTTCTTCTTCTTTGTTGGGTGCGGCGAATGCTTTGCCATAGGTGACTGACTCCTGCCACTTTTTGCCAGTTTCCAGACCTACGCTGGAGGCCGCGGTCTCTTCCTATATTGGGGCATTTTTTCCTACCCTACATTTTTTTACTCATCAAGTTAGTTTTTGGTTATTCTTTTTCGTCTACCCGGACTATGTATATTAAGGACCAAAGCAAAGTTGCAATTGCATCTGTCTGCTAGGTTGTAGCATGCATTGCCCAGAATATACCGTCATGATGACTGATGGCGCTTACTTGGAGGTCGTAGTCGATCACCCCCAACCCATGTCTCCTGATAGCTTTACCTCCGCTGCCACCAGATTTTTGTGACGAACTGCTAAAGAAGAAGGCAGTCTAGTCTTTTCCCTATGAACAGTGTTGTTCGAAGGTAGTCACACTCTTTGGAGTAGATCAATGTAACTGCATTGGTACCAAGGTCTTAATTTATCCTGCTAGACAGTTCTATGGGACTTCGAACTAAAATTGATTCGATCGGACATGAGACAATATTTGAATTTAAAACTCAACTTTAAAATGTTTAGGTCGCAGGAACGAATCATGCCATTTATAGTATTCCAAGGTTTCCGATATGGTTTAAAAATTAAGAAATAAGTGTTTTCCCATATTTCAAGGACGATTCTACTTGTCCCATTACACATAGCTTTAATATAAGTTTTTCCTTAATTTGTCCTACTTTCACTGGCTCAGTACTTGAGTCTGAAGATCGCAAAAAGGAACAACCTAAGTTCGTCCATAAAACTGTTTAATGCCAGTCACAGTTTATCTAGATGACACCTTCCCCAGTCCTTCACGTGACATAGAAACGTCAGATTGTTGCTCTTCCAATTCCTGTTCCCCGAATGCTGCTGAAAATGTTTGCATTTTTCCACACGCAACCGTCAACAAGTCAATTTCGTTCCACTGTGGATGGGAACACATGTCACGACTAAGGGTGTGTAATTTTTTTTTTGGGGTATGGGACCGTGTGTGAGTGAGAGTGGGTGATGGTTGATACACCATATACTAAGGGTTTCTGGTATAGTTGCGGATATGTGGCAAGGCATGCGGTAGCAAATGGATAAATAAATCAAAACAGTTTTTGTGTTGATGGATCTACGACGAACAACTACGCGCGCCATGAAGGTTACCCCGTCGTCGTCGTCATCGTCATCGTCATAGTCATAGTCGATGCTTGTGTGCTGTGCGAGTTAAATTTATCATGCATAAAGGGGTGGGAACCGGGTTGCTCACGTCGTATATTTACTATGGAAATATAACCCCTAGTAAACTATTAAATCCACTAATTAGGAATTCCTTTAAATAAAATTTATTTCAATTCGTAAACAAAAGTTTAACATGAATTTCTCGAGAGAGAGGGAAAGTGTGTACTGTACACCCCCACCCGCTTTTAGACATGGTGTAATAAATTTATTCAAAAACCGCTAAGGTTTCTCTGCTGACATAATTGATATCCTCATAACAGGGAATTTTCCCTTTCTCACCTGATTTAGTACCTGGAATAATCGTTCATTTTACAACACCGTGTACAAGTTGTATATAGTATGGTATCACATATGTTCGGGGGGAGGGGGCCATGCTTGAGAGCATATCCAGCATCTAAAGACAAACCGACTTTCTCTCATCCAGGTACCGGAACAATATAAATAATGTTCTTAGTGTCGGCAGCAAGAAACACTTTGCTAATGAATTTAATTACAACATCATTAACTCAACACACCACAGGAAATTAAAAGATCTTCTGGGGGTAGTTTTCAAGAATGGATGGGTAATGCCAATGCTGCTGCGTATATGCTGGCTATAGATTGTGTATGCGGTGGGCTGATGCTCTCTATGCTCCTTGTCACAGGCTTTATGAGGAAGGACATATGGAAGAGAAGGATCTCTCTACACTTGTAGGGTTGGATGCTGTGAAGAGCTAAAGGATGTGGCTTGATGGAAATATATTGTTTTTTGGAGGGTGGAAAATTGTTGTAACGGGTTTTTTTTTTGGAGAGCTTAGCATATGTTTAATATGTAAACTTGAAATGCTTCTGTCCGAGAATGACTTAAAGCAGAATCAGCACTTCGATATAAAATATGGAAATAAACTAATGGAAGAAATAAAACTCACTAAAAGGACTTCGAGTTGTTTGGAATTAGTAGAATATGCATAAAAAGTTACTTCTCACTAAATATGTTGATGGGGGGGGGGGGGGGTAAACCGAACCGTCACCTCCTCATGGTGCTCTCTGGATAAACAACTAACGACGATAGTTAGGAACACACTCTTAAAACCCTACCAAGCCAACATGTAAATGTCATCGTGTCGAGGGCTGCATGACAGTGGGTAGAGTTGCACTGTCCCGAACGTTCTCCCCTGGGTACCGGGTGCACAAAGTTGTATTTAGTCTTATCCTGATATGGAGGCTCGGTCAGGATGGACCTTCTCTTTCCAGCCATACTCGTGCGACTTTTATGAACCGAAAATTAAGAAAAAGGCGAAGAAGGAGGTTTTGGACCTGATGCAATAAGCATCAGCTTAGACCTGGAGAGGAATCTCCATCTGGAGGATAGTAGATGCAGGTATAACTGAACGAGCCATATCAAGGCGCCTGCAGCAGGCACTAGATCTGGTCTCTAGCTAGTGCGACAGCGTAAGATTAAAAGTCAGTCCCGACAAAATCATTCTGATTCCTTTCCCCAGGAAACGATCATTACCGGAAACGACCATTACTTTTGAAACCTACACTCGCAGGCATAACTATAGGCTTTTCTCAACAAGCCAAATATTTAGGAGCGAGGCTAGATGCCAAGCTCAACTGGAATCAGCACATGGACACTCTGATGAGCAGAACGCACTGTTCCCTGTGGGCTTTCCGTCGACCTTGTGGTACCATATGGGGTTTGCATCCGAAAACTAGGAAAGAAAACTTTTCAGCTGCAAACCCCATATGGTACCGCGCGTTCTGCTCATCAGAGTGTTCATGTGCTGGCTGTACTGGTTATACACCGCCATCATTAGGCCCATGGTATCTTATTGAGCTTTAGTTTGGTTCCATAGAACGGCGCTTAAAGGTTTCCTAACCAATTTAAAGCAAAAACAAAGTATGTCGGAGCAGGGGTCTATCTAGAAGACCACTAATATTTCCCTGTCCTGGCACCTCGCGGTCTACCCTAGTGTCTTTCAAGCTGAAGTACTGGCCTGCCAGACAATGAGCTTAGAACCTACACAAGGATTTTGTATTGCAATTTCCATAGACAACCAAGCCTCTATAAAAGCTCTGGATTCAATAATGATGCACTCGAAGTTAGTGGGGCATTTTAGAGGCGAGCTAGATAGAAAGCACAACGGTCATAGGAATATAGAAGGAAACAAGAAAGCCGATTACCTAGCCAAGCAGGGAGTCCCTCTCTGGGGTTGGTCGGCAGCCCAATGGTTTAAAATAGCATCAAATTGGTTCAAATTGGACCAAATAGGTTCATATCGGATCAAATTACACCGAGTCTATTCAAATCGGATCACATCGGATAAAATTGGATCAAATCGGTTCAAATCCGATCAAACTGGTCCAAATCGGGACAAATCTAACCAAATCGGATCAAATCGGTGCAAATCGGATTAAATTAGTCCAAATCGGATCAAATCTAACAAAATCGGATCAAATCAGACCAAATGGGTTTAAATCAGATCAAATCGGTTCATATGTGTACTTGACTAAATCGGTTCAAATCGGCTCAAATCGGACCAAATCGGTTCAAATCGGATCAAATCGGACCAAATCGGTTCATATCAGATCAATTTCGGCCAAATCGGTTCAAATCGGATCAAAATGGACTAAATCTACCCAAATCGACTACCACCTGGTTTTAGCCAACCAAAAGCGGAAAGCACTGGAGTCCTATACTATCTCTAGCGCGACTTGTCCGACTTATAACAAATAGTATGGTACACGGATGGCTCCAAAAGAGAGACATGGGTGGGCACTGGTATCTGGAGAGAAAGCAACAGATTCGGCAGGGCGATATGCCTAGGCACTCTAGCAATTCTTTCAAGCAGGGGTATCCGCTATACTGGCAAGCACTCGTGAGAACTTAAGAAGGGCCAACCATAACAAACGGATCTTTATGTTCTCTGATAGTCAAGCGGCAATTAGGGCGATAAAGTCCCGTAGGTCCAAGTCGAAATAAGTTTGGGACTGTCACAGTGCTCTTGGTGAGCTGGGCGTTTCCAATCAACTTACCTTTGTCTGGGTCTAGTTTGTCGGCTAAACAGGGCTCTGATATTGCATTCATCGGTCCAGAGCCGGCTATAGGGGTACCCACAAGCTTGCTGCAAAGGGCCCTGATCGATCGGACTATGATGAAACATACTGAACGCTGGAGATCTGCGCCTGGATTGGCCAACTCTAAGCGGTTCCTTCCTGTGTCGTACTCTAAGACGGCCAAAGAATTGTTAGGGCGCAATAGAAATTATGTCAGGACACTTGTTGGATTTATTACCGGACACTGTGCCCTAAGTTATCACTTATGGTGGATAGGAAAGGCGGATGACCCCACATGAAGGTTTTCCTGGAGGAGGATGAATCTGCTCGCCACGTTCTCTGTGAGTGCCCCCAATAGCGAGGGGCAGGGTTTCTTTGTTCGAGAAGTCCCTAATGAACCATTCAAGTCTAAGCGGCAAGCCACAAGGCAGACTGCTGAATTTGTTGAAGCGATTTGGTCTACAAAATGAGGTATAGGGGTGTAGTACAATAGGCCAAATGAAGAGCCGCAGTACCTTTGGACCAAAAACCTCACACAGTAAAAAAAAATATGATAATTGAAATCACTGCATCAGTCTATAACTCCTATCTAAGGACTCATTAAATTAAAGTACACTTTGCAACACACTAGACCACCCATAAAAACATGCTGTCAACAACACTTTGAGATTCTATTTAATAGTATTTTGTACTGAGTTTTGACACCCTAGCCATAAAAAAAATGCACCAACGCCATTAAAATCTCTCGTTTTTCTGATGATGTCATCATCAGCCTGAAATTTTATTGGTCATTCAGCAAGTAATTGGCTGTCATTGGAATTTTAATGGTCGATCAAAACTGTCGGAACGTGTTTGCATTTAACAGACAAGAATTGCAATCATAAAAAAACACACACAAACCAAAAAATAACCAAAAAAGAATGCAATTTCCCACGTCGACATCACGAATTCACAATCCTTATTGAGCGAAAAAAAACACACAAAATTCGCGCTGATGCTGACTGAATCTGGACGAAATCGACGTGTTTCAAGTGCACTTTAACCTGCCACAAATGCATAAAATATGCAGCAGCTAGAACGCACAGAATTTCAGCAAGGATCACAGGGAAAAGAGCGAGGCCCGTGTTGTATGTATATGTCGAATCACAAATCCTTAATTCATTGGCAGAGCAATTACACAGGACATTAGCGTGTAACATTCGAGCGCTACCAAGGACGCCCGCTTGCAGCAATAAATTTCGATTGAGTCGTCGTCAGCAGGAAAATGAATATCACAAGAATCCAAAAGGGTTATAAAATATTAAAAGGAATCCTATAGCGAATGCACGGGTACTTCTGCTATGGGCTATGCAGCACGGGTGCAGTCTTCTTTCTTCAGCACAAATATTGTACCTAGTACCCAGACATTAACCAAATATGGTTAAGCCACTTATCACGTTGTTCTTGTGAGGCACCTGCCGGATCACCTGAAAGGTGAAGCTTTCGCTTTGGTGGAGAAGAGACACACACAACCGAATGACTTGAAAGATGGAAACTGCTTGATAACCGGAATCGACTGGGCGAAAAAGGGTTGCTAGTTGAAGGTGTGTGCGAACCAGATAAGAAAGTGATAACTATTAGAGCTTCGTTCACCTGTATACAAGGACATTCCGGGAGGGAAATTTGATGATTCGTTGGTTTTTGTATATCTCTCAGTCCTTCTTTCAGGGAATGATGCGGAAAATCTACAAAAAAGGAAAAAAATGTACGCTTGGAGTCAAGTGATAACAATTTGCTTCTGTCAGGTGTAATCTGGTATTATTTAGTTGTGTTGTATTTTTATTTTTTTGTTGGATGTTTTCTGAGGAAAAACTAAAGCTGCTGAGATTGGCCTAAGTGGATCTCGTTTTAGTGGTGGTGGAAATGTGGCTATTTTTGAAAATGTCGACCCGGCAGAGATGAGTTTTTCATGTTTTTGGCCCTTTCCTTCATAAGATTGGATTGGGACACCAAAAGAAGGCAATACTAGTTCTGGATTGACGCTATAAAATTTATTTACCAAAACTTAAAACGATGGTATTGTGTCACAGTTTTTCATTGAGTTAATCATATAGGCTAGTTATAACAAAATTTGGATCATAGGTCATAATTTTTGTAAGTTCTTGTAAGGAGTTACTACAATGATATCAGTTTTTTTTTCTAAAGCCGCCGAGATTATAACAA
This sequence comes from Thereva unica, assembly GCA_949987705.1. Classification (NCBI taxonomy): domain Eukaryota; kingdom Metazoa; phylum Arthropoda; class Insecta; order Diptera; family Therevidae; genus Thereva; species Thereva unica. Next base: position 10,083,887 of record OX465285.1, read on the forward strand.
ACACTAAAGTAGGTATCGGGCCACTTACGCATGAGAACTAGGTCATGTTACTTTGAAAATAGGGATGTTACGAGCTTATGCGAATGATTCGCATCATTTTAAACATTCGCATCGACATTCGCGTTCCCATCAAGCAATAAGAATGTTTTGCGAATGCGAATATGTGTAGATCGTGCCAGCTTTGAGCAAATGTGCAGTGCAGCCGGCCTTATATATGAGCCTCCAAGAAGAGAATAGAAGGCCTACATTCATATACAGGCTGCTGGCAGACACGGACTGATGAAGGCCACATATTACTTAGACTGGCTGAGATATGAGGACTTAAGGCAACCACCTGACAGGCCAGGCCAGACAACTTGTTAGTTCAAGTGCAATTCATGGCCTCAACGAAAACTTCAGACTAAATATAAGTTCTGATCTGTACACAATGCCTGACGATAAATACCTATAGACATAAAGCTTTTTGTTAGTTTTCTTGGACTGCAGGCTCCATCCAGTTGACGGATTTTCGTTGAGTAAACAGAAAGCTTCTTCAATTTAGTTAACTCGGCCCCTGAAGTCAAGTCGTGCTTGGTGACAAATCGCTGTAAGTTGAAGGAAGTGATGTTTCAGTCGAATTACGACTTTCAGCGTAGGGACCTGAAGTGGAAATTTTGAGTTGAGTTAAGGCCCCTGCCCTGAAGGTCGTGATTCCATTGGAACGTTACTTTCTTCAACTCAAACGATTGTCATGCCGCGACGACTCGACTTTCAGCACAGCGGCCGCAGTTTCCATGATGGTTCTGGTTTAAAGGGACATGTAATTCATTCTACATTGTGTCACACAAACATATGCAAAACCCGACTTAATCCGATCTAGTTTCAAGTGAGCAGGTCGAATTCAATGCATCTAAAACTAAATGCTCTCTTAGCCTCAAAAAACTTGGCCCTATTATTTTCCCACGGGCTGGGGACTTGGTTCGGTTGGGCTATGCCCGAACTTAGCCCAAACACCGTACAATCAAGGAGCTTTCGCTCCAAGAGCAACCGTACTTGGCTCTCAGGACATATCCTGCTCGAGCTGTTCCTGAACAGCTGCGTGGTGGGTTATCAAGATGCCGGATGCCTGACCAAGGAACAGACTGAGTTCGAGGATTACAACTAGGGAAAATGAAAGGGTCTGTCAGAAGGAATCTGATACTTAGGTTTTAGGTGAAATTTTGTGGTCGACCGGCCGAATTGACCAGAATCGGGAAACCGAAGAAACTAGGCAAGAACCGCATTTTTTAAAGCGGCACCGGCAGATCCGTTGCGGGAACGTCCCGCCCAGACCGCTAGCTAACGAATCAAAGAAGAAGAGGAAGTTGAAATTTTTTAGCGGCTTGGGGATGGTGTGTCTTGGGTAGGCTTTCATTGATCTATCTAGTCTATCTGGTCTAATCTGCTGGTTTATTAACCTTCTCTCGGCCTCTTTGTATCAATTTGTTTACGAAGAATTATAACTTGAATTAAAGCCCTCAGGTAGATTTGTCTGCTTGGTTTGTCTGGTCTGTCTGGCCAGTCTGGTCTGAGTTTCCCCACAAGACTCACCCACCACTGAGAAGTTCAACTACAGATTGGGCCCTCACCCATGCTCATCCAAGGCACAAGGAAATTCAACCATATTCCCAGCGGAAAATATCAGCTGAGACACATCGAAGTTCTTCTAATCTCATATAGGTGGCGCTCACTCACATCCAAGTCCAGAGCCGATGACGTCACTGCGATAGTAGTGACATAGCTATACTACTGAGATATAACTGGCTATTTTTTGGCTGTCTTCTTTGAGGGAATTCTTATATAAGCTGGCTCAATTGCAAAATTATGCCCTCAAACTCAAAGTTTATGGCGCTTGTTCTTCCAGAATTCATTTAATAAGTCAACATTAGAAAAATAATAAAACCGACATAAGAATAATTGGACATGCTACTTTAAAGCTCTCTTTTTCTCTTTTCATGGCAATTTGATCGTAAAAAGAATACTTCGTCCGGTTCACTCCCACAACAACCCAACAAAAGACTTTTGTTGGTTTATTTATTTCCTGTTTTGGGACAGTTGGGACAGGCTTTTCACTGTTCTTATTATGGTTGAACCTGCAGTTGTTGACGGAAATAAACCACTAATATTACCAACTTGCTCATATTTTTTCGTCAGACGTTCTCTTCCTCACCATAAACATTATAATGAGTAATTTCTATACGAGTCAATGGGCCAAACCATAAAATGCAACAACCTTTATCAGATCAGATCCAGAATTTTCTTGAGAATTTGTCATGCGGTGAACTGTCGTTAATACCATTTATAATAAAGGTTCAAGGACCCTCCACGACCACACTAAATACCAAATTATCGTAACCACAACACTTTCCTTCCTCCTAACAGCAAAACGGTCATCCACTTCCCAGTTCTTGGGGTAATGGGTCGCAAACAATCATTAGTTTTGACATTTATTACAACTTCCTGGCATGTTCCAGTATTTTGTTTCTACTCCTTCTCTTATATATTTTTTCTTCTTTTTTTAATCAAACATAATATTAAAACTTTAACATAGTCCCTGCCATAGTCGAGATTACCTGCAAGAAATAAACCTATCCCAAGGTATTTTTATTCATAAGGACCTTTTCCTTGCGGAAGCTTATATTTTCTTATATATATAAATAAAGAGTGAAAAAAAAATCTGGCATCGAGGACTTAAATTAAAAGCGATTACTTCTAGTCATGCTACCTCTATACCTACACTCTCGATGTAAGAAGGAAAAAAATATGTTCGTGTACGAAAAATCCCTTCAACAAGTTTATTGCAGGATGAAGGGAGTTCCTGGTACTCGACAATAGCAAATACTAGGATTATTAATTCATTTTTCATCCTTGTGATCGATAAAGATGTTTTTATTTCAGAAACAAAATCTAAGTCCTTCCGGCACAGATTCCTGCAAAAAAAAAACCTTAAAGGTAAATATTTTCACTCAAGTATCCCTAATCAGACTTTGTGGGCTTTATGTATTTCCTTTTGCGGCAGGACATGCCCCAGTCGTGAAGGAAGGTACATACTATATACACAGTGTAATACCTGGCAATCACGGCATGCACCGAAAGGATTTAAACCATCATGCATAAAATCGATTTCTTTTGCGGGTTTTAAATTATTTTTCTCTTCCCTTCCTCTAGATGGGGGTAGTGGTCCTTGCAAGAACATACAATTTCTGATCCAGGATTATTGTGCTAGAGGGAAAAACATCATCTTAATAGCCACTGGCACTTCAGTGCTGTAATTACATGAAGAGCTGGTACTTATTCTCACGCCATTTGGTGGAGAGTTGGTAAATATTCAGGTGGCACGGAAAAAAATATATAACGACAGGTATAACAACAACAAAAACGACATTAGTAACAAAAACATAAAAAAAATAAAAATCAGGAAGAGTGTGGCCAAGGAAGTTTGTGCGTGCTAAACTGTTTGCGTTTTATCCATTGAGAATGCATTTTGTTTTTCGTGACTTTGATTGAGCGAAAGGGTTTAAGAGCGTAATTTTATTTTTGCTCAAATTTCCATAAGATTTTAGCTATAAAAAAAACATGAAATGCTTGACTTATGACAAAAGAATGTGGTGATAAATTTTTTGTGATCATAAACGTATGTATAGAATAAAATGTTGTTGATTATAGTGTAGGTAATAACTTTCTTAAGCCTTGAGAATTATTATGGATAGAGGTTAACTTACAGGCCGCTAATAGGTCATGGCCTTTCAGACCAGGTAGGTGGGCACGGCTCAACGAAGGCCACAGATTACTCAGTCTGTCTGAGGGATGATACTTCAAGTATCCGCTGTGACATGCAGGTGAAGCCATGATTCCTTACAGACACTGGCGAAGCCGACAGCAAAAATGTTCATGGGCCCAACGACAACTTGAAGGCGGCTCCAGACTCACGCCGTGAACACCCGCGAACAAGCGCGAACGCAAGTGTGAATGTTTTTCGCGTCTTGTTTTCCGTTCCGAGTGAATACGACGAGAATTTTTGCCGTAAATTCACGGCTTGAGACTGAATAGAAGTTTAGAACTGACGATAAATGCCCAAACACATAAAGATATTTGAAAGTTTCTTTGGACTGTGGGCCACATACAGTTGGCGGCCGGTGAGTGTGTAGTGATACTTGGCCGGCGACCTATGTATAAATGGTAGCCTTAAGATATGGCTAAATCATACACAAAAATTTTTCGCCGGTTATACGAACTCCAGAAAGTAACATACCCGCCAACCAAACGCGCGACTCAGCGAATGCTGCAGCGTATAAGGCAAGTAACTCTGACCGACGAAAAGGCCATTAGAATATAGAACTACAGGAAGGCATCGGAAATCACTCGGCGAATTTTAGCGTAATGAAATGCTTGTTGAGTGAGTGCTCACGTTTTGGTATGTAGTTGTGTGCTCACTACAAGCGGAAAAAGCAAGTGAATAGAGGAGGGGCAAAGAGTCCAAATTATCAGTTATCTCAAATAAAATCTTACACGCCGTTTTTTATGTAAATACTAGATTTTTTGAAATTTGGAAAATTTTACATGAGATTAGGGGGGAGGGGGAGGGGGTCCATACAAATCTCACCAAGGGGGGAGGGTCGAAAAATCGCAACAATCACCTCACGTTTCAACTCATGGTAGGTGGAACTTACTTCTGCCACAAGAAGATACACAAACAGACCTGGCTATCGCCCCATGTTAGAACGAGAATTTAGATACACCACGTGGCCGTCAGTCGCAGATGGAGAACTATTGTGGAGGATGTCAGGAGTTTCAGGGCAGCAGAAACTGAAAGCGACCACCATTTGGTAGTAGCAACTATTTGCCTTAAAATCGCCGAAATCAGAAACGTTCAACGCGATACTATAAACCTGTGCAGCGACGAGGAGCAACTCTAGAGATGAAGAAATTTCTCCTTCGCCGCCCTGAATGGTTCACTTACACAGGAACCTCAGGAAACCAGCAATAATGCACAGCCAATAAGAAACGCCACCCGGGTCCCATTCAAGACGGAAATAGTAAGCACAATTCATGCGATGGCCAATGGTAAAGCAGCTGGAAAATATGGCATCCCGCCAGAATTGTTAAAAGCCGATTCAAGCCTAATGCAGATGCGCTGCAGCCAATCCTGGAAATAGCATGGAATACCTGTACCTTTCCGGAGGATTGCGCGGAAGGTATCATAGTCAAAATAATAAAAAGGGGGACTTAACAATATGCGACAACTGGAGAAGCATCTGTTTATTATCTACTGTGGGCAAAATGTTATCCCATGTATTACTATCTAGGATAAGAGAGGTAGTAGACCGAACACTTAGGACGTAGCAGGTCGGATTCAGGAAGGGCCGCTCATGTATTTATTATATTAACACCTTGAGAATAATAGTGGAGCAGTCTATTGGATTCCGTTCTTCCATTTACCTTGCTTTCGTAGACTATGAGAAAGCGTTCGACTCGGTTAATAGGATCTTTATATGGCAGGCACTACAGCAACGTGGACTGCATCAAAAAATAAAAGGATTGGCAAAAGCTCTATACAACAATTCCAAAGTGCCTCTTTCCGATTACCTAGTTCCCATGTTCAAGTGTCCCAATACCTACTTATTAGTTCTTTGGTTGGGCAGCTTAGCTGTAGTCTATCTAATTTCTTATTTTAGTGTAAACTACTTCAAAACGCAGCATCCATCTCTTCCTCCTTTGGTACCCTCCAGAGAATTATCAACCTATCCTGTCCTCGATTCCTTCAAACCAAGCTTACTACTAGACATTGCAACATACGCTTGGACTTTCACATAAAAAAGACCTAAAATTATTATTCTTTATTGCAGCTTAAAATAAATTTACATCACAATTTTATTTATTTACATATAAATATAAAAAAAAAATTCTAAGCTAAGCCCATCACATAAACAGTAGCTTGTGCGTGGGGGCTGTGACTGCCTAAAATATATAATTACTTTGAAAAAACAAATAAAATCAAAAAATTTACTTTAAATAATTTTCAGTAGTAAGATACGTGCTGTATTAGGAAGCAGGAAATTCATAGTAGGTATTGCAGCGCTTTGGACTGGGAAATTTCTGGGGGTCAATAATGTCACAGCTTTAGAGATCTGCTCCCTCGTTTGTTATGCCTATAGACGATCGCAGAAGAGAAAATAGTGAATATCTGTAAATAAAAAAGATCTCTGGGAGCTAGATTTGCAAAAACGAAAGCCTATGCCTTCGGTTTGAAAGTTGAACCCTTTGGGTTGGTAGTTGGGTGCTGCAACCACTAGGCTAGTATAGTTCCTACTAAGAGTAGGGGAGCATTTATAAGCTATAAATCTTAGACAAATCAACTAAATTAACACTTCCTTCGCTGAATTATATTCTTAGTGGATTCTGCAAACTTTTTACTATTTTACCACCTCAATTGGAAACTTTTCTACAAAACCCAATCTTCTTTCACAAGATTAAAAAAATTAAGTAATTTCCACAAACCTCTTATTTATTAAAGCGAAAAAACCTCTTACACGTGTTTATTAGCCTAGCGCAAGAAGTCTCGTGTACCATCTAAATTAACCGCAGACTGAATTGTACGTACTACGTAAAGAGATTCTCCGCCCGCATACCTGTTGTGTACTTGAAGAGAGAGGTCTTGTACCCCCACTACAAGGAAGGCAACGATGAACGATTCTCAAGAATATATTGTATATCCAGCTAAGCATTAAAAGAGAGCATGATTCTAGCACTTTCAAATGTTCACCTGCATGTAACAAAGTGGCTGCATTATCCTAGAGATAAAACCCATACTTGTCATCATCGTGATACCCGATGCACGTTTCTGCCTTCAGCGTCATCTCTTTTGGGTACAAGTTTGCAGGCTTGATAAGTGTCATCAGTGAAGTGGTTTTTGTATATTATGGATGTATGGATGCATGTAGAAAAGGTGCTTATTGTCTGTGGTAAGGTCATGGCTATATCTGATTTTGATGGTGGTTTTTTTTCTAGTGGAGGTCTATTTAAAATTTTGTCTCTTTATTCATTGAAAGTTGTTATCCTGATTATGTAATTGACGGATTCCTAGGTTTTAACTACACATTTCTGCTTCCTTTGAAACATCCCTCAAGTGAATGCAAATTTAATATAATAACCTGAAGTACCAACCAACAACAAACGACCAAGTAATAATCAAGAAAAGAAAAATCCTCTTCTCAAATAGAACGCAAATCGAGGAAAAATATGACATTGTCCTCTGCTACCATCCAAAGGAGGAGAAAGTTTCCTCCATCTGTCGCCACTTTATATATCATTCCCGGGGACTAAAATATCACTGGGGCTGAAAGAGAAGTGCTGCCGCTTGTTTGTGTAATCGCTTTGTGGTTATGCTGCCGCATTTCTGGACTGCTTTCTTCTTCATGCTTCCGGGTAATAAAATTATAAGAAACTTTCCCCACTAATTTTATGATTGTCTCGAGTCATGAAAAGCACTCATAATCCCCCGACCCAATGGTGTCTTACCATTTCCTCCCCCCAGATTCCCGACCACTTAATATATATGCCGCATGCCATTCTTGCTCCGATGGGTCCAGATTTTGTAATCCATTCCCTTCGCCGAGGTTGATATTGCTTGCAAGTGTTTCCCCCACATTAGCTTGATGTCAATCCTGTCATCCTTCTGCATTTTCTTACCCAAAAATGAATTCCATTAGTATGTCATTACCGGTATATCGTGGCTTCCATTAGAGGAATGCTAATTTGGTAAGCGAAAAAAATATATATCCACTTCCTGCCAGCTTAAGGATCAGTATTATACACAGAGCAAGTACATCCCCTCGTATGACTACTTCCTTCTTTGCTAGGACTTAATTGACTGCTGGTGGTGGCTTGGGCGCTGAGTGAATATGGCATGGGACCCCTGGGAGGAATATGCCAAATATGTGCGTCTCTCTCAGGAATATAAATGACAGTTTAGTAGGAAGTATTAATTTCACTCAATTAAGGATATCCGAACTAGAAGCATGATAATCAAGTTTATGCGAAATTTAGGTACTTCCTTGATATACCGCAAGGATAAAGTGGTTTTTAAGATACCGGCACACGGGGTAAATTGCTTCTGGCTTCTACGGTTTTATAGATGCTGTGTTTATAGATGGAATTTTATTACATTATGCTTTTATTTTTCATTTTGTTTTATGGAGTTTTAGTCATTGGCAGATCCTACATTTGTAGTGAGATCAAGAATACATGAAGATCTCACTAACAACAATCCAACAACACTCAATGTTGCATCACTATAGCAACAGAAAAGCAAGCACACAAAGTAGAGCACTTGAACCCGAATGCAAATAATAAAATCGAAGACGCATCAAAAATCCATGCGATAATAATTAACAGCCACGGTCACCGCGACCAAAGCGATGTAAACAAATAAATTACATCACAGAATGCAAGTGCAAGAACGATGCACCTGTGACCCGAATAAATGAGCATAAGAGCTGTTCATGAAAGAAATGCTTTAACAAATACGAAGTTGGGAAAGGCCCGGAACAAGAACGCTTGAATGGCATGAAAACTCGAGTATGAATAAGACAATTTAGGTAGGGGAAAATTAGAGTAGCGTAGTGGTAAGTTTTCGATATAAATAAGGAAACTTAGAATTAAGTGTGCAGTCAGAATACAAGGAGAATTGACGGAGTCCTTCCCAGTCAAGCAAAGCTTAAAGCAGGGCGATGGGCTGGCACCCATGCTATTTAATCTCTGCCTTGAAGGAGTAATTCGCAAAGTAAACATTGATGCGAACGCAACCCTGCTTAACAAATCAAAACAGTTGGCAGGATATGCCGACGACATAAACTGCCTTGCCAGATCACTGTCATACCTTAGAGAAGTATTCACAGAATTAGAAGATGGAGCTAAACATATAGGGCTGCAAATAAATGCAGAGAAGAGCAAGATTCTAATTCAGTCAAGGGTGGAAAGAAGAAGAAGAAACCACAACACCACCTGGGGGGAATATAACTTCGAACGGGTAAGCCAATTTAACTACCTGGGGTCCACAGTCAGTGAAGACAACGATGAAACGATAGACGTACAAAGAAGAATAAACGCCGCAAACAGAACATACTTCTCACTACTGCCAGTAATGAAATCCAGAGACATCCACAGAAAAACAAAAATAAGAGTCTACAAAACCATCATACGTACAGTAGCTACGTATGGTTGTGAAGCATGGAGTATCTCCCAAAAATCCGCCGACAAGTTGGATATATTTGAGAGGAAGGTTCTCCGAAGGATATACGGCCCAATTAATGAAGACAATGCATGGAGAATACGCTACAATCACGAATTGTACGAATTATACAAAGAATGTAAACTTTCGACCCATGCCAAGCTACTGCGTTTACGTTGGGCCGGTCATGTCCAAAGAATGGATGACTCAAGGATACCAAAAAAATCCCTGTATCTACTACCAGATGGCAAAAGACCAGTTGGCAAACCACGGTCAAGATGGGAAGATAATGTTAAGACCGATGCAGCGAAACTGCTCAACACGAGAAACTGGAGACAAGCTGCGGAGCAGAGAGACGTCTGGAGGAAGAAGCTGAAGGAGGCCAGGGCTCGAATTGGGCCGTAGAGCCATCGAAGAAGAAGAAGAAGAAGAATTAAGAATCAGACTGTAATCTCAACCGACCGAGAAGGCACTGACGGCAGTTCACTGCTGTAAAGCTTTAGTGGTCTAAATCAAAATAAATACAAAAAGCATAATATAAAGAAATCTTTAATTTTAAAAAGAAAGATCATCTTTAATTGGTTTCTACGTGGGAAGCACCGACAAGAAAAATACCCCAGCATTACACATTATACTCTTTTCTACTACCTGTCCAAGTAGAGAATGCTGTTAACAAGACTTTTGGCTCATCACTAAGTGCCAAAAGTCTTGCAGTGATGAACAAAAGGTCCTACAAAAAGTCTTGCAAGAAGTCTTGCAAAAAGTCTTGCAGAAAGTCTTGCAGAAAGTCTTGCAGCCTTGTCTTGGTCTTGCTAAATGTGCAAGACAAGACTTTTCGCTCATCACTGTAAGACTATTGGCACTTAGTGATGAGCAAAAAGTCTTGCTATCTTCAATTTGCAATCTTGTCTTGCCCTTGTTCTCTATTGTCTTGGTCTTGCTGTTCTTGCTAAATGTGCAGGACCAGTCTTGCTCATCACTACTTACCGCTACACCGACGTTCCATGCTGATTGTGAATTCTTGTTCCACAGTCGACTTGTTCTTAGATTTAATTTGGCTCGAAAAATAGGCTATATGCTGTAGAATGAGTTAAGTGGGCTTGTTTGGAAGGTTGCTCAATGAGTCAGTGAAGTAAGAAAGGACCTTATCAGGATACACTCAGGTGACTTCCCTGAACTAAACCGACAGCAATTGCGCGACAGCACTTGGATTTAATCAAGGGGATATATGAAGGGACGGATTGACCCCTTTAGCGGCCCGAGCATTTCGGTAGTGACCGGCCCAAATTTTATATATTTATATATATGATCAAGGGGGAGCGACGACGACCTTCTAGAATGCGTGACCTACCATCACGCGGGTTTATTTCCGGGCAATGTGTTCTACAAGTTGGCAGACAGTCATCTTGCTAAAGGGGGGGGGCGGTAGCGATATAAGCCTATATGTCGAAGTAGGCCGCGGTCTCCGGCGTACGGCTGGAAACTGGCAAGAAGTGTCAGGGGTCAGCCACAGTCGCAAACTCATCGCCAAATTCAAACTCATTTCCAAAGGAAAAGGAAAGGATGCTAACATTTGGGAGATAGATCCCCGAAGTTGGTGAGGTCACCGCCCACAAAACCCGCGGTGGACCGTACCAAGGAAATGGTACGAGCTCGTTAAGGTAAGTCTGATAAGTACAGAAGAAGATGGAAAGAGGCATAATAGCGGCGGTGCTACTACTAGGGCAGTCGCTATCGAAGAATAGTGAATAGAAGTCCTTTTCAAGGTCCCTAGCCAAACTGGGTACAACCCTCTCGGATTACATTGATTCTAGAAGCAACATATCCAATGTGACCCACGGCCACGACCTCAGAGCTGCCTATTCGGAGGCAAAAGAGGAGGCCATAAAGATGGTTAAGGAACGAATGTAGATGGCGACACCAACAACTACAGAAGCTCCTAAAGTAAGAAGCGTCGCAGAAAAGAAGGTTGGAGAAGCTAAAAGCCCGCACAATGCAGCGAAAACAATGCAGCGATCCCGTAAACGCCAAAGGGATAACAACGAGGAGGTGCAACCCTCACTTAGCGTCCCAAAGAGGAACAGAGAGGGGAAATAGCGAAAGGAAATCCCAAGAAAAGGAAAAGAGCGCTCTGGACCTTTTAATTGAATTGTCAGCTGGCGAGGGAAAGACGGCGGGTCCGAAGCAAAAGATCAAGGCGTCAATCGGTGGGGATGAGAGGTTAGGGCAGGTACTAACCACGTGTTAATCGAGTGCAGGGATCTGGAACGATATTCACTCTACGGGGAGTAGCTGGTGCCCAGTACAGGCAGGCACTCAAAATGAGACGGAGATACGAGGTGTGGCAATTAAGTAATGAAACTGATTATATTGCCGCGATTGTGGTAACCCTGCGACCTTGAAATTCCCTTTCCCTTCTCTCGGCATCCTTCCCCTCTCCATTGATACATTTGCCATCGCTCTAGCTTGTTTAGTTCGCCTGCTCTGTCGTGTTGAGTAAACGTGTGTTCGTGGTGCTCGTCACGAAAATGGAAAAACGAAATCAAGAACAACGCGTCGCGATAAAATTTTGCGTCAAATTGGGCGAAACAGCTTCGGAAACGTACGCTGAAATTGTAAAAAAGTTCGTCCATTCAGTGGCTGTTGTACGAGGGAAAGGGCGGCATAGTAAAAAAGAAGTTTTTGAATGAAGTATTTTTTTTTTGTTGCTGATGGAGATTACCGCGCCTTAGAGGTAGTTTTAAAGATTTTACATCAATTCAGAGGGCTTAGACCCGAGTTGGCGTTCTTACTTTGAAAACACCAGTCCCAGTCACTAGATTGAAAGAAGTGAATAAGTCTCAGGCAGTGCCAATGAAACTAGCACGATTCTATCTATTTTTTATGTAATACAAGCATGCTTTTCACTCATTTCCAATCCATATAATGAACTTTCGGTCCAACTACACTCTGGAAAGTTTGTTTATAGATAGTATAAGATCTAACAGTCAATAATTGCGAAACAATAGAAAATCTTAGAGTATAAAGATAAGATCTGCTCGGGCACCTTCCCGAAGTGGAGTATCGATACTTCAATTGACCTTTAGATAAGTATAGTATCATCTCAGTCATTACCGCTGCGACATTACGACTGATGATATTTAGTGCTGCTCCCCTACATTTATCCATGTTATCCTGTTGATCCCATTCAAATTACCAAAATGTTACGCCTTTTATGATCTGCAAAAAACTCGACTACAAACTTGAAAATTTCAAAATCTCTCAACAACGAAATTTTCCGTCATCATAATAAAATTCGCACAGCACAAAATCGCGCAAATCCGCGCAGTGGTGGAATAATTTTATTCTCGACGACATAATCTAAAGAGGACCCATATCGATTATGGGGAAAAGTCTTTGTCAGCTTTTATGAGTATCTAAAAAATAACTAGATAAGAAGCAATGAATCTTAGCATAAATTTAGTATAAATCACTCAAACGCAACCCTTTCGCGCGCCGCCCTTAGTCGGCGGCGGCGGCAGTAGCATCGTTAACCCGTTCAGTTCTTAACTGAATGTAGTGAGCACCAACGAAGCGTCTCGTATTACTCTTAATCTTAGCACTGAACTCCTTTGAGTGCCATTATCCGAGTTTACGACAGCGAAAGTTGCAGGATAAAGTTAAAATATCCGAAGCGCGTACATCAAAAATTGACTTCAAGTCTTCAGAATGAACGGGTCCTATCCCCCGAACAGATAGCGCAGTACAGCGGAGGGGGATGGTTTTTTGTCGGATATGGGGGAAGCATGCGGGGTAATTTTTGGGAACGGGAAGGTGTTAAATGGGGCTAGAATGGAGCCCGACAGAACGTGACATTCACTCGGGAGACCGTTTTCGCTTACATTGAATACGAATGATCACAAAAGCCGAGGCATGACGACACCAGTGCCAACAAAGTGTATTCATAAGGCACCAAGCCAGAATTGTTTGTAATTGTTTCCCTGAATCCCCATCAGCATGCTTCGGCTGTTCCCTTTGTCCGTTGTGCTTCCTGACTTATTTCGTTGATACGATCCCCCAAAATTACTGACCTTTATGCCGGGGAACTAGGGATCCACATCCTGAGCACGACCAAAGGAAGCAGCCACAGACTAAAGTTTGTATCTTAAACGTGTGCATAATTACGTACTCCTGGCCATTATTCAGCGCCGTAGAACACATCCTGAAATAATATTCAAGGATTCACCGTGCACTGCATATCTCCCCCTACGCATACATGCATGCATATGTCCTTTCATTATATCACTTTCATGTCATCCTCCAGACAGAAATGATAATACCCTTTCCAGTAGATATAAGGGGTGGTTTAGGGGGCATGCACACCCCCCGGATCATGCCACTTTGTAGTGTGTATTTCAACTCTTTCTCGAGGCGTAGTACTTCTGGCGAAAGCCTTCCCCATAGAGCCCCTCTTGAAGACCTTTATTCTGTAGTAAGTGACAAAAACTATGGCCCAAGAGTGTAACGTGGAGCGTGGATAGGATATTAGTGGAAGATGAGACTACTATAGCACTGGGATGCTGGCTGCGCGGCTATACTATGTAGGAGACAGACGGGTCGGGTGCTTGGAGTGTCGTTGACACATTAGTGGTAGAAGCTAAAGTCTGGGGGGTATAGCGTTCTCAAGTGTGGTGTCACATAATGCCGTATTAAAATTCATACAATTTTTCACTTTGCATTATTCATGGTTACCCATTCATATCGTTCTCTCCGCTGGTATCGTGGTTGCATCCCAACATCTATGGCATTCGTGGTAGTTCGTTGATGAGCAGCCATGAGATATATAGGAACCACCGACACCACTAGCAGCACTTGAGTCTCGATTTGTGTTATGGGGGAGGAAAAAGTGGGTGGGTGTATATAGAGAGGGTTGTTACTTGCTCTCATGTTTTTGTGCTTAATGGTAATGCGGTTAGATGACACTGGTGTACTTTGATAGATAGAATGCGTTTATTTTTTGTGTAGAGCTTAGGAATAGAAGGTGCACCCCGGTTCAAAAACCAGTATCGTTTTTTTTTCTAGATAACAAACAGACTAAAACATATTTCCGGTAACCGTGGAAATTTCCTTTGACAGGAGCAGTTTGTTTGACCATGGCGAAATTCATTCTTCCTCCTGCTCTATACTCCCATAGAAGTTTTAGCACCATTCAAGATTTAACCCTGAATGTCTATGACCCGGAAACATCAATTGAGGCTTCCAGTAGACTCACATTTGACTAAGCCCTATCTTACTGCTTGGGAGGAGCAAGAGGTAGTCAATACTCAAAGACTATTTCCAAAGTCTAACCATAAATTGGACGACAAGCAATATGGTACACTTACAAGACAATAAAGACTTTGCTGTGTGTCTTATAGAGCACCTCATGAATTTCCAAAGCTGTTGACACAGTATGGCAAAACTGCAAAATCTTGGATGTTCCCATGCCCAACCGTCCCAATACCTACTCATTATTTGATCGTTTTGATTTTTATTACATATGTACGTAGTATGGCAAAACTAAACTTCCAAAAGCTTAAGTACTAGATTCATCATTACCTCATTGGCCCACCATACTAATCAACCTCTTCAACTTTTGTCTAGACTTTCTGTTAGGCCAGTGGTTGCAAACCTTTTTGAGAAGTAAGTATAATTGTATCCTCTCACACGGGGTTGTGCGACTTAAAATGCTAATTTCCCCGGACTAGTAATCAACTTAAAAATTAATTGAAACTAAAAACTAAACCACAAAATTTCCGTCAATCCTTCAAAACTGCCTATAAATGTTCACCTCATGAATACTTCAGCCTATTTCAATGAAGGTTTCCTGTGACCAATACCTAACAAAAAACCCAACTTTCTCGCTCCACGCTATGCAAGTGTGGCATGCACTGTGTCAAATTGTAGAGGAGAAAGCATAATTTCCTAGGAACTTATGTAATTTTCGTTGAAATAGCCATCAATTATGGCCGAGTGTAATTGATATTTGAAAAAATATTTAAATTATGACCGGAGCATATAATTCCAATGGAGTGGAGTCGGGTGGTGTTGGAAAACGATTAAGGTTATACACTCTAAAGAAGGGAGGCTTCGTGTGACAGGCAATGCAGTGAAAAACATTTTGTTGGTGAAGTTTAAATACGAGTAATATCAAGAGGGGTGTTGTGGCAATTTTAGGAATTTTCATTTTTATCAGGAAAAGTATTTTTGAAATATTATTTTTCAACAAAATTTTGTAATTGGATAAGGGGTAAGTTTCTGAATGGAAAGGCACGAATGTATAATATTCTTATGGGGATCGCTTCAGGTTTTTGTTCATGCAGCATAGTATGAGATCCATTTTTGATAAGGTGAAAGGATAGGAAAGTATTTTCTAAGGTGTCTGAAGGAGGAATGGTTTAACCTGTAAACAGTGAAGAGAAGTAAGCCCGATTAAAAATAATTTCATGGTTAATTTCCTTACTAGCACGCACGCGCCCGCAGCTAGCACGCATAGCGAACAAACAGGCACGCCACAAAAGTACGTACTCTCCCGCCACAGGCACGCACGCTCCCGCCACAGGGATACACGCTCCCGCCACTCGCACGAAAATCTAAAAATTTGTTCGCTTGAGGGATGCACTCTCCCGCCACAGGTATCCACTCTCCCGCCACACGCACGAAAATCTCAAAATGTGCCTGATGACGACTTTACATACATATATAATACCCTTCTCCATCTTTTTAAGAGGCGTAGAATTTTTATTCTACGAAAAAAAAAAAATTTTCTTTCATTTTAAATTTGAGTTTCGTGCGTACCAGCTGCATGCTAGCTGCGGGCTAGTGTTATTTTCACTCAGGCGTGCATGCTAGCTGTGGGCGCCGTGCGGGCTAGTGCATGCCAGCTGCGTGCTAGCTGCGGGCGAATTTCATTTTTACTCGTGATTTATAATATTCGTGCGTACCTGCTGCATGCTAGCTGCGGGCTAGTCTTCAGGCGTGCATGCTAGCTGCTGGCGTCGTGCGGGCTAGTGCATGCTAGCTGCGTGCTAGCTGCGGGCGAATATCATTTTTAATCGGGAGAGTGACGTTTACACCATATTACGTCGGGAATATTCAGAATACTAGCCGAAATACCAAATAATACTGAATACCGGACTTAACAGAAATTTCTCCTTCTTGACTATGATAAAAATTATATTCTTTATGCTTCCGAATCAGGCCATAGATTCGGCGGCGGCGACTTATTCATCCTTACCAGCCTTTTACCAATGGCAAAGTATGGTTCCAAGCGCAAGAGCCCTTTGGTAACCCCTTCTTTGGCAGATTGCGGAGCCTGTCGCCTGCCATTAGGTAATTCAACGCGTGCAGTAAAGCCAGAAATAGCTATTGGTAAAATAAGGTGTATTTTCCTAGCCCTAGTGAACAGAGTTGAGTTTCAATCTCCGAGAAAATAACTCTATTTACGAACCCTGAAAATATATAATAGTATATCTTTTGGTCTCCCTTCAGGGGACCATCCACTCATTACTTATGGACGGCCTATAATGCCTTGCAATAATCCCCGTTATCAGAATCCTTTCTATAGACGTGATTCAAAATCTTCATGTAGTTATATTGCTGTAGAATACCATTACATCATCCTGATTCCTCTGGTGGTCCGACGAGGCTATAAGCCGCTAGCTGCGACGGTTGCGTCTCTGGCTCATCCAAAAATTTCGACTTTTCTAGGTGAAGCCTAGTGTTGATTTTTGGTGCAATGAGCTTAGTGGTCCTTCGTCTCGTCCTTTAGCATCCGCCAGACATCCTATTCTCTACCCCTTTCTTTAAACCAAGCTTACTAATTGACATTGTCCCATGACGAGTACGACATGACGGGCTGGTAATGCAAAAGGTTGCTTCTAAGATTGGAATTTCATATCGCCATTCCATTCCACAATTGCCATGTGTACACTACAGTATGGGTGTTCAGTTCCTCTAGAACTCTAAACCAAGACCCCCAGTGATGTTCCACAGAATAATTGTAGTGCACCGCCTTGTGGCCATCCTTCACTGACCGTTGCGCAAAGCCATCAATCTTTTGGTACTGCACTTTCAATTTAAAAAATTTTGGCCATCGTTATACTTCTAATATACGAGTACATCTCCTCCTCGATTCTGTTGGTGTAGTGACATTTGTACGCAAGCCAGCTTCTACTTAAAGACTACGTCTTCAATACAGTGCTCTGCAGATAGTTTGGAACCATCTGCTCTATTGTTTTTAATAGAAAAATGTTAGACGGATCTGTCTAACAATAAGTTCCAGCCAAGAACGGACATCTGCAAGGATATAGATGGGAACTTGTTGGCAGATTCTGATAGGATAAGGGAAAGGTGGAGGGAGTATTTTCAGAACCTATTGAATCCTATCCCCATAGTAAACGAGAATGCACGGACAGAGGCATTTGTAATTCCCCAAGATAACATTTCAATAGAACCATCAACACTGGATGAGGTGCGGGAAGCTGTAAAAAAGGCAGAACAGCAACAAATCGCTTGGCGCCGACGGAATAACAGCTGAGCTGCTAAAGGAAGGAAGACCGCAACTATTACAAACCTTACACGAACTCATATGCACCATCTGGGAGGAAGAAGCTATACCAGAGGACTGGAAGAAAGCGATTATATGTCCAATATACAAGAAAGGAGATAAATTAAACTGCAAAAACTATCGAGGCATCTTACTCCTCAGCGCCAGCTACAAAATCTTCACAATCCTTGTGAAACAAAAACTGGAACCTATAACGGAAGGCTTTATAGGAGAATATCAAGCTGGTTTTACTGGTTGGACAAACAGGTCAACATCGGACCAACTGCTGACCTTAAGGCAAATTCTGGAGAAAACCTGGGAAAGGAATGTAGGTAGATACATATATACCAGATATTTGTCGACTTTCAACAGGCATATGACTCAATAAACAGAGAGAGGCTATTTTTTTTTATGTGATAGACTAGAGGCTTAGGGAAAGCCTCTTTGTACTGTTCGAAAATCTATTTTTTCGTATAGAATGTCGAACAGCAGCTCTAGCCGGAAGATAGAGAGTAGAAAGAGAGAGAAGTAGGAAGGAGCTGCCACAACCTAGCCGCCAAATTTTTTTTTTTTTTTTTTTTAATTTTCACCTACTTCCAACCATTTTGCGACTCTGGCATCGGGGCATTTGAGAAACAACTCGCTGGAGTGTTATGCCTCCTGAAACGAGTTGAATCTCATCAGCCAACCGATGACATGCGCTTGGTGGAACGGGGAAGGACTAGCGAACGCTATGACAGGAGGAATCAGGAATGTAAAGAGGGGAGAAGAAAGAAGGGAAGTTATGTGGGTGGGAAAGTGGAAAAGGCGAAGGACCGTGGGGCTGGCCGGGATTCGAACCCGGGACCTCTGGGATAGTAGTCAGGCGCCTTACCTCTAGACCACCGAGGCCCCCGGTCCGAGATCTTATCGGAAATAGGAGTCCCCTCAAAGTTGGTGCAACTGATCAAATGCGCCACAAATAGTTTCCTGTCGAAAGTAAGGATCCAAAATGTTATAACAGAGGAGTTCGAAGTACGTCAAGGACTTAGACAAGGAGATGGCCTGGCCCCATGCTTTTCAACCTGGCCCTAGAATGGGTAATAAGGAAAACGTCAGTCCAGAGAAGTGCATCAATAACTGCACAGTCGGTTCAATTACTTGGATATGCGGAGGACGTGAATATCGTCAGAAGGTCCTTTTTGGCAGCAAAAGAAGCTTATGTCGAATTAAAAGAGGCGGCAAAGGACATAGGCCTGAAAATAAACGAAGAAAAAACGAAGTTGATGCAACAATCCAGAGCAGGAAGATTTAGAATTGGAAGAAATATAACCATCGACGAACATAACCTAGAACTAGTCGATAAAACAGTCTACCTTTTGGCCTTTTATGCCCAAAAACAAATCCTGCACTCAAGATTTGTGCACAGGAAAACGAAACTCTCACTCTACAAAACAGTAATACGACCAGTACTGTGTTATGGTAGCGAGACTTGGACTATGACCCAGGACATAGAGGAACGAGTCAACAGGTTTGAGAGGAAAGTCCTCAGATGCATAATAGGCCCAATGAGAGAGCATGGAATATGACGAAGGAGATACAACAACGAGTTGTAAGAAATTTTTGACGACCCACAACTCTCAACTTTAATAAAAATTAACCGACTGAGACTAGCCGGCCACGTAATCAAGATGGAGGACAATCGTATCCCAAAACGGCTTATAGCCTCAGAAATTTCGGGAAGTAGACCAGTAGGTAGACCCAGGAGGAGATGGATAGACTCTGTGACGGCTGACGCAGAGGCAATGCTCAACATCCGGAACTGGAGACATGCTGCAAGGGACCGTCAAACTTGGAGAAATGCCCTAGAGGAGGCCAAGGCTCGATTTGGGCTGTAGCGCCATTGGATGGATGGATCTGTCTGAAGGACTTTGCTTCAGCGTTTTATCCATAAACAGTCTATAACTGTTTCCGCGGTGATTGTAGTTCGCAGTAATTCAGTCTACGAGGAAAGCCATGAATTGCGTAATAGAAGGCTCTGCGATAACTTTAGCCAGAAGAAAGGTCCTATCCCGATCACTTTAGCCTATGCTATTTTTAGGACAGTCACTACTGGCTACCACTTCTAGATAAAGATCGCACTACTCTGGAATAGTGACGGCATGTATACGTTACGTATATTTTCATAATATGGCTTGCAATAAATTTAAATTCATTACTGCAAGCTATGTTTTTACATCATCTAGCACTGCTTCACCTCACTCAATTTGCGCCCTACTATTTTTAATCATCATAAATCCCTTAAAAACAAGAAATTTCTGCCTTGATATAAAAGAGGTGTTAAAATAGGTGAAAAATACCAAGTGTAAACCAAAACAAAAAGCTGAAACTCTTCCCATAAGATCTTTCCACTTTAATCAAAATATAAGAAAAATAACTTCGAATACCATTAGCATAAGATCGGGGGAGGGGGTAAACAGGATGAACGAAAAACAGAGAAAAAAAAATACCCGAAGAAAAATCCCTTTTCATGTTAATTTACGTAAGTGGTTAAGAGCGCTTCACCCTTTCTCTAGTATTACGGCCATTAAAAGTAAAGGGGCAAAACGTACCTATATACACCAGAAGGCGTTTGAAATGCAATTTTCATTTATGTGTAACGGAGTGAAAGCATGGCACACCGCCATTTCTATTCTAGTTCCTGGTAGTATAAGAGTGCGAGCGAGCTATGAGGCGGACGGGGGTGGAACTATGCCTATGCCAAAGGGCCACCCCCGCCCCGGTATGGAGAAGCTTTATTTTGCAAATATAAACGTAGATATATTTCTTTCTTTTT
Organism: Thereva unica; assembly: GCA_949987705.1. NCBI lineage: Eukaryota > Metazoa > Arthropoda > Insecta > Diptera > Therevidae > Thereva > Thereva unica. The sequence continues at coordinate 10,104,515 of OX465285.1, forward strand.
TTGTTGTGCTCTATCTAAGAACTTGTCTTAATTGTACTGAGTGATAAACAAGCACTTCAAGGATGTCTACTGGAAAGTGCTTCCTGTTGCTGCTCTACTATGATGTTTCTTCCTCATTATGACCTTTGCTGGAGTTTTTGTTGTTGTTGTATTTTTCTGTTGTACTGTTTTAGTTGTGTGAGAAATCATTAATTGCAGTATACGTTTCCTTCTGAGTTATGTTGGAGAGTAAATATTTTTGTAAGAACTACAGCTCAATATTTAACTTACAAAGAACTGTAGGGCATGTTTTTCTTTACAACATACCCTCTTCCTGTCTATTTTTTCAGTTTTACATGTGAGATGTAACTGAACTGACGATTCTTTTCCTTCTTGATATGTCCTATGTCTCTTCTTTCCAGCTTCTAATGCATAAATGTTTAAGGTTCTTGGACTCTATGACTTACAGAGTGATGTAAGCCCTACTGGCATCGTTAACAAGAACACCTTAGTACCTTAAGGAGGTAAACCCTTCAAATTTACAACCATTAAAATGTAATTCTAAAATTTATTATTTTTTGTAGTTCTTTCGGTTGTCCAAAGGACCTCTTCTTTAATGGGCTACAGTCCTTGGGCCTCTCAAAGCCTCCTCTTCCAGTCGTTTCCACGTGTTGCTAGCTCTCTCCAATTTGTTGTACGAAGTTTCTGTATACAGTAATCCCTCCAACTGCGCGGTAGATACGTCCTACAAAAACAGCGCGCAAACGGAAACCGCGCACTCTGAATCCCACTTTGTAGGAATTATGCGGTTAAGTTCGAGATGTTAGATAAAATGCAAAAAGGAAAAAAAACACTCTTTAATTTTTGTTTTAATTTTCTACCAACGAATTGTTTTAACTTTTCTACCAACCTTGGCCGGGCTCTTTTCGAAAGAGCACTCTTTAATAAGGAGCTCTTCAATTTAAAGTCGCTACTACGAGTCGTCATAGGGTTCTGAAAGCTATTTTCTATAGCGTTACGTTTTTTTCTTTTTCAAATCAATTTCGTTTCGAAAGATCTCGCGACCCGTTTTCGATTCGATCTCGCCTCGTAATGTTTGCAGGGCGTCTACTATATACTTGCAACCCATACACTTTTAGTCACTTGCGTCATAAAAACTACTAACTACGCATTATAACGACATATGGTAAATCCCCGGTTACTTCATCCTAATTTTAGGCGATTCACAAGAAATCATGTCAAAACATGATAATTTTCTTGAAAACGAAAATTACAAAAAAAAAAACGCGCAACTACGAATTTTTTCCCGCGCAGCCCGAAAATTTGGTATTAAAAACTTGACCGCGCAGTTGAGAAATCGCGCAATCGAAAACCGCGCAGACGGAGGGTTTACTGTATCTTATAGCACTCCATCCCCCTATTTCTTGGTCGTCCTACTCTTTTCCTTCATGACGTAAGATCATTCGGAATTAGGAGCTAGTTCGCAAATGCAAGTACCTATGCCTCCACGATGTATTTTTTTTTTTATTTTAAAATTACACCTCGCCTCATTTCAAGATGAATTTAATGGCCCCAAAAGGTAAGAAGGAAGAAACCCATGTCTCTACACTAAGTATTTACAATCACACCCCGCCTTATTTACCTAGATATACCCTCATATATCAGTAGGACATTATTTTTGAACCGGCATATTAAAAAAAAAAATTAGGACTCAGTACAATTCACTATCATGTAAGGGACAAATGTACGGCCTTGTATAAGTCCGGCTGCTCAGCCGTAGTTTGAAGCTACTGCTTCTATTTAAATAATAATTTGGCTATGGTATTATGAACAAATGGTATATTTCTGGGAAATAGGTCTGGTCATAAAAGTGTAATGTTATAAGCTGAATCAAATATGACATTCTGTACCGTAACCATAGCAAGTGCCCCTTTTTGAAAGATGCGTTTTAGAAAGCCTGAACAAGGTGCGAATGACGCCCTCAAACTTATTGGTTTTGGATCCATTTGCTGTTCAATTACTCAACCACTACAGGAATGCTGCAGATTTTGTCAAAATTGTATCCCTTTTATTACAATGATGGTTCCACCGAGAAATCTGCTGGCTCCACAGCTATGTTTTTCAGGCAAATCAAGTCTGGCTTGCACGGCTCACTCTCACAGTTTAGAGTTCTTATTATCCAATTTATAAATTAGTTTATAGGAAGAATAACTCGACTGTGGAGCAACCTTTCACAGCCAGACTTCTCGAAATCATACAAGATTCAAGAGTTCAAGCTTAGGTGTGATAGCATCTACCGTCAGTATCCCCCTCCTCCAATTAACCTATCCTATCTTTCACCTATTTTGCATCATGACATGTAAGAAATGACGGACTGGCAAAACAAAACGAAACTCCTCATCTTGAAGTTACAATGAAAAAAATATGTAAAGCTTTTTCCCTCTGAATTATCAGTAAGTTTTCAGAAAAGCGTTTGCATCTAGATGCATAAGTCCTCGTCTATTAAAGCTCAATGTTTTACTTTTTTTTAAAGATCCATTTTCCCTTTCCTTGATGGCTTTCCTCCTTAAATGTGCAAGGTTAATATGATTTTTGTAATATGAATCTGGAAATCAGCTTCCTGCTTTATTTCTAAATAAGATAATTTCATTGCAGAGAGATTTTCGTCTTATATGGCCTCTCCTAAAACTCATGCTGGTACTTATTTGATTATTGATTCGAATATATTTCATTAGTCGCCTCATTTAGATTGTTTAAATTATAAAGCTTCAGTCTTCTTTCAAAACTACAACGCCCAACCAACAATGAATGATACATTGTTGCATCGAAATTATTGATAGCATTGCATACAGTTATGACAATAATACCAGCTATTTTTAATCCCCCCACACACTCCATATACACTCTCATCCTCACCTTTACCATTAATCTTGTCTCCTATGTGCAGAAGGGCGCCCCAAAAGTGATATAAAGTAGAAATCCGTTTCGCATCAAACACTTTAGCCCCCTCTCGAAAAGATCCTCATACTTCAGTATAATAATCAACTTTTCCTGTGAGCCCCTTTTAGCTGGCAAAAAAAAGGATTTCCCAAAGAATCCGCTTAACAAAAGGCCTTCAAAAGCCCTTGAATGAACAACAGATGAATAGGCAGAGTAGAGAGTAGGTCCATGATAGAAGGGATAGAGTATATGCGAAACCAGACTTCCAGAACCAAATCCTGTCAGGCTAAGGTTTGTCGTTTTCTATAGAGGTCCTCCAGGACTCTTTTGCATGAGCATAATAGCAGTTCTATAACGCAACCCTTGATATATGTACAATATTATACATATATACATAAAAAAAATGTAAAAGAAGAAGAACTGCGAGAAAAAAATATACTATATACTCCCGTACATGCCTCAAGTAGAATGAGTAACACATCAGCAGCGTACTGAGGCTAGAGCTACTCACCTTTAAACCATCATTCGATATAGAAACGCACAAACTTCCAGCCGCACCCTTCGTGTCGTGTCAGGAGGGTGGGTGTAGGTGTAGGTACAGCGTTTTGTATCTATCAACTTACCTTATAGTCAAGGGTTGTTTATTGCTAAAGAAAAGTGCCACACAATCTCTCGTAAGGGATATGAAAATCCTATAGGAGTTTTGTACCTTGTCTTAGATATAACATTTCTGTTACTCGTAATAACCCTTGTCGGTCGACGATACCTTAGGCAGATGAACATGAAAAACATGAAAAAAGGGACTTCTTTTGTAAGGTGCCATTTCTCACTGAACAAGAAAAAAAAATATAACGAAACATTGAATGAAAAATGAAATCTATACTGAAAATGTCCCATTCTTTGTTGGCAAGTGGTTATGAAAGTTTTATGAATTTCCTTCGAAAAAAAAAAAAGATGAATATTGCGTGAAAAAAACTCATTTTCGACATTTTTTTTCGCTTTTCTGTTAACAAAAAAAAGAAAAAAGAATTTCATAAATTCGTGCATCTAAAATGTTGTGTACTTAGTAAATCCGAAAGAATGGCATTGTCGTCGCTTTTTAAAGTATCACCAAGCATTGCTTGTGAACTTGTCCAATGTCAACTTTTTTAAGTAGAACTTTATGAAAGTTAATTTGGAATCAAGTTTTACCTTCGGAATTCCAAAATTATATTTGAAATATTTTGTGGAAGGTGTCGCGTTGTGGCTTTGATTAACGAGCTCTGGATGATTGATTCAGACTTTCCAATTAAAGACAAAAAATCGTTTGGTTTGAAGGCACCGAACTACCATACCAGAGGTCTGTGGTTCAATTCCAAGCACGGTCATGGTTCGCTAGGCATGAATGCCTCCAGTGAAACCGGAGGCTTAATTAGCACTTTCACGCACCGTTTTGATGCAAGAAACCCAAAGTTTAGTGACTGTTGAACCAGCATTTACACCGAAAGTGAACGAGTTTCTTCCCGCAGCTACGGCAACAGACCTTGTGTGGGTTACCCAGCGTGGCTCCAATCTTCTTTTTTCGTTGTAGGTAATCCAAGTGTAACTGTCGGGGTACGGGTATGCCGAGGCACGAAAAGTGACATTGCCTAACAAGACCATAGTTGGCCTTGGTGGAACAGTTACAGAAAAGCACTCTATTCTGTTTCAAATGGATCAAGTAACACAATTCCATGATTACCCCAAAATACAGCCGCCAGCACCTTCCTCCTGTTTCAAATGTCTTCGTTTTCTCTTTGCACAAGTACCTAGCTTTGACGGTTGTTTTATGTCTGGAGTATAGTGATGAATCCAATTTTCATCTCCAGTACGTGTACCGACACGCTGTAACGAACCACGATTCGTTCCTAGATTTCGTCTTCGAGAGCTTTGGAAAACAAATATTAAAGCACTGACCCAACATGGTACAATAATACAAGGTAGCCTCATAAGGAAAAGCTCTGGCTTCGGGACGTCACTCAGATCTCAGTTCATAAGGGAAAAAAGCTTTCCCCTGACATCACTCAGATCTTTTCTCTAACAAATTGCGTTTAAGCTTTTCAAAATGGAAACAGAGCTTTTCCTTAAGAGCCTACCTTGTATTATTGTACCATGTGATCAAAGAGACGTGATTCCCTCTTTGAAAGCTTCATTTCAAAGCTTTAAAGCTTCTTACACCAACGAGCTTTCCAGCTATAAAAGAAACCGTTTCGCTAGAACAAATTCAGTCTTTCACCCAGGGTTTGAAAGCAAAGTAAACTTAAAGCAAAGCACATATTTTTAAACTTACTTTGCTGTGAAAGCTGTTTGTTTCATATTGCTGCGAATGCTATTGTTTTCAACTTACTTAAAAACTTTCAGCAAATGCTTCCAGTTTTTCAAAGCTTTTCTCTGCTTCTTCTAGCTTTATTATGGTCCAACTTTATATAGTAAAATGGTTCTGTGTTTATAATTGGTAGTTGTAGTTCCTCGATAACTCCTCTTCGTGTTGGCGTTCCTCAAGGTACCATTCTGGGTCCTCTCTTATTCAGCATCTTCATTAACGATCTTCCTTCGGTAGTAACATATTCATAGATTCATATGTACGCTGATGACGTCCAACTTTATATCTCAGCACCATCAAATTCAAAGATGTGTGAAGGAGTTTGCTACTGACCAACGCCGTTTCTTCCTGGCCGACCTCAAACTTACTTCAACTTAATCCTTCGAAGTCTCATTGCAACTTTTTGTCTCATTCTGCCACTCTTCGTCCTGACCTCTCAGTTATTGCTTTAAATGGGGTCCCTTCAGTCAGGGTTGAGATGGTAAGAAATCTAGAAGTTATCTTGAATGCAAAAATTCGTAAAATATACTGGCAACTGTCGAAACTTAGGCAACTAACCATTGCGATTTGCTCAGTAGTGAAAGCTCAAATCTTATCTCTTCTAATGCATGGCCTTTCTACAGCCTTGGCCAAAAGTATTAAGCCACCCTAATTTTTTATAATTCTGTGAAAACTAAGGACAAAAATACCCGGTTTTTTACTTTTATTGCTTCCGTCGCAGGTGTTTAGTCAAAATTAAGTAATAAAAATTACTCGGAAAACGATTCCAGGTAACCAATTAGCCGTAAAGAGTAATTAAGGATTTCTCAATAAATGCATTAACTACAGTTTAAAAGCCGTAACTTCCCTGGTTAATTTTAAAACGTGGTTAGTTGTCAGTGAAGTGTTGAATAGAGTAGTTGAAAAGTAAAAAATGCCGAAAACAAGTGAGTTGACATTGCTTCAGAGGAGCAGGATCCAGTTTTTGCACGAGGAAGGTAAATCGCAGAGGGAGATTGCGAGAATCGTAAAGTGTTCACGTGGCGCTGTTGAGCACACTCTCAAACGTTTTGCGGTTACTGGTTCTCATGAAAACAGGCCAAAATCGGGCAGAAAAAAAGTGACTTCGTTACGTGAGGATCGAAATTTAATTCGATCCAGTCTAAGATGTCGGAAAAAAACCTCATCTGAGTTGGCTGCTGAGGCATCGGAGGTCACAGGACGACAAATATCGGCAAGGACTGTCAGAAGAAGACTTTTGGAAGCTGGCCTAAAAGGGTGCAAGGCGAGGAAAAAGCCATGGCTGTCCAAAAAGAATATCAAAAAGCGACTAGAATGGGCTCAACAGTACAAAGACTTCACGGAAGAAGATTGGGCAAAGGTGGTTTGGTCCGATGAGTCAAATTTTCAAGTAAGTTGTTGCTTAATACAGAAAAATTCAATTTATCACATTTCAAAATTATTAGACCTCATTATGGTGTTTAATCCACAACCTCTTTTTTTCTCTCTTTTGTTAGATATTTGGAACCCCTGGCGCAACGTTTGTACGAAGGAGGGTGGGCGAGGAATATAACCCAGAATGTATTGTGCCCACTGTAAAACACGGAGGAGGCAGCATCATGGTCTGGGGCTGTATGGCGGCTAACGGCGTGGGCGAACTCTTCGTGTGTGAGGGTCGTATGAACAGTCGACAGTACATAAATGTTCTGGAGTGCTGCCTTCAGCCGTCGTTTCGGAGAATATTTGGAGACGGGAACTTCGACGAAGTGATATTACAGCAGGACAATGCTCTCTGCCACACATCTCGGACAACAAGACAATGGATGGAAGAAAACAACATTCGACTTTTAGATTGGCCCGCTCAATCACCGGATCTAAATCCAATTGAGCATTTGTGGTCTACTTTAAAGACAAAGATCAGAAATCACCAAATAACAACAAAAGACAGCCTGAAAACCGCTCTACGTGAAGAATGGAACAAAATTCGTAGTTGATGCATTTATTGAGAAATCCTTAATTACCCTTTACGGCTAATTGGTTACCTGGAATCGTTTTCCGAGTAATTTTTATTACTTAATTTTGGCTAAACACCTGCGACGGAAGCAATAAAAGTAAAAAACCGGGTATTTTTGTCCTTAGTTTTCACAGAATTATAAAAAATTAGGGTGGCTTAATACTTTTGGCCAAGGCTGTATTTTTCCTGCTCTTGACTCCTCCTGCGCCCGTAAACTTGAAATTGCCTTTATCGACTGTGTTCGTTTCGTTTACAAGTTAGGCCGGCCTTTTTGACCATATCTCACCCAATTCTTAATCCGTTATGGGCTGCTCTCTTACTGACTACCGTGAGTATAGACTTCTGCGTCTAGCACCATTTCACTACATCCCAAAAAACTATGTTACTTCACCATTACAACGCGAGATATCTAGCATTGATGCGACGATCCTCCAGTACCATTTGCCAAACATTTTCGATGATATCGATGGTGGTCACAGCTCTTGGCAGCTCATCATCATGCAAGCTAGTACGATCACTTTTTATTTCCAGCAATCCATTTTCGTTAAACATGATTTTCAAACAGGCTCAAAGGTTTTTAGATTACCGACGTATCATAGTTCCCGACTGTTCCTTGTCTGACTTCTATATTCTGTAAAGGAAATTTGTCTTTGAGCAGCTGTTAATAGCCTGTCACTTTACCCTCACGCAGAGGACGTGCTTCTGAATATGTGTGTCTCCTCGGAACGTTGGTGATCAATCGATGTGCTACTAAACACAAAGTAAAGAGTTTTCTTTCTGTTGATTGTTATAGTGACCGTTACCCCTAACCTCTCTGTTTTTCTCGGCTTGGATCATCAGGAGCTAGAGTTTCGTTGATAAATAAAACAACTTGGGTGTGGAGCAGTCCTACTAAGGAAGGACACCCGAACTCGTATACCTTCGTACATTTCAAACCTAGGATCAATCGCTATCTACTGGAATACGGCTCAGACTCCTCACTATTTCCTCAAAGTCACCTTAAAGCCCCAAATCCGTTCTGCAACAAATCCGTTTCGAAACAAAAAAGAAAGAGACATGTTCACCATCAACCCAAGAAATTTTTTTATCGAAATAAAAACTAAGTCCTACTTTCACTACCACCCAAAAAACTATGTCAACTAAACTAGTGAAAAGTTGTGAAAATTTCTATGAATTATCATTATTATTATTTTTTTAAATCCTTTCAGGTACTCATAGATAAAGAATCCTTTTACACAAAAAAAAAAAAACTGGTGACCCAATAATTATAAAATGTTCTGCTTTCATCCGTTGGCAAAATGCGAGGCGTCGAAGGTTTCTACATGAATATTCATATTCCGTGCAATTCATACGCGCCCGTCTATTGTCGGAAATTGATAAAAAAAAGTTTCACTTCCATTCACCACCAGCCCGGGAAGGTAACAGAATTCAGGAAGATCAGGTAGGACAGAGTGCTGAAAGTTTTTTTTCCTGTATTCAATGTTGCTGCATGGGAAATTGAAATGCACTCATTTATTCCGGTAAAAGATTAAAATTGATGTCAACGGAATTCTTTTTTTTTCGCTATATTTTTTAATACACTTAACCTGTCCATACTTAAGTTGTCTACACGTCGATTATTACTGCCACCCCCGACAGTTTAAAAAGTTTTAGTTTTAACAACTGAGGGATTTGTAGTAATTACACCTTTGGATACAATAGAGACTTACACAGGTGAGGGTAGAGAGGAGTTTTTGATGAGTGGGTGTATTTTGAGATGAACTGAGTTGAACTAGGAGGAGGGATTTCAGTGATTAATTCATGAATCAAGCTAAAAACTTTTCCATTTATGTCTAGTCGATCCACTAGTATAATTGAGTGACTCAGGCTGATACACAGAAATCCAACAAATTAATTATGAAAAGTGATGTTTTTGATTATTTTATTATAAAAAATAATTTTAGTGAAAAGTATTGAAATTCACGTAATCAAAATGATAATTTTCATAATTTTCTGCCGGTTTTCGTAGTTTAGGGGTTAAGGCGCCCGACTACCAACCCAGAGGTTTCTGATCTTTTGTTTAGCGGGATGTCTAGTGAGAACGGGATTATCGGCAAAGTTATTAGTTTTCTATTTCACTATTCTTATTCGATGGCTCTACAGCTCAATTCCAGCCTTGGCCTCTATCAGCTTCTTCCTCCAGGCGTATCTCTGTTCCGCAACTTGCCTACAGTTTCTGATGTTGATGGGTTTTGCTGTATCAGCCTTGAAACTCTTTCCCAGCTTTACCGTGGTTTGTCAATTGGTCTTTTCCAATATTACCCTATAAAGCTCACCCAGAGCATCTAAGGCTGCCTCATTCGCGCCTCGTCATAAGGAATGCCCCATTTGGCCACTTTGGAAAAAAATCATTGCTACCTAAGCTACCTAGTGGAAAAAGAGGCCGAAAAATTTGAGAATTTCTTCCCGGGTCGGTCGGTCGCGGTGTTGAGCTTAAAGCTTTATAAATGTCGTTTTACCAATGGAGTCCCCCAACTGAGTACTCAACGAGTAAAATGCTGCTTAACCTATGTAGACCAACCAGAACCGGTCTATTGCGTATGCTAAATGACACTCTTCACTGTCACCAACATAATTGCGTGAAATGTGAAGAAATGCAACTAGTGTTGGGTAGGAAACAATTAAAAAATAAGTTTGTAAAAGGTGCTTCTTTTTCCTTTTGACCCAGTACAATATCATACCTCAAATGAGGCGAGATACCAATGTCCAAATCACAAAAACAAACAGGTTAAAGAAAATAAATACCAATGAAGAGCGTTTTTCACGAGTCTGATTCTAATATGCATTAAACTGCTTCAGAGTAAGAGTATGAAACTTGTGCCTGCACGATGTAAATATAGGGTGCTTTCCATTAACAAGACAAAGAAACACTCAGATGTTCCATCAACGACACGCTGTATAGCCAGGTGAGATCTAGTTCATCTTGTCGTTAATGGAACACACTGTTGCTCGCTGTGTTTAAATATTTATGTTTTACAATATCATTTCGCCTCATTTCAAGTTGTAATTTTTACTGCCCCAAACGCAGTAAAAAAGAAGAAACCCATGTCCCTCCACTACGTATTTACAATCGCACTTCTCCTCATTTATTTTGCTCGATGCATGCTCATACCAGTAGGGCATTATTTTCGAGCCGGGACATTTAAAAAAATTTAGGCCTCAGTACAATTTACAATCATGTAAGGAACAAATGTACTACTTCCTGTAAGTCGGGCTCATTTCTAAATACAAAAACAGAAGCTTAAGCGTTGTATGAGTAAAACTAAAGCTTAAGGGTATTACTCTAAACCTTTTTAAAAAGTATTCGAATACGTAAGGTAGATGTTGGGACTGCCTCATTTCATTTGTAATAAGGTTTGCTCATAGGAACCATATGGGGAACTAATGAGGGATACCTCACTTCAGTATCGCTGATTTTTTTGTGTGGGGCTCATTAGGAAACTAAGGCAAACGCTTTTCCCTTTATTTGCCACATGAGGTCCACACGCAGCATGGGGGAATCCAACTTTTAAATGTTTGTGGAGAGGGGCTGAAAAAGCTTAGGCAAGGCAAGTAAACCTAACTAAGCTGACTCTGGAAAAACGCCTAAAAGCGGTCTTTATAGATGATCTATCGTTCGACAGATGGCATTCTTTTGATATTTCGTAGTCAATTAACCTTAGCTTAGGGATGAAAAACTAGATTACACTGGCGAGAGGGTAAGACCGTTCCTGGTTGTAGCGCGGTTGAAAAAGAAGAAGAATCAATTAACCCAAATATACCTAATCGGGTTTCCGAATTGTTGCGGTTCAAATTGCTAATTAATGCTGAATTTTCGTCATAAATATGTGCGTGTATCGAGGTTATAAGTAGTACAGTTCGCATTTTTCCTAGGAAAAGATTGAATAGCATCGGCGCCAACCCATTTTCCTGCTTTAAGCTTTGCTTGACTGTGAAGGACTCCGTCAATTCTATTTGTTTTCCATTGTTGTCATTGTCGTTAACTTCACTATCTTCAAGTAGTTGTTTAGGTCAAGCATTTTCCTCTGCCGATACTATCGTGTGCTTGTTTGAAGACGCGTTGAGACACGTTAATGTTGTATTCTCAGCATTTTTGGAGGACCTGTCTTACTAAATTCTTTTGATTCCCTCTTGGTATCTATTAATTGGTGCTTCTGCATAGGGTTCCAGTCTGGTTATCATGTTTGTCATTATACTATGCTATGCCTCTATAGTTTGGACCGTTGAATTTGTCCCCTTTCTTGTGTATTGGGCAGATAATATTTTGCTCCCAACCTTGAAGCATTTTTTCATTCTATGACATTATCTATACTGGACTTGTATAATATGAAGCCTACTCCTAAGTGACCCTCTTTTCAGCGGCTTTAGAATATCCAGCAGTTACACCAATTTCAGTTTTCTCGTCTTCTATATATCTAATTTCGAGGCTTTGCTTTTGGTTTCTTAACTGAAATGTTTTAAAGGGGTCCGGTAATTAGCCTAATGCCTAACCCCATTACTTGGAAGACCGGATCCGTGAAGTATACCGTATTGGAAAGGATGGCCCACCCTAACTGCATCCTGGAAGGAATGTCGAATTGAATCGGTTTTTACCCCGTTTATGACTAGGTTGAAAAGTTGAGTCCAGGCTGAGTTGAAATTTCAACCATCGTATATGATGTCGAGCTGAGTTCACTTTGAGTTGAAATAGAGTTGAACTGATATCAAAACAAAACCTCAAATTTTTGTGTGAAATTCTCATAGATATGAAAATTTTCAGAACGAAATAATTTGTTGTTCCTGTGCCAGAAAAAACACCGAACACAAAACTAACGTCGAAAGCAGACTTCAGGATGGTAAACAAACAAAACAAATGTCACTTTAACCCAATTTCAACTCAACCCGCGTATATGAAGCGATATATAAACTCGATCCAGGTAGGAGAGCTGTGTTGGGTTGAGTGGACCCAGTTTCAATTCGACATCCGTTTATGACTGGGTTGAACCCGAGTTGAACCTAGGTTGAACCTAGTCATAAAAGGGGTAATTGAAAAATACGAAGTGTAGTACTATGGGACTCTTGCAGGACGACCAATAGGTCGGATTTTATTTTGGCTGTTGCCTCACTCTTATGAAAAAAAGGTTGTGGCTCATTGTGAGATGTCTTTAAGCAAAGTCAACTAGAAATAAAACTTTTAAAAACGCCATTTTAAAATAGTCTCCAAGTTTATTAATATTTCACTACACAAATTATTTTATACCTATTATAGTAAAAATCTCTCCGAAATTCATTAATGCTAATAAAATTAAAACTTCTCGACACATTCTTGCTTACTTCAGGCCAAAAATATTAAAACAAAAACCACTTTTCATAATCTTCATTATTTCATCCCAGCATTCTAGCAAACACCGCGAAAAGTAATCTCTACTATATTATTATTATTATTATTATTATTATTATTATTATTTTTTGTTTACTCTAGACCAGCTATCCCCTCCTGTCTAGAAGTTTAATTAAGAAGATTTGTCCCGAAGAATGTTCTCCAGGTAGTGTCATAAACGTCTGTCCTCGGCAGCGAAAGCTCATTTGGAAAACAGCAGAATATGCACAACAGTAGCCTATTAAGGATATCTGGCAGCTATCCACTTATCTCTTCCCCGCCATCCGGTTCACTTCTCACAAAAAGGACTCTACTGTCAGTGCAAAATGAAAACATAATCATAGCATTTGTATTCATAAATTCTCACCTGTATCAAGGTACTATGAAATGGACTACTTTATGATTCTGGTTATAAGGCGCAGCACTGTGTGATGGTGGTGCAAGGTGTAGGTACATATATTTGTATAGTATATATATTGCTCCATTGTCGGGACTGTTCTTTTAAGTTTATGTAGTGGAAGGCTCTTGAGTTCTTTGTCATGTTACTTCTAATTGCACATCTGCTACTCTGTCGGATAACTCAGTTGGTGGTAATTTACTTTGACTTTGTGAAAGTGTGCAAAAGGGCTTGGAGCCCTGCGATGCCACCAGAAGTTATTTTCAGTGTGCATCTAATATGAGATTAAAATTAAACTCTTTGAACTCAATTGTATTTTGAGATGTTTGCCTTGTTGTTATTAAGGTGGAAGTACAAAAGATTCAATGTAATAAATTTATAAAGAAGAAACAAAGACATTGTCTATTCTTGCTTTGTAAAGGTGAATGAATGTCATGATTTTAGTTTCATTTTGATTAATTTTTAAACCGGAACTCGGAACACGGCCTTTGTCAGCATAAGAATATCGGTCCTCTACCACAAGCCACACAGAACTCCTAACAGAACTGTCTGCTACTATAAGAAGCCCCACTGCTAGAGATTTCAACAAGCCATCGACTGGGACTGGTGTTTACTTAGTAAGAACTATAAGTTTGTTGCTCTCTGTGCTCCAGAGTTTTGTTCTGGTATATGTATGGGCACAATTAAACTTTAGAATGGAGCGTACAGAACCTCTAGTCGATCCCTGAATGACAATCTTTGTTATGAGTGAATATTTTGAGAAATTTTTTGTATGTTCACCATCAGTCAAAATAAATTATGAATTGACGACAGATTGAGAAGTACAGGTTGTGCTTAAAACTTTTAGTTCTTGGTGTCTTCGACAAAAATTTCAGGTCATTCAAAATCAGTTCTCTTATTTACAAAGAGGCTTTGATATAAAAAAAAAAAATTCGAACGTCAATTCATCCGTTGTTCGCCTGGCACCGCATGGCACCTAACTCTCTAGTCTAAACTCCAAGCTCATGACAGCTAGCTTCCGGAAAGAAAGGCGAACCTACGACCAACTTTTCAAATTGAAACTGAAGCTACCTCAAACTCTAGTCCAATTACATGTGCTACCAAAACAAGTTCATCTGATAGACCTAATCCACCTCGGCAAGACCCAGTTAAGATTTCAGAACACTCCAAAGCAGATACCTTCCAAGTTAATTAAATATGGCAAATAAGGGCATGGCGAAAGATGGATTCCCCCTTTGGTTTCCTATGAGGACCCTCTGCAGCTAATAAAGGGCATGCCGAAGGTATGCCCTATCAGTTTCTCATAGGGGCCCTATGAAGGAAACCTCATTACAAATGAAATGAGGCAATCCCAAAATCTGCCTAATGTATTCGGAATGCCTTTAAACTAAAGCTTTTTTTTACCGGTTCTCGTTTGATTGCGGAGGTCAAATTGCATTGGTCGTGAGAATAGAAAGCTTTCTACATACATATAAAATTTTTTACTCGGATTGGCATTGGATACCATTTGTGGTCCTTATAGGGCAATCCACACGGGGCTCATATGAAGCAGCGGGGATAGGCTCATAATGCTGCTATCCGCAACCCTCTCAAAATGCTAGTTGGAAGTCATTAGAAGCAGCTACAGAAATCTATAGACAATCAGCCGTCCCAGAGACTAGCCATCTCCTTCTGGGCCTGTACCATGAACTGTTTTGAAATACATCCTGATAGACCTAATCCATCCTGATTACTTGGTTAGATAGTTTTAGTCTGTTGATTTTTATGAAGATTAAGGGTCACCAAAAATTCATACAACTCGCTATTAGTATCTCCTCCGCCATATTCCATCTACTCTAATTGGGCCTATTATGAACCTGAGAACCTTTTGCTCAAACTTGTTGACTCGTTCCTCTATATCCTGGGTCTTACTCCAACTTCAAAGTACTGGGCGTACTACTGTTTTGCAGAATGAGAGTGTAACGGAAGCGGCATTTACTGATATGATTTGGATGAAGTACTAGTAACCACCGAAAAGCCAATTAGCTTCGTCGTCGTGTATCACTAACGTTGTTGCTGTTTCATACACCACTGGAGGTCGAACAAGAAGAAAAGAAAACGTTGTGGTACCAGGGCGGGGGTTTTCAGACTTTTATTTAATTTTTTTTCTCATCGTTTTTTATTTATTTATTAATAAGCCAAAAACAAGGCACACTTAAACTAATTTACATCATTGCCCTTATTATAGTACATAAATATAACTTAAGCTATATTGATTAGTACAGACTAGGATGATAATAGGGATATCAATTTTCTTTTAAAAGACTGTTTACTTATGGAGGGGGAAAAACAGGATTTGTAGGTATTGAAGACCACACAACATCTGTTAACAGGTTCGTTCTTGGCATACTCGGTGCGATGTGAATATTCCTTAAGCAATTTCACGTGTCTCGTCTGTCGGACATCGTCATTGAACTTAATTCTATCCGATAGAAACTGCACTTTGAGGTTGGTGTTTAAAACGTCCAAGGTGAGGCATGAGATAAGCAACTTTCTCCTACATGACAGTGGTAAGAGATATAATGCTTTGAGCCTGTTCGTGTAGGGTGGTAGACTAAGATAATCGCGCGGGTCGTGGAGATGACGTAGCGCGAAAAGAAGAAATTTTTTTTGTATTGATTCAATCCTGTTACTACTTACCTGGAATATGGGATCCCATATAGGGCAAGCGTATTCCAGGATTGGGCGGACAAGGGAACAGAAAAGAGTTTTAGTAACCCAAACATTGCCAAATTCTTTAGCTCTTCTCTTAATAAAACCTAACAGCTTGTTGGCTCTGGCAGTAATGTTGTCATAATGCAAATTAAAATTTAACTTGTTGTTTAGAACAACACCTAAATCCCTAATTTGATCGACATGGTCAAGGACCTTGTCGTTCAGATAATACTGCCAACGCTGTATATTTTTTTTTCGTGAGAAGGTGATTGAGTGACATTTAGCGATGTTGAGATGTAGTTTATTCGTTGTGCACCAGTCTTGCAGAGCATTCAGTTTTGATTGAAAGAACAATACATCACTTTGGGACCTTATGATGTTGTATATTTTTAAATCGTCTGCGTAAAAGAGATGTGGAATATCCTTCAGTTCGTCAGATAAATCAGAGATAAATATATTAAACAAGAGTGGGCCTAGATGACTGCCCTGGGGTACACCGGAAGTCACGTCGATTTCTTTAGATAGAAATCCTTGAAATCTAACCACCTGAGTTCTTCCGTCAAGATAAGATCTTATCCATTTCAGGGCAGCACCGGATATTCCAAATTTTGAAAGTTTTGTTATTAAAATATGGTGGTCAACACGATCAAAGGCTTTGCTAAAGTCCGTATAGACTGCGTCGATTTGATGACCATTCTCCATACCACTTAACAGTTCAGAGGTTAAGATCATAAGGTTTGAGGTGGTTGAACGCCCTTTTCTAAATCCGTGCTGTTGCTCGTTAAGAAGTGGGTCAATGACGGGAGCTATCTTGTCGAAAACAAGTTTTTCAAAAAGTTTTGGGATTGAAGAGAGAATGGCAATCCCCCTATAGTTGTCCACCAAGTGCTTATCGCCTGCCTTATGGATTGGTGTAAGATAGGATTTTTTCCACAGCGATGGAAACACTCCTATTGACAATGATTTATTAAATATTATTTGAAGAGGGAGTAACATTTGCTTTGAGCAGTATTTCAAGAAACTAGGGGGAAGAGTGTCAGGACCATGACCTTTATTGTTATCAAGACTGTTTAAACCAATCATTATGTCTTGAGTCGTCAAAGACAAATTGCTTAGGAGTGCTGGCATTTCTGTACTTGTAAAGTCAGTGTGCGCTGTACTATTCGGGCAAAAAACTTCACTAAACCTATCAGCAAACATGTTACAAATTTCTTTGGGGCATGAGGAGTGTATGCTACCAGTTGTCATAGTTAACGGATAACCTGAAGTTTTTCGTTTTATATTAACGAAGTCAAAGAATTTTTTAGGGTCGTATATAATATTTTCTCCGATGGTGTTTAAGTAAGTCTTATAGGCCTCACGTGACCTAAGTGAGAATTCAGAGGCTAACCTAGCGTATTCTAATTTGACTTCCGCCGTTACGTGTATGTTTTTTCTAATCATGTTATATAACTTATTTCTCTGATTACGCAGATATCGCATATTACTATCAAGCCAAGGTTCCGATAATTTATTCCTTTTTCTAATTTTGGGGACATACTTGTCAATGATGTTGAAGATAATAGTGTAGAAGGACGACACTACTTCGTCAAGATCATTGCTTGAAAGCCTATACTCCCAGTCGACAAGGGACAATTCGAAACCAATGCTATTGAAATTTGCGTTCTTAAAGTCATATACTATTGAGTTGTTGTATGACGTAATATTGTCAGAAATGGTGGCGCGGAGTTCAACCACCCAAGCGGTATGGTGAGTAGAATTGGTGAATAGGTTTTCCTCATCGGAAGCGGGTAGGATAATTACCTCCTCATAGGAATTAGTGAAAATCAGATCCAACCATTTACCAGAAGAGTTTGGTTGCCTGATAATTTGACATAAGTCATTGCCATAAAAAGAGTCGATAAGCTTTATATCGATAGCATTTATGGCATTAATTGGAAGAAGGTTACCTTCCTCGTCAGGGATAAATAAAAGATTGGGACGGTTAAAATCGCCCAAAACAAATATGTCATCGTCACTGCAGAGTGAGTCGTTAACTTCATCTAAAATATGAAGTAAATCGGGCGCGTTCAATAATGCAGGATGCGTGCGCAAATGACTTATTCAGCAATGGAAAGTGTGAAGCTTTCAATGACTGAATAAGTCAACTGCGCACGCATCCTGCATTATTGAACGCGCCCATCATCATACTTAGATTCGTCAGAAAGGGGGGGTATACAGAAAGTGCCGATGAGTATGTTTTTCTTGCCCAATTTGATTCGAACAAAAACATGTTCGAAAAATTGTGCGTGATTGGTTGTTAATAGTTCACAATTTAAGTAGTCCTTGACAGCTATAAGTACTCCGCCTCCTCTTGAAAAACCGGTGGAGTTGTAGTCTCTATCACATCTATAGACTGTCCAGCTGGAGTCTAATATCTCCTCATTTAGGAATGTGTCATTTAACCACGTTTCAGTGATCACGAGCACGATGTTGACTTCTTGAGTCTTCCGCGTCCGCTCCAAAAACGAGGGTGTGCACGTGCAGGTAGAGGTCCCGCCTAAAGAGTTGATGCCGAGAAAGTCGCGTTTTCCATGCGCAGTAGAATCCCCGCATGCCGTTCCCGTCCCTTAGCCTAGTCGCAACAAATTTCGAAGGGGAAATTTGAAAATACATAAGCGCATTTCTTATCAATATGTGCGCAATTTTTATTTGTGTGCAGCTTTAATTTCCCCAGCTGCGCGCTCCGGCATCAACTCTTTTGGCGGGACCTCGAAGTGGTGATGCATGAGCATAAGGTTATACCTCCGGAGTTTCAGTCCCCCACGACCCCTCCGTCAAGCCAGCCTCCCTCTTGAGACTCGGGGTACTGGCTAGCGAGATGATTTTGAAGGCTTTGTAGATATGTGCGTGTGCCGTTGAAATTTGCTTTTTTGTGTGAATCCGAAGCTGGCCTCTTCGGGCAACCAGCCTAGGGCTCTCACGACAAGAGCTGCGGGTTCTCACAACAAGACGAATGCGGTTGCAGCTGCCGTGGAGTTACAAGGCTCATATTGGGCTGTTGGGTCACTATGAAAAAAAAAGAACATTACGTCACCCGTTACTCATTTCAATTTATCTTCTTGTTTAAGAGCGCGTCCTTCTTCGAAATCTTCTGATACTGCATTTTGGATCTTTACTTTTTACAGTGAGTTATTCGTTGCGCATCTGATCAGCCATACCAGCTTTGATGGGACTCCGAATTCCGATAAGACTTTGTACTGGTTCGATGTTGACTTGCCCTAAAACCAGCTGATATTGGATCGGATTCAATGAGTTTTAAAATATTTTCTTCACCATTCTTTTATCCTATGAAGGGTTGCTAAAAGGCTCTGCAGATGTCCGTTCTTGGCTGAGACTTATTGCCGATATGACGTGTTCCTTTGTACGCTTGTATTCATCGAAGTCTTCTAGGATCTGTAGGCTTCTCCTATTCTATATTCTGCTTTCTGCACAGCTTGTCTGCAGTTCGTCTTTAAGACCTGCGAAGGTACTCCCGGTGGTTTAGTATCTCTTAGTGTTTGGCCAGACTGGTGCCTCTTCTGTTGCCCCTTCTTCTATTCATTTTTTTAGTTGATCATATTTTCGTTTTGTTTATCTTCTTTGCGTGTTGATTGTTATCCTTGTTCCAAATTCTTTTCTCATTGTTCTTACATCCAGTATGTTCGGGGCTGCTCTGATCTCAACCAGGATGTGGCAGTTTGATTGTTTGTTACCTGACTACTGACTGCCACGTAAGAGTTGGTGACTTATAGAATTTCGCTGGTATAACCGGGGAATAATAAAGTACCAAAGCTCCGCGCAGGTCCATTCTCCATCTAGCGGACGATACTCCTCCTTGTTCATCTGTCTGTCTGTCTGATTCTACCGACTCGGAAACCGGTGTTGAGTTTTGTTGCAGTATCGTTTGTGTAAGTTTAAACTCTAGGTCCATCGCCTGCCCCTTTAGGACCCTCCAGACCCTTATCAATCTCTACTGTCTTCTATACGACAAGATGGACTGGTAGCAAAAAGGGTTACTACTCAGCCTGGATTTCCACACAAAAACCGACCCCTAATTCCTTTCTATCCTTCAAACTAAGCTGGATACTGAACATTCAACCATGAACGACATGCTGATTAATTCCTAAACCTTATTTCCCCTACAAAAAACCCCACTTCAATATTCGTAATTTAATTAAAAAAAAAAACATGATCCAACAAAAACGAAAAGACAACGTATTACTCTCCATATCTATTAATGCTAGTTTTCTTTTACATAAGCACCATATTTCCACATATGCGCCGATATCATCCATTGTCTCGGGCGTTTTTTCCCCCAAGTGGCTCTATATCTTTTTATTAGGGTACTATAATTCACTTAAATAAATCAAAATTTCCCCATTTTTCTGCCTGGAACACAATTCTCAACTCGGAGAATTCCGCCCGAAATGATCGCATCATTAGGAGTTATTACCAAGAAAAACCAACTTCGTACACGGAAGCATTACAACGAGGCAATCGTCATAAATTTTCCGACCATTAGATACTGTGATTTGGCGAGAAAAAGAAAAATGTCTTGGCCTCCCCCAACAACACCCCAGGATCCAGGGTGGGTGGTTTCTTTTCTGTGTTTTCTTTTTTTTTGGGGTGGGGATGGGGGGGAGAAGAAAGTTTTCGCCGCAATCCTGAGTATGCCAGCAAATGTGCTGCTTGCCATGGACCGCACACACATTTAACATCAGGCCCCGAAACGTAATTCACCTCAACCAATCATCGTTTTAGCCGGCAACTAATTTCGACACTTCTTGACGCACCAAATAAGGTAAAATCCATCAAACGGTTCAGCGAACAAACATCACATATGGCTCCATGGAAGTTTCCTTAAGAAAATTCAAGGATCTCCTTAGTCATCATCATCATCCCTCCTGGATTGGTCGGGGGGGGGGGGGTTGGGGGCGAATTGTGGCGGAAAATGCTGCTTCCTGCAGCACGTTGCTGCTGCCGACCGAGAGAGTTCTGAGTGCCTAGTAGTATCTGCGGCGGTGCCTAGTGGCGCGGGGGAGCCAGCCCCTATATCAAAATCTCAGCCACAACCACTCAACCCTGTGGCAGCCACAAAAAATGAGGTGAAGGCATCCAGGGGGAGCTTATAAATAAAAATTTAAGTGACAAAGTGATTCACATGAAGAAAAATCAGATCTAGTTTATCTCCCAGCACCATCGTCGTCTTTGGGGTAGCAGGGACCGGCGGGGGTGCTGAATTGGGGTTAGTTAGAACCGGGGGAGATCAGGGGGGTTATCACAGCCTTGTTTTGCGTAAATAGAAATGAATGGAACAGGATAGAATGATTTCCACTTTTTATTTACTGAGTGTGCATGCAGTATGTACATACGTACAGAAAGAGGAGCTCGTATGTCCTCTCCACCCTTACTTATTCCTCCCCCATCACTCCTTTTTTCAAACTTTTTTGCAAATATTTTCCTTGCTCAATATTTCTTCACTTGGGGACGAAATACAGCAAATTTCTCTTCTTGCCCGATTTGAAAGGTTTCTGCTTGCGTCGTCCTTGAATTGCTTTCTTCTTTTCTTATACAGTTTGACATATTAAAGTACTTAGAAGTGGGAAGGATGTGTGTGACCTCAAATTTGTCTGCATTTTAGATATTGCTAAGTGATAGATAACTAGGCTCTGGTTGTATTTAGAAAGTGGGTGTTAAGTGAAAGAGCTTAATGTTACTTATGGTTTATTGATGCGAAAATGTCGTCATTTACGATGTATATAGAAATATCCTTTAGACTATATAGTCAGCTCAAATTAGTACAAATTTGTATTTATGCTTCCAAGGCATCTTGGGGTTCTTTTTTAAGGTAATATTGTAAAGCGCGGATTGTTTTGCATATGAAGAAATAACCTTCGAGCTAAGCTTGCTACCATAACTTGTACCACATGACGGACTCGTAGTACAAAGGGTGATACCTGAGCTTCGACTTACACATAAAAAAAACCAAACAAAAAGTCGTTCGTTGATGTTCCAGAGGCATTCCCTGCTTAGCTAGATAGTCGGGTTTTGAATTGCCATCTATATTCCTATATCCGGAGGACTCAGATGAGAGTCACGTGCGGCTTTCTGCCGAGCCTCAGTTCTGCTTCGCTCTTCTAGCTTGGATCGCATCGTAACCGAATCATAAAGGCCATGAATATCCCAATGCGCATCCTTCAGTAGGTACGAGATTTATTGTAAGGACGTGTCCATTTCTCCATTCTCTTCTTGAAGGCATTTCAACGAAGAAGTCCTTTCTGAAGATGAATCTATGGAGATGGAACTCTGTGGCTGTAGCGACAATACCCTAGGATAGCAAAATGTTCGAGATGTTGCTATGACCGCAGGAGAGTCCTTCAGTTTAAGAGCATTGTTCAAGGCTAGATGTTTGATTTAAAAGCCAGGAGGGTGCAGGGGCAAGAGAACAACACCGGAGTATGTGGGGATATTCACATGGGTTCTACTGCCCCTATTGTTGCCGTCCTCTGGACCATTCCCGATTTTGGATCGGACACTTTCCTTCGTTGAAGGTCCTGCTCAGAGCTGGCTGGCTAACCTTACCAGCGAACCGTACGTAAGAGTTGGACGTACCACGGTTGTGGACCCACCTGCGAACTTTCTTCTGGCAGAATTTCACTAATCACGGTTGAAAATACTCCAGACAACACTAAGTCCTCTGCGTATGCTACTACCTTAGGTGCGGTTCAGTATAGGTTTTGAAGTAACCTATTAAGGCCCCCATACACGTCAAATTGGATGCAGATCGAAATGCGAATGTACAACCAAAACTATTGATTGTACGCCGGTCACTGAGTTTTGAACGCTTGCGTGCGTGGGTATGATGAAAATCTGGATGTTCATCCAATTTGACAATGTATGCGGCCCTTTAATAGTTACTAACCACAGTTATGGTACCTCTCTTGACCTGTGTGACTGCTATATTGACTCCCAAAGTTGATAAGTTGTTTCAGTCGATCTCTTCATATAAATGCTACAAAAAAATTTTGTATGAAGAGGCCAATAGTTTCAACTTACGTGCTACCTCCCCAGATCTTCAGGCACAAACTGACAGGAAATTTCCACACATATAAAGATTTTTATCAGTTTTCTTGGACTGCAGGCCCCATCCAGTTGGTGGCCGCGGAGGTTTGTGGTTACTTGGCTTCAAGAGGAAAACTTTCAGGCCACGGCCTGCCGTCGACCTGAGTGTGAAAGGGGGCCTTAAGCTATGGCTAAATCCTACATAAAAATGATTATGTGAACGTCAGAAAGTAGCACAGTAGCCCCTCGATTGTTTAGTCGCCATCGGCCTGCTTAACGAACGACTTGACGAATGCTACGGCTTACGAGCCAAGTAACACTGACCCGCGTAAAGGCCAATAGAATATAGAATATAGAATTTTAGCGTAAAGAAATTTTTGTTGATTATGAGTGCTCACGTTTTGGTAGTTGTGTGTTCACTACAAGCAGAAAAAGCTAGTGGAGTAGAGACGGGGCAGGTAGAAACTCGAATTATCAGTTATCTATAATTAAAGATTGGGGTTACGCTCGTAAATATTTTTTTTAGTGTTAAATACTAGAGACCTTGCTAAAATCTAAAATATCTCATGCGAGATTATGGGGAGGGAGAAGGGGCCGTGCTAAATCTCAAGACATTTCACCGAGGGGGAGGGGCGTCGAAAAATCGTCTCACGTAATTAATGGATGACCCCAAATAGCCAGTCCCAGTTTATTTGTGAGTGAGTAATGCCAGCGGCTTTATAGCCGCAGTTTAGAACATATTGTCGATCCAATTTGAAATCCTAAAGCTTTCCTGCGTATCCATTTCTAAAAATGCTGTATCCATGCTGTTGTTGACTGCTTTTATTGTCTCAAGATAGGTAGGTAGATGTTATTGACGCAAGATAGGTAGATCTTCCTGCACGTCATCCATCCATCTATTCTTTTCAAATTTTGTCTCTTGTAAGTACTAGAAATCGTAATTGTAGTACTATAAAGTACTCTCCCATGGTGCGTCAACAATTCTGCAAGCTTTCCTTTTCGGAAATCCTCCGCCCCTAGAGGGTCCACTTGTACTCTGACATCAGACCCTGCCATGTCCTAAGACGACATCTCAGACGTTTTTCTCGATGGTCTTAAAAAAGTCATTGGTTGCCTTAACTCTTTCTTCGGCAACATCTCACATTTTCAGATGCTAGCTGATCATGTCGAGTCCAGCAACACGATGTCTGACTCCCTGGCTTCTGTTGCGACAAGCTTGGATTCCTTGATGAATAAATTCCAAGGATTTTTTTTCCGGGCTGCAACGGCCTTAGGCTTGATTGCTCGATTGACGACATACATTCGCCGATCCTGAATCCTGCCGCCACCTCTTCCTTCACTTTTAACTCACCGGCTTCTCTTTATCTTATATTGGACGACAATAAAAGGAGTACGAAGCGTATTCGGGTTGATATTGAATCGCTGTCAATAGCAGTAGTGCAAAATCACAAACTCTCTACCTTTAAAATTTCAAAGGGTCTCCGATGGGAAACCCCCCTCTGCGGCGGCAGTATCTGATGGCGCCCTACAGGTACAGGAGCAGCTTCTTTCTTCACCCTGCTCCACGATTGCTTCACTTTCGGAGAATGTTATCTTCAAACAGGCTGCCAACAATCCAATTGCGCCAGGCACGCCGAAAAAGTCGTAAGAATGGTCAAAGTCGCCAAGCCACCCTGAGTTCTTCGTTCCATGTCTATTCTGTACCTCTTCTTCATCAACCTCTTCGCCTCCAATACTGAATGCTCCTTCGGGTCTCTGAACCTACAAACACTCTGGGACCGTGCATCCCTCTGGTTACTAATGATAAGCAAAAATGGTCTTGGTGTTGCAGTCTTGCCTTGGTCCTGCACATTTAGCAAGACCAAGAACAATGCCAAGGCTCGCAAGACCAACACGAAGACTCTACCAGTCTTGTGTTGTTCTTGCGTTTGCTCACCACTACTGGTTACTGTACCGAGACCTTTAAATATTTTCATCTCGGGATTATCTCCTGAAACTAAGACAGAGACTATCTGTGAATATTTAAGAATGAAATCTATAAACCCTGGAACTGTCTTTTGCCGAAGAGTCAGCAAAGCTTCCAACCCTGTTGCTTCGTTTGCTTTGTGTGACCCCGCCTGTTACTGCCGGGATACTTTTGGACTCTGGTTTCTGGCTCCTTGGTGCCGTTACCAAGCTTTTTGCCCCGTTGCGGTTATTTTTGAGCCAGCTTATGGCTGTGGTAACTTCTTCTAAACTTGGTTGACTTGGATGGTATCATGCAATCATTATCAGATTTGTTGGAGCCTCAATTTTTTAGCTAGCTCGCGATATGATGTGGTCTGTTCAATGCTTCAAGAAACCTTTGGGATTGCAATATGTTATATGATGTTCATTGCGCCATACTATAGACTGTTATGTAAACCTTTGCACATTACATAGAACTTTTCCTCCAAATAAAATATATAACTTACCAATCAAAAGTTGTTTTTCCTTGGTTTTATAAATAAGCATAACCAACCATAATTTCTATTGTTGTATTCCTCTTAATTGAGGAATTTGAATTGCTTTGTTATTAGTTACCCACTCTACAAGTAGTTATGTAAGTATTCTCCTGGGTATGTTTGAACATCAACAAATAACTCACAATAACACTCTGCTGACTCTATAGTTACTAATTAAGTTCGCTTGTTAGCCGAGAAACTGATTAACAATTCCCATAAATAGCATAAAGTCTAGGATGGACTTTAATTAGTTCAGGCTGGATGCTCCTCGTCCCCTTTAACGATGAAACAAGGGAAACGAATCCTTAAAGTAAGAACGTTTACAATACGTTTAATCAATTACAATTTATTATGAACGTTTTCACAGTTTTTGTGAAGTAATAAGCCATATTTTTCGTGTTTAAAGTAATAAATTGAAAACCATTTTATGCATGAAGCCCTCAACCTCCAACTACTATCTATGCACCTAATTACTGCAGTTGACAGTCTTCTCTATTATAGTATGCACTGTAACAACTTGAATGCAATGCAAGCTCATCTACAGCCAATTCATTACGTTCTATAGCCTTCGATTGCAGTCAACACTGGATCAGCGCATTCACTGCTTCGGATATGAGCATATGTTAACCACTAGAAATTATTTGAAGTCCGGGGCATGGGAATACAGGATGAAAATTTCAACCCCATGTGAAACTTTCACAAATAATTCAAGCATTACAATCGCGCCCCCACCATCGAGCAGGCTCATCACGGATCCTGAAGGGACTTATAAAAGCGCCATTGTTTGTGTTTATTTTCTGGTTAAAGGGTTGCCGTTTTTGATGTATTAATTAATGCCCTTCACCCAATGCCCGGGCTAAATGAGTCGAGAGCTTTGATTGGTATATGCCATGGCAGCTAGAGTAGCCCATATCTGGGTCTAAGTTCGATACTTTTGTCGAACAATATACACATTGTATATAGACGAGGACATGGGCATAACCGAACTGATGACATTATTGCCAGTATTGTAATAGAATGCAGCTGGTCAGTGGCGATTCATGTTTAGTAATATTTATCTTTTCAAACTATGCCCCCACAAAAATGTTTGCTCAGTGTTTATAATACGGACGGGGATGGGTCCATGGAATGTTAAACTATGTTTACAAAAGACTGATAGTAATGACAGGACTTAATTTATGAGCAACGAAAGCATTGTTTAACAAAACAGGGCTTGATGGAATTTTCGTTTTGAACATGGCTGATTTTTGGGTTAAATAATGTAATTTTATTAAATTGTTTCAAGTTAAAATAATATGACATCGAGTAATTAACATATTTGATGCTTGTTTTACAAATAAATATACAGGTGATGTAATCTTTTAACTTAA
Source organism: Thereva unica (assembly GCA_949987705.1). Lineage (NCBI taxonomy): Eukaryota > Metazoa > Arthropoda > Insecta > Diptera > Therevidae > Thereva > Thereva unica. The sequence goes on from OX465285.1 coordinate 10,131,193, forward strand.
AAATACAGAAACGGTGGAAACGTAATTGCAATTTCAGCTTGTGGGTGTAGCGTGTACCATTAAAAAGTTTAATCAATGTTTTTCAAGAGATATGGTCCATATCATATGGAACAAAAGAAGTATGTAGATCAGAAAGACGCCTGCGTCAGAGACTGTCGCTTAAGACGGCGATTAGACTGTTCACTCCAACGATAACGCCTGTCACCATCTCTACCTCCCCGGTGATCTAAAAGCTCGTGAAGAACGTACGGAGGAACAGTCCAACTATTTGAACTTTAATCGTCAGGAATCTTCTGAAAATAGTAGGTCTAGGAAAAAGTACGTGGCGTTGTTCCAAAAGATGGCGTCAATTGCAAAAAAGTTACGAACTACTAATCGTAGCAACACCTCAAAACGATATTTTAAAAGATGACAGTTCGGGTGTTTCTTTACGTGTACAAACGTTTTGGAAATTGGTGCAACTTTTCAAAAGGGATTTGCGATTGAAAATATAGAAAGACAATATTATTACGACAACGTTGGCCAATCGTGTATGCACACATTTTTCACATGCTTTCGCAACTTTGTCGTTATAAGAGTGAAGATACTTTATCAAAATCTACTGGTTCGTTCGTTTCCATTCTGGTAGTTTTGATATGAAAGATCAGCATTCACTGCTTCGGATATGAGCCGAGCCACTATTTGGTCGTCCGATCACTGAAAAATCTAACGAAATTCTCGAAAAACTCCAGCGAGATAGGCATCTCAACAGTGTCGATATTTTTTGGAAACTAGGGTTGGCCACAAAATTGTTTTGAACCATTTTTACAGAAAGCTGGATTCAGAAAGAAATTCGACATATGGGTTCTTCATATCAACCGAAATAAGACCGACCTGATGCCTTTTTCCAAAAGTTATAAATTGGACCTTGATCCAAGATTTGTATCCATGGTATACCACAGTTGAGTACTCAGAAACAGTCAGATATCTGGGAGTTTTGCTAGACAAGACACTGAACTGGAACGCTCAACTAGATTACACGATCAGTAAAGTTCACTATAAGTACCTGAAAATTGATTTTAGGTTAGGTATCTAAAATCATATACTGGATGTACAATACGTTCGTTAAACTTATTGTCACTTAAACAGCAATAATCCGGTTGCCCAAGATCAATCAGGTCGCAACGATCCTCGACTGCTTTAGACTGGAAGAGATTGCTTACATCTACATTACTGGAGTTTTGTGGGCCTGTCTCACAGTTGCGATGGACGAAATCGTAACCCGAATTGCATTCCAAAGATTTCAATTTACCGTGTATCCGAGCATATGGTTGGTGAACTGCGGTTCCAGAGAAATATCGGAGAAATTCTTCCGGATCGCTTTGATTACGAGGAACATATATTCTGTGGGTCCAAAAAATCTCCACTGGTTTACCTACGGGTCAAAGATGGAATATGTTCTAGAGTTGCCGCGGATTCAACTCCAAGCTCTCGATTGGCCTCTGTTTTTCAAGCTGAAATACATGCCATTGAGATCTGCGGTAGGCTAGACCTTAAGAAAAGTTTAAAAGGAGCCAACATTAAAATCATTTTTGATAGTAAAAGCACTCTCAACTTGGAAGTTTTCTTACTAAAGAATTGTAAACGTACGCAGTCTGACCAGGAAAAATAAGGTACTACGAACTGCTGGCTACGAACACCAACATCCAACGATAGTTTGCGCCGTCAACGGTTTTTCCAACTTTGAAGAAAAATGAACCTGATGATGGTTTCTTGGGTATACTCTGGCCCAAACAGTGACTTTCTCGTTGTATTAGTGGTGTTTCGTGAATGACATGTAGGTTCTCTGTTCTCCAAATTCGACTGTTTTGTTGATTGACTCCGCCAGAGATTGTTAAATGAACTTTCGGTGTGTATTGACTCATTGGTGAAATGGTATTCCATGACGTTTCAGAATCGTGTACATTTGTTGAAATCGGTTAAAAAATGTCAGAGTTATTCAATGTTGAAATGCCGAAGGTCTAGATGGCGCATCCGTATAAACAAAGATGTGAACTATACTGACAAAAAAAAAAATTTAAAAATTATTTATATTAAACAAACTGACTTCAAATACAATTACAGACCTCCTCCCCCTTCCTAGCTGACTTTTCCATACGTTTTCAATATTTTTGCTCCCATATACCGCGTCAGTGTAAAAACTAGAGGAACATTGCTCATGGTCCATCTCTAAGTTCCTGTTGGAGGACTGGGTTAAGGGACTGAGTCTAGCCAACTGGGAATCAGTCCCAAATCTTGGACAGGCTAAAAAACTTATCAGACCCTTTGGTACTTTATCACTTTAAACAGGGTGAACCTTAGTCTGTTAGTGGGATATCTGGCTGGCCAAGGATGTCGCATCACATACGCAATCTAGGACTGTTGCAGTAGACAGAATGCCGATTGTGCTTGGAAGCTGACGAGACTTCAACACATAATTTCTGTTAATGTCCTGCTATGATCTGGCTTAGAAGGAAAACGTTTATCACTCAGTTTCTGAGTCCCCCTAAAGCCCAGTCTGCTTCGACTAAAATCGCTCTTGCATTCGTCCGGAGAGTTAACGATCTTTTCCCTTATAGTAGGCTAGATACACACCTAACCTGTCCGCGGTGCTCACGTACGTATGAGAATTAAAAGCGTCAATGATATTCGGCAAGGAGTGGCCATCTTAAGCCTTCTCGGCGCAAAAATTGACGTCGAAAAATATGGCATTGTGTATATGGTGAAGCCCGCAAGAAATCGTCCACTATTAGGTATTTCCAGTCGGTCAGGCAAATGATTCTCAGCTCTACTGTGGATAATTTCAGATATTATGGAAAGGCGATTAAACTAAAATGGCCGCAATTAAATAATTGAAAAGGTTTTGTCTTCTAGCACGACAATAACATATTCTTCTTTTATAAAGCTTCAAGAATTGGGAGAATTTGGTTGGGAAGTTTTAACGCATCCAATGTATGGTCCAAAAACAGCTCCTCTAGCACTTGCTTTGGCCTCTGCAGAATTCAATGAAATTAAGCTAACTTAAAAAAAAATCTTGTGAACACTTCTTGATAAATAGGCTACTTAAACTAAAGATTACATTGATTCTATAACCAAGGCCGTGCGTGTGTATATGACCGCCTGCTTGCCAGGGTTTGTGGCCAACATCAACGTTTGTGGTAACATCATATAAAGAAACAGATAATGTTCAGAATTGGGCCTCCAGGCCAAAATCGCTACAAACAATTTTAAGTATCCAGAGTGATTTTTGAGTGCTGACAAATTGATTGTTTATCCTCCTCCGCCCGCCGCCACCTCAGGCGACCTATGTCCAACACCAAAATTGATAAATCACTCTGAATTTGGCCTAGAGCCCCAGTTCGCAGCATATCTCGTTTTGATTAGAAAAATATGTTTCCCCCGCCTTAAAATTACTATTAGAGCACTCAAAAATCACTCTGAATACCTCCAAACAATTTTAAAGCGTTTTGGTCTGGAGCCCCAATTCTAAAAATTTTCCAATTCATGTGCATATTGTAATGTGAAACTTATGGAGGGCTTATGTATGGTTGGATCTTGCAAACGAATAGTTGGTCTTGGTATTGCACAGCCTGAATGTTGTGCACTTTTCCGTATTCGACGTGCTTTCCGTGGCAATTTGCCGCCTTTTATTTTGACCTCCTGCGTGCAGGCAAAAAATGCAGGCCAGGCATAGCCTTGTCTATAACACTAGTCCGGTATTTTTAAATATCGCCATGGCTTTTGATAAAGGTCGCTACATTGCTATACGGACAAGCCAATGCTAACTCGAAGCTATTGGTATGGACTCTGTTCAGATTGTTAGTTTTCTTTTTAACCATTGACACGGCATCGAATCTAAATCCGACCGTAATCTAGGGATCATTCTTTCAAAATCTTTATAAATGCTTTTCTCCCAATTCCATTCCAATTCACAAAAAGTTGTCGTTGTAGGGTATTCAGAATTCTCCTATCCTACAAAAGATCAAACAATTTTGCCAAGGTTCTTGCCAAAGTCAGACTAAATGGTCCATCGCCTCTGCGACGAAGTTAGCAGTACTAAGACCAATATTTTTAAGTCTAGTATGGACGGGTGTTGGTCGTTTCGTAGGAGTCGCAATTGGCACCTTGGTAGGTAAGTATCGTCATGAGGGCTGAAATGTTGCATCGATCTATCAATATTTTGTATATTTGACTTCGATTGGCTCCATGAAGGCCTATCTAGTTGGATTTGCGGATAACCATAAGAGCAAACCAATTTCTCGCAACGGTCTAGGTTGAACTTTGTGATGGCTCATCGTTCTTTGTCGTTTAGTGCTTCAATGCCAGCTGTGCCTTTCGACTATCTTAAGGAATTCGTCGCCTCCGATGCATGTGGTCTATCTTTTTGAGGTTGTTTCACATCGGCAGGGTGTATTGTATAACCTATCTAGCTAAAGCTTTCGTTCTTCTTTTCAATCGTTGGATTCATTAATACATAAATATTTATATATTTTTTTTATTTTTGTATATGAAATTTTTAAGTTTAAACAAAAATTTTATGCGATACCCTAACAACTGTCCCCTTAAGCAAAACTCTGCAAAAAAAGCAGAACAATCCGCCCTGGTTATCGTTAAAACCCAAAAAATTCACAAAAATCATCCACAAAAGCGGTTCCCATTCATTTCGTTTACTAAACAACAACGAAAATCCCCAACAGAGCGCTAGCTGAGGACTCTCACGAAGCCACCCCTAGATGTCTAGCATGCCCACTGAACAGACACACAATTAACATGTCAGATCTATCAGGCAGATAGCCAAGTCCGCTGAGCTAGAGGTTAGATTTCGTTTTTGTTAATATACACAAAAATTGGGAGCCGATGTCCAAAAAATATAGGGGATACCCTACCCCTGCTTAACAGCTAGCAAACAAGCCAAGGGAGTAGGCTGAGTAGTCACACTGTCTGTTGAGCAGGGGTTGCTTATATAGTGTATATTATTCTTCTATACTATATAGACCGCAGCTAGGCACAGGACCCACCCAGCACAGAGTGACTTCCAATAGTTTACGAGATTCAACAAGATTGAATGTTGCCCTGGGGCTGTATTCTCTCGGGGGTTGTTGTTACTTTTTTTTTTTTTTTTTGATTTTATTCTCCCCTAATACACGAATGCGGCTGAGCCTCTAATCCTCCCCCTTAACAACATTATCAAGACAAGAATAGATAAATAAATGCGCACCCGCTGCGATCTTCTTTTCTGGCTCTCGCCATCTCCCCAAGTCTGATTGGATGTGTCCGAGGCTGATATCACGAGAATTTATCTAGCAAACATTTTTATCATTTGCTTGCGGGTAAATATCTATTCTAGGGGTTCATTTCACCCCGAGTTTGCTGCTGCCCTATGTAGTGGACCCTATACAACACCCACACAAACACTCAGTTTTGTGTTGCTTCTACTTCTTGTCGGGACTACCTTGGGGGCTTCCCAGCAGTCCATTTCAGGAAGGGTCTGCACACTTTGCGTGATTTTAATTAATATGTCGAGAATTGTTTGTTTACGGATTTCCGGTTTATTTTCTTCCCTTGGATGACTTTAATGGATTTCAACACGTTTAGATCAAAAGGATTTTATCTACATATCTCTTGGCTGCATTTGAATTCTTGGTAGTTGGGTATTTGAATGGGGGCATACGTTACGGCATTACAGTAGTTTGTTAAATAATAAAAAAAAATTATTTGAATAAGTTTTGGCTTTGAAGTTTAGGCACCGGAATAATTTGCTAGATATATATTTGCTCGAAACTAATCTAAAAAGCAAACATACACAGAAAAAATTATATATTTTAAAAATAAATGTAATTTTCACCTCGATACACGAAGTTGACTGAGTAATAACTAAATATGAGATCAAAAGACTAACAAGTTTTTATTTTCATTTCCTCATTTCGTCAAGGTAATTTTTTATCAAAGTAAAAATATCGAAATTGCGAATTTCATAGTATAGCAGCATAGCAGCAAACTTTATTTTAAATTTGTTTCCCAGTTAGGATTTTTTTTCATTCATTATATAACATGCAATATGCTTTCATCTGTAGCTTCAATGGATAAACCAAAACCTTTGCTGTGGTCGATTTTGGATCAATGGTTTGACTACTAACTTACTTACAAAACTAGTCAAGTTTTAATCATAACTTAGTCGAAAAAGATTCTTTGCTATAATGGAAGCCGATAAATTGCGTTCTTGTGACACTGTGAGGTACTACAACCACCAAGAGTTCAAAAACGCCTGATCCATCTCGTCTTCCTTTAGCACCCTCCAGACTTTTATTAACAATTAATTCCTTGCTTGGTTGGAAAGCTTAATACTAGACATAGATGAACTGGTAGTTCAAAGGGTGACTCCCAAACTTCAACTTTTACGTAATCTGGATCGGTGGTTAGAGTCACGCTATGCCAAAGGTCACCAAAAATCTTTGTTCGTATTTTGCTTAAAGATAACTCCACAGCCTAGCTGCAAGTGAGATGAGTGGGCTAATCTTGTGTTGCAGGTATAAGATTGCCGTGGAGGCAGGAGAGCGTTTATTTTGGAGGAACAGACAAACGCTTGTCACCGCCACAAACCCGGCAGACCTTTGCTTTCTAGTATAAAAATGTTCAAGCTTTAATTTGATTATAGGTTGAAACTCTCACTCGATAGGTCAGTTGCGGTCCCAAAACAACAACAAAAAAAGTATTCTGCCAAGACATTAGCGCCAGACTTGACCAGGCAGACCAAACTATATTTTTTAACTCCATAAGTACTAAATTTTAAGAATTCCAAGCTCTTACTCGATAGGTCACGTTATGGTCCAAAAAATTTCCGGAAAACGGACATACTAAATTCTTTACGTTGAAGATTGACTTTTTGCAAAAAAAATTCTTGTGTCATTTGAGTTTGCTGATTCTTGTATTTCCCTTATTTATTCTTCCCAATACTGGCTTTGTATGCTTTGTGCATGCTTTTCTTAGTTCGTTTGTTTTCTTTATGAAGCCATTGTTCTGTGCCTAGTTAGTATGACTTGGTAAGATCTGTTTTTATCCGCTGAGTGATTACATTGTTACGTTAAAGCAATGTAAAAGAGACTGACATCAATACCCTAAAAAAGAGTCCCCTAGTGACGAAACAATAACAACAGCTTCGTTAAGAATTTTCCACAAAAATTTGACGTTATGTTTTGGTTTTTGGTCAACTCAATTTCAACCCAAAGTGAACTCAACGCAGCATCATATTCGGTGGTCGAAATTTCAACTCAACCTTGACTCAACTTTTCAACCTAGTTATAAACGGGGTAGTTTAAGATATCTTTGCCCTAAATTTCTTGAGTTTCTGTCCTATACCAGGTTGTGTCGTAGGTTTCATTGCAAAGAAAGGGTTTAATGCCAGAAAGGGTTGCTAGCCCTTCGCTGACAGCCGAATATATAGTTGGTTATCGATTCGATACGACGCGACGGTTGGATTTTAGCTCACCAAAAAACCATATTCGTTAAATTTGAAAAAAAGAGTGTCCTTAATTTCACCTTAATGTCCGGGGTTTTTGTAGTTTTTGTCCGGCCTCGGCAATTTAGTCGATGGCACCCCTAGTTAGGCCTCATTTATCATTGGAGAGGTTAGCGGTCCAATTCCAGGCTTGGCAGCTGGGCTATTTTCTTTCCACTTGTCCCATCTAGTGACAAAAAAGACTTATATAGACTTGAATTTGATCTTGCAAGCATGGCTAAGTCTTGGCCCTATTAAATGTGCAAGACCAAGGCAAAACTGCAAGACCAAGACCATTTTTGCTCTTATGGACAGTAATTTGGAACATAACCTCTCCCATCTCTCACTTCTAATCTCCTACGTGGTAACGCAAGGAGACGTCGCTTCACCACTTCTCTTCAACGTTGTGATCGACGCAATTATACGTGAAGGGTTCGATGGACGACTCGATGTTCGATACGACGACAACAACTTTTCAACCGAGTAGAGGATCGTAGACGATAGAGGCGTCTTCACCAATACGAATATCGAAGCAACGGACATCTTATACGACATTTCCAGCATCGCCCCATCTTACGAGTTAAAAATCAATGTGAACAGGTGCCGATGTTCAAATATTTGGGATCATTGGTTGAGGAGCAACATTCGCCTCGGTCAAGTGGTGTACATATATGGAAACGAACAAATATTGCTAGCTGCCACTGCTACTTCCATCAAGTCAAAAGAACGCCTTTAACGAATGTTGATCCTTCCGATTTTCCTTTATGGACCGGAAACGTGGACACTGCTCAAGCCGAACGTCAACAAGCTCGAGGTCTTCTAAATGGGATGCTTGAGGCAGATTCTCGGTGTCTCACTACGCGATCGCATTCGAAACGAGACAGTTAGACAAAGATGCGATCAACAGACAGACGCAATCGACTACGGTAGTTTGGACATGTTTGCTGAATGGAGGATAGCCGCTTGCCACGTAAACTTCTCTGGCGAGTCCGTCCGGCGAATCATGAATGGAGTTCGACACCCAGCGGCACAGTGTTAGTAATGAGTATATGAGTGATATGATTGTTAATCGCAGCGCGAAGCTTCCCGCATCTCCGATCATATGACATCAGTTACCCAAGGCTACTTGCACAGAATGCAGGATGTCCCAATGGCATGACACAAGGGAGGTAAAATTTCAAACTCTGAGGTCTTTTCATCACCTAAAGATCTTTGTCCTTCTAGCTGCTTTTTGAGAGGATGCTTGAGGAAGCGATATGTGATTTTCCCCTTCAAACATGTGATTTTCCCCTTCGCATGGAAACACTGTTCACTACTATGACCAAGTCTGAATATTTTCATTCACTTGCGCTTGTACCACCACCCCTTCTCGATGACTATTTTCTCGTTGGTTACCCCAGTTGCAAAAATACTGAAATCATCGAGCAAGAGAGAAGTGTTTGGGGTGGCGAAATTTGAAATTTAGCCCTATTCACTTTGCGTTTGGGATGTAAAAGGCCCTTTATTGTTTCGAGATGAGAAGTGGGGCGCTGAAATACGGAATAAACACACAAGCTGATAATAATAAGTTATTCATTTCTCCTTTAAAAATGTCCTTTCATTCACAAACCCTATTCAATCTTGTATCTTTTTGGCACACATACTGAAAAAGGTTCGCTACCCCTGCCCTAATAGGTGTAGCTTAGTGATCACCTATTGTTCTACCAGTCTATCAATGTCATTCACGCCTGGTAGTAAGCTTAGCTCGAAGGATAAGACAGGGTAAGGAAGAATCAGGGGATGCATGAGGAGATGGTGATGTACCTTTTATTTGAACTTTTGGATGTTGTACGAGTTCGGGAATACTGACCTTGGGAGATTGTTCCACAGTCAAGTTGTTCTCGAATAGAACGAATTTTAAGACTGATGATTCTCAACCCAACCGACTTAAAACTCTTCTTCCGAAGCATCGTATACTAGGTGGTATTAGGACTTGCTAACTGAGCTGCTGACAGTCGTATCCCAAAAAGGGTTTAGGGTATCAGAAATTTCAGGCAATAGACCAATAGTTAGATCCAGGAGGAGATGGGTATACTCGTCAAACTTGGAGAAATGCCTTAGAGGAGGCCAAGGTTCAATTTGGGCGGTAGCGTCATTGGATGGATGAATGAAACAGAGCAGCTGATGTTCTTTTACAGTGACTCTTCTCGGAGTTTTGATAGAAATGACCAATCGGGTACCACCATGTGCCGAGGCCTTTGTTATTCGTTCGCCCATAAGATATCGGAATCAAAATTTTGATAACCTAAGAAGAATCCACATTGTCTGCATACTCAAGGTAATAATAAAAAGTGTCCTTGATTGTCTGTCTCTCCATACTCTTACATTGTTGTAGACGTCTCAAACAATTTTATTTGATTTAATTCTTTAAAGTAATTCGATCCAAGATTAAACAAAAAAAAAATTGTCTATTTGTATTTTTTTCTTCCAAAATAAATTACACAAAACATCAAATAAATTCCTTAAAACCATAGCCATGATGGAATAACCAAACAGCAGCCAACAAAACCAACAAATCAAGTATATTTCGCCTCCGCCATTCATTTATAGTGGATGGAAGCTCTTACTTTTATTATTTTAGTCCGTCCAACATCAAAGGTTTATCAGCGTACACAAACTTGCACTTTGCCGTAATTTCCTTCCACTTTTCTTTGCCCGCACCGCCTCGGCGCGCGCGGAGTTATCTTAAAAATCTTACTTTTAAATAACACTTTTAATTACTTTAATTATTTGATCACGATTTTCCAGCAGCAGCAGCAAATGGGATCCAAGAAAGGATCCCAGCACCGAGCACAGACATATCCTGTCCACCCCCGAAATGCTCTAGCGCCAAAATATATACAAAAGGGAATTCTCTCTCACAGAAGGCCGCAAAGGATCAAAGTCTTTCGCATTATATCAAAAGGACCAGGACTAACCAGTTAATGCAACATTATAAGAAAATACACCCACACAGGGGCAAACAATTCAAAACTTTAAATTATAAGGATGACTTATATATGTACCGCGCTTGGGGCTGTGGGTATAGAGGTGTGTATGGATGTATATTTGGATGTATGTATATCGAAAGGCAAGCTTAGACCGGAGAGCAGGAGGCTGCAGCCACGGCGCCATCATTGAAGATGATTATGCTCCTTCTGATAGCTATGATGATAACGATACTTAGACCTGGATGAAGGAAGCTGGATTGCTGACGCTGGGTGTGGTAATGATGGAAAAAGTTTCACTTTGACGTAAAAAAGGACGCACTACAGAGCAAGCGATTCATCGGCTATATTAAAGGCGTTCAGCTGTAGCGGATCCAGGAATTGGATTCGGTCTGGTGTTAAAGCAAAACTCTCCATCCCCAATACCACCACCACCCAAATAGGGTCCCCTCCAGCCCGGCAAGGATCTGCCCGGATATGGTTTAGGGGGCTCTGTGTTCGCTACTTTAAACGGGGGAGAGAGCTTCGTTTCCAGATGTTTTAATGAAAAAATAATATTGGAAAGCTGTTGCCGTCTTACAGGCGCCCTAACGAGAAATTCAATGAATTTGGAAACAAGCCGAGGTGAGATGTGCTCGAATTGGGACGCACAAAGGTGCTATTCCCTTCGCCTTCGCCTTCGTCCTCGGCCCGGCTGCAAAAGGTGTTATAAATACGAAACAAAGGAACCAAGTTGATTTTCTATTTGGTACACCCAAGTGCACCACATCCGGATAAAAACAAAATATTAATAGGGGATGACTGGGGGAGAGGCTCCGTCCTCCCAATTTTTTTTCCGCGGTATATAAACTTTGGAATCTTCACCTGCAAGGTACATGAAACAAGAGAACGAGGAGGAATCAATATTTTTTTTCAGGTAGTTTGGGAGTTCGTTTTTTTTTGTTTCATATGAAATTATTTATGAATTTCACTGTTTGAATTGGGGATTGGGAATGGAATTATTTTTACCTTCGGAGATGGTCGGGAGTTCAAGTTGTTTTTTAGACATTTTGTATGCCTAAAAATGAGTCAAGCTTGTGCCCTAAAAATAACAAAATGTCTAGATATTTTGGGACCAATCTATATCAATCTATTTTTCAATTAAATAGGCAGAATATCTTTTTCCCAATTAAATTTTTCTTGTTTGATTCAATCACATGTATGGTTTTACGCTAACCTTAATATGGACCAAATTAGATATGGCCAGACCAATATAGACCTTTGACACTCTCAGGGATAATAACCCCAGTCAGCTGTTTTATTATGGGGTGCAATGTCAATCACAAAGCACAAGCAAAAAAATATAAAAGAGAAGTAGGAATGAGCTACCAACGCCAATACTTGGCATAATTTCACTATAGAATCCAATACTACCAGGGTCGGCGGTTTCATAGGTGCAAATGGTGCACTTGCACCGGGCGCAAAAAAAAATTAAGATTTGAATTTAAATTTTAAAACTTCGAAAAAAAAAATTTTTAAAGTGTTCCCATTCTTTCATTATCATATATTACAGGAAATACACCTTCTGCGTCTTTTTCCATTGTCTTCTGCAAGATGTGGTCAATCCAATTCCATTTAGTTCGCCTGATTTTGTGGTTTCGTTCGTATCCTTTCTTGGCTGGCATGGTGCCATAGTTCTTGATTTGTAATTCGTATTAGTCATACTATTATAGATGCCTAATTCAGCGAGAAACACCTGGATCGCGTCTGTTCTTAAGCTGTTGAAAGCGCCTTCTATTACCAGTAAGGCTGTTAAGTGAACTGTCTTTTTTTTGGGCAAGAATGTACCGTAAAAACTAATACATGCAGTGCAGTAACCACTTATTATCCTTCGAAATATGAAGGCTTGGAGAACGACATAAAAACCTCTATTATGGAGATTCGAGTGTGTAGTACCATAGATTTTCGAAGCCTAGGATTGCGCTGGAAATAGTTAGGGAAGTACAGCCAACACCGAAAAACATGCTGAAGCATTAAACAGCATTAGCGGAAGGGTTTTTTGAAGTTAAAGCATAAGCAAACCCAGCACAAAAGCAAGTTCGCGAAGCAAATCCTGACTGGACAAACGCAGGGGCGATACTGTCATAGGTGCAATTAGTGTATTTGCACCGGGCGCAATTTTACTGGTGCAAAAGAATTCCCGCGTCTTAATTTTTTCATATATTAAAGGAACTGCAAAGAGTGTATGTGTCTTCTTCCATTGTCCTTTACTGCGATCAAAAAATAAACAGAAATTATACGGGGGCGCAATGTGTCATACTGCAACGGGCGCAAACAAGACAAACTCCGGCCCTGAATACTACTGAGACAAAGCGCGTTCACTTCGTATGTCGAGTTTTCCGATAAGTAGTAAGGCTAAAGATCTACTGGTGATATTCTTATGTGTTTAATTAAGCATCATAACCGAAACACGAAACGTTTTGTTGTATCTAGTGTGCTTGCTATTGATATATGTATCTAAAGCTTCTAACAGAGTATTACACCTAGATCTGTTGACTAAACGTAAACTATTAGTATCGACTTATTGAAAGGAGCTGAATTAAAAGGTATCTTACTGTCCGTTCAATCAAGTTAGTATTGTGGCACGAAAATTTCAAAAGCGGAGTTTTGTTTCTTCTTTTTGCACCCGTTGGGGCTTTGTTTATGTGCCACTGAAAAGAAATAAACAGGCCCAAATATTTACATCTGCTCTCGACTTGAAAGAGGTGGTTTTCTTCTTTGACGGCTCTACAACCGTGATCCGGTCCTGGCCTCTCGCATCTGTTCTCTCCAACGGTTCCTGTTAAAACATCCTTAGTAATTCCCTTTCCAAAATATCCTCTCTGACATATCTGATTTTCTCCTAATCAGGGGTTAGTTCGTGTATGTCGAAAACGAAAATTTTTCTTCGTCTCGGGTTCGTGTAGGTCGAAAAATTGAAAATTTTCGTCTGAAGCCGACGAAAGGCATTCGAAAGGTCTTGGACTATCGACTTTTTGCATTAGGACATGAACAATTTTCTTTCGACCTATGCGAACGCTAAAATTTTCGACTTAAATTTTTTTTCGTACGATTATCGTCGTTCGCCATACACGAACCGGCCCCAGTATTCTTCCTTTCCTTGCCAAACCCTTTTAGAAAACTCTTTTTATCCAATTTCTGCGATATCTCGAATCTAATAACTTCCTTTCTAAATTCCAATCGGACTTCCGTAAATTCCATAGTTGTGAAACTGCTGTACCAAAGCAACTAAAGCAAGCAACTAAAGCAAGCAACCAAAGCAACTAAAGCAAGCAAGTAGAGCAAGTAAAGCAAGCAAGTAAGGCAACTAAAGCAAGCAACTAAAGCAAATAAAGCAACTAAAGCAAGCAACTAAAGCAAGCAGCTAGAGCAAGCAACTAAAGCAAGCAACTAAAGCAAGCAACTAAAGCAAGCAACTAAAGCAACTAAAGCAAGCAAGAATGAATGATCATGCAGCTGAGTGGAATCGAACCACAGACCTCGGGAATGGTATTCGTGCGTCTTAATCACTAGGCTGAAGAGATTCGCTTGTTTTGTAGTAGTAAGAACCATACTTAAATAAACACTAAATTCAATCAATTATATTTTTATATAAATAATTGGATCTCCTTCACTCCTAAAAAATTAATATCTCTAATTTTTTGTTACAAGGAAGAATGTATATTTATACTTGGTCTTCTTTTCAAAACTTTACTTACATCGAGCAGCACACAATAGAAAAAAACCCCATCAATTGATTGAAATCGATGAAGTTTATTAGTTCACTTGGAATTAAACCAATCTACTTTATTAGCTTCTCTATTTCTGAAAGGATATTTTTAAGAAATTACAAAATAGACACACAAAAGTCCTGCGAGATAGCCTTACCACGAAGCCAGTAAACATTAAATCATTTTCAATGAGCATCGACAAAGAATTACTAGCCACAAACCGATAAGAGTAGAGGAGATAGTATATAAATCTTGAAAATCCTTTTGTCGATATCTCATACACGACGATATCCACCACATATATGTACGTTGTATTATCCTTAACCGTCGAATCGGGTAGATTTCATCAGTAAATAAGTGGCCTTCAGCGGAATATAACATCGAAGTATGGCAAAAGACTTTTACCGGTCCAGGTTGTCGCAACAAATCTACCAGAAAGTGCATCGATGCTAGACACTACACTACAAGTCGGTCGTCTTCTGGTAGTAGGATGCTTCCTATAGTGGAGAGCTGGACTAAAAGGAGTTTCTTCGAGGGATTGTGCTGAAATCGAAACAGTTTTAAGGTTATAAATTTCGGTTCCGTAAACCTCTTATTAACTTGCCAGTCCACACCAGTTATCCTTGGACTAGGGAAGAGCCATATCCAATCGAAAATTGACTACAATTGTATGAAGAAGGAAAAAAACGGAACGGAAATAACAATCACAAAGATAACGTTAAATGGATACCGGGCAGCGGACTGGATAAAAGTGCTCTCGACAGGGGAAGAAAGTTTATTGAGTTTTGTTCGAGAGTCCTTTTTTTTATTTTTTTTTATATATAGAGGACATTAGAGCTCTTTGATGCAACTATAGATTCCATGGATAAACTTCTAGTTGCATCCACCTTCTCTGAACAGGGATTATATTTTGGATCTTCGAAATTTCGAGAATGTGCAACTTGCATAATTCAAAAGATTCACAAATCCAGTTTTATTGATTGTCGGAGTTTTAAGGATGGTTGCAATAAGGATGTTTGCCGAGACTTTAGAACCAATCCTGTATGGGTTAGGTTGGTTGACATCTGAAAGTTGTCAGTTTGCACTTAAGCAGTATCTCAGTGATTTCACAGTCTGAATCTGTAGATTTCCCTGTCATAGACGGTAACAATGGATCTGCACTATACTGACACATATCCCGGAAATATTCATATGCATCCTTGTATCTCGTCAAAGGAATAAGCTGAAATCTTGAAAAGACAAAGTCTGCGACAGCACATATAAACTTCACGGAAACTTTAACAAACTTTCGCCAGATAGATGTTTTGAACATTATAAAGTGAGATTTGAACAAATGCACACCATTTATGTAGTAGCTTATACAGAAGGGTAACCCAAAAAAGAATATACTGATTGTAAGTAGTTCCGGGTTCTAACAATGTAGCATTAGCACACACTATACAACCCAGAGAGAAGTGGGAGTAAAGAGAACATTTCAGTTGCATGGCATTGTTTCAACGAAATTTAAGTGAAATGAAAAGGAAGTCCTTGTCAGGATGGGGGTTATCTACATACACACACACACACACACAAACAGTATTTGAATCCTTCATTCTTAACTAAAAGAAAACGTGAAACTATTATTGCCCATATGGTGGGGGTAAGGAGATAGACAAAAACATTTATGCTCGATTGTTGTACTATATTTATTTCAAAGTTTCCCCCCGTCTGACGTTGACTGGGGGCTGGGGTTTTTGACATGACAATCTACAAGAATTCCAATTTCAAAAAGGATATACCGAGGAAAGATACTTTCTTCAATGCAGCTTAAATGTATGTCGGTTGGCTTACGTACATCAACCCCCAACGCTCTCTATATATCTTTCTTTATCTGTCGTACTTTTTTTCACTCTTGTGTGTGACTGACTTTCTCTCTGTGTAAGGCAACTCACTGAAACGTATTCTTTTATTTAAGCCTTAAAAAAAAAAAACATACAGAAAAAAGAAGAAGAGTTTGAAGTGATTGCCGGGTTGGGGATGTCTTTTGTTTCGAACGCAATTAACTGGAAAGCTTTTTGGGGAGACTACTCCTGTGTTGTATGTCACATACATGTCGACGAAGCTTCTGTCGCTTTTCAACCTATATGTGTGAGTTTTTTTCTTCTTATTTTATATCCTTGCATGTACAGCAAACAGAAAGTGAACTCATTAAAAGAATGTGTAGTATATTATAGAAGTTTCTTTATATGGAAATAACATACCAGAAATGGAATAATGTGTAAGTTTTGTAACTGAAGGGTATAAGAAAAGGAACAAAGTTTTTTCCTACACATTTTTGTCATCTTTTGATACCGTTCTATGACATTTGAAGATTGTTTTTTTTTTTTCATGATATAGGCACAATTGAATGTAATTGGTGTATTTGACATACAGTTTTTGTGACGTCTCGTAACTGACTTCTTCCATCAGACTGGTTAACGAACCTATGTCATCCAATTTAGTATATATCTTGGTTTACGTGATCATTTCTGTGGAGGTTTGGCTAATCTGGGGGTCGAATCAAATATAACCTACAAAAAACGTCTTTTCTGCCTAACTAAGAATCTAGAGCTCCAGAACGACATCTACTCACATAAACCTGATAATTGTCATCATTGTAGAATTCTCGAAACAATCTTGGATCTACATGTGAGTTATACTCATACAATCGGTTTGTACAGCAGTTTCTAAATCATGGGTAGATCTTTAGATATGAAGGCCCTCTTAGGATAATAAGTTAAACAACTTCAAACCTTGTGGTCCTAATCTCCGAACTGCTATGTGACTCTCTGAACTGACTTCAACACGGCCTTTGATCGAGTGGACCATGCCATTCATAAATTTTGTGTAAAGTATGAAAATTATTTCTTCCATCCAGCGAGTGTTATTAGTGTCCTTTTCTACTGTCCTTCACTGCGTTCAAAAATGATAATTTTATGGGGCGCAATATGTCATAATGCACCGGGTGCAATAAGCCCAAGCACCAGACCTGTGAGTATGCAGGGATCAGCTGCGACGCCCAGCTTCATTTGCAGTTTTAAGCAGTACATTGAGTTAAATGCGATTCGTTATCGGCTAGAGAAACGATTCGATATCGATACGAGCATGCGATTCATTAAGAGCACGAGTAAGCGATTCGATATCTTGCTTCGCTTTTATTGCCTTCAAATTCGTTTACGAGTAGTTTACAAGTCCGACTTCGAAGCCAGCTTTCGCATTTGGAAAGCCGTGTTCGAATCATTTCGGACTCTAAATGTTGGCAGGAAAGAACTATCTTCCTTCAAATAAAGACCCAACCATTCTCCTCTACGCCCTTCCTAAAGTACACAACCAAAAGAAAGAATTTTTTTTGCTCAGAATCGAAGTATTTGTATCCATATGTGAGTTCTAGCAAATCCATCGGTTCCCAGCGTGGAGTTGAAGCGATCTTGAACAGATTCTGAAGAGCTGAAAAGGAATGGCAACACGCTTCTTATTCATATCGCAATTCTTTTCCGTTTAACACAAACATGTAATCAGAACGAAGCGCTTAGATTTTATTGTTAAAGAAGCGCAGTTGAAGCTGGTAAATTGAAGCTCTTGGAAAGCTGCTGAAGCTTTCGTGACCCATAGGATCAATATTATGCCTATTTTGCTGAAATCCAACCCATAATAATTTTTCAGAAAACTTGAAACAAACAAAGCAAAATATAAGAGTATAGAGTGCTTGCTTCCAGAGAGCTTCCATAATATACGAACTGGAAGCGTTACATTCTTGCTTCTTTTGGATGTGCTTAATTAATTTCCCGCTTGGATATTCGGCTGTCGAAGATGATTATTCCGGTATAGGTATGCTTTTTAATTTGTGTCGCCGTCGCTCCTAGTGTATGCACACAACGCATTTCGTCGGGTCTTTTGCAGTGGCCGAAGGAAATCGCTTCGCCGTCGCCCTAAGCATGTTTGCAGCATTAAGCTACAATTCCGAACAAGGCGGCAGACTACAGACTGGCAGTACAGCTGCCGCCTGCGGTCCGATCAATGTTAAACGCGGCGATTAAAAGCTTGCCTCAAAAGGTTAACGTAGATAAAAATTCAATTTCAAAGCGCGTATAAAATCTTTGTCGCCAAACAGAACTGGTTCTCGACCAGTGATGCAGTCTGCAGTCGACACTTGCGAGACTGCAAGCTTCAGTGGCTCTGTGTGCCGAATGCCATCCTCATAAAATCATACAAACTAGTACTGTCATCTGCAGTATCTGATTGTTCGGAATCGTACCTTTAAAGTCACTTATATAGCGTCCTTGACTCGTTAAACTCCAATTAATACAATAGGGATATACCCCTAAAAACTCTTTCTTCCATAATAAATATGTCATACATTCATTATATACACACAGAGTGCAGATTGTGGGACCCTGTTTATGAAGATTGATAAGACAACTGAAATAATTTAGCTCTAACGAACACCAGCAGCGCACGTTTCTGTCGTACTTGTGATTGGGCGATTCCAGGGGCAACGCTTTCATAGGTGCTAATGGTGCCCTTGCACCTGGCGCAATTGTACGGAGGCGCAAAATCAGAAATTAAGAATTAACCCAGCGTGTGTACACTGGGTCTTTGAAGGAACAGTTAAAATCCGAAACTCAAATTTTCCTCTTATGAATAGAATGCGAACTTCAACTACCTCCCCAATGCTTTCAAACATATGACTTTGGCAACTTGTTGGCTATATAGTAGACACTTCAATAAGTACCCCAGATTTTTTTCAGAATTTTTGATAGCCGAGAAAACTTTGAAAACCCGGCCGTTCCCTAAAAGACCCAGTGTACACACCGTGTCTCGGAAAATATAGTGTACACTCGCAGGGTTAATAATAGGGCTGTTATGTAAAACTCTAACAAAAAATTCAACGGCACCTACCGGCTGAAACGTTACGATTTCCCACCCCCCCCCCCCCCCCCCCAGGTCCTACGATTTTTTTTTTCGTTTAACCAAAACCTATCAAAACCGGGCCGCTTTCTAAAATTACCAAATGAAATCTGGAAACACCATGTTTCACCAATTTTATTGTTATAATAATTTTCATCAAATTGGCTATTCCGCAACCTATGAAAATTATTTCTACCATCCACCAAATGTTTGTGTCTATTTCCATTGTCTTTTACTACGAACAAAAATGAAGAGCTGATGGGGCGCAATATGGCACTGTGCACCGGGTGCAAAACACCCAAGCTCCGGCCCTGGTCGGTTCAATCTAGAATGCAATTTCGAACAACACCTTCTAGTCGAAAATATACCAGCACTACCAGAGTTTATATATGCCAAACTGGAAGGCATCGACCGGGTATTGGGATTGCTGGACAAAGGACTTGCGAAAGATATGATGCAGAGATGGATGATTAAGCAAGTAATTAAAATCTTCTCCTTCAACGAAATCTTGAAGAAAAAAAAACTCGCCTTGTTACTATGCCAGCAGACATTTACCAAAGAATACTCTTAATTAGCGCCAATAAACTTTCATCATCGTGCTAAAATTTCGATTGTACATATTTTCACGTGGAATTCAATTAAAAAGCCAACCAAAAACCAGTCAGCGAAATTCCAGCATTAAATTCCAACCTTATTAGTGTCTAGTGGCTGAACTGTTTTTTCGCGATAATTGAACGAACGACAAAAAAACAGCAACAAAATTGCACGCAATTCGAATAATTTCTGTGAAAATTAATCTAAAAAACTTAATTGATTTCACTCTTGCAGTAAGTAACTCTCGCATGTTGTAATCAAATCAGAATCAAGTCCTCCCCCGCTGCTAATTATTTTTACACAATGCCGTCAATGACGATGGCGACTCGTCGGGCATGGCGCAATCAAATGGTTAACAGAAATTGCCTACAAATTAAATTTAATTTGAATAAATGTAGTATGGCCCACCGGCGGCAGCACTGGCAGCAGCACTTACAAGGACGACTCCATTGCCAGTTCGTAGTGTTCGGGTACATACACCCTCACACTTTTGGTTCGATATTATTTCTGGCATGCACGGATCCAGAATTTGGCCAAAGCTAGGACGAAGCTGGGAATCCTGCAAACCCAAAAATTTTACTGAATTTTGATGAGTAAACATTTGTTCTATCTTTCAGTAATCATTGCTGGAACGGGCGGAGGGGGTTGTTGGGGAAAAATAGGCAAAAAATTACAACCAACCCGATTCCTGCGGCAAAAAAGTCCTTCGTCCTGCTAAGCCCATTCTCACTCTCTGCCTGGGAAACACATGAATTGAAAAGCTGGAACGGACACAAATATGACTCCCTGCGGACAATGACGTGAAATGGAGCAGATTGGAGGCCTGAAAGTGGGCCTCTAGCCCGAGCCCGACGTTATGTAGCCACCACTAGGAACAGGACCTGGTAACTAGGTGTCACCCCATCACAGGATGACAGGCCCGGATACCCCGAGCTGGATTCCCTGCTGGGCAAAAAATCAACTGAAACCGACGGTCTACATGCAAATTATTTACAAAACAATTTTCATAGACAATTTAATTCAATTACGAAAAAAATCGGCGAAACATCATCGGCCATGAAACAGTGTAATTTGCAAGTAATAAACCGGCAGCCGGTCCGTGGCTACCAAATTTTGCAGCTCGGTTTTACCTGTGGTGCCAGGTCAGGCGGCCGTGGTCGGCCCGTTGCAGCTGCAACTCCTGGCTACTAATCAACACAGCGGTGGGTCGTGGGTCGAGCCCAGTGGATCCTGTTTCGCCCATCCGGAAATTCCGTTGTAAAAGTAGAAATTCTATTTCTAATAAATATTTTCGGGATTCGGTTTGGGTTAATTTTATCTGGAGCCAGTTCAGCAGTATTTAGTGCCTGTTGAAGGACGTGCATTATTTTCGGTGAATGATAAAACCAGGACAGGACTACCACCCGGCAGAAGAGAGCCTTTCATTGAATGTTTTCAATGATGTTACACTATATTTTTTTTGTTGTTGTATTAGTTTCGGGAAAATTGAAATTTTTGTATTGGTTCTTGTGTTTCATTTCAAGCTCGAAAATATTCAATCCTCTACCATCTCTCTATGTGGAAATGGACATGATGTGGGTGGAACGGTGCAGAATTTGTACAATTGAATTACATTTTATGGTTTGATTGCTTTGAATATTTCGCAAATGAAAGTTTTGATATATACGGGCGAGTGCTAGTTTCTGTATTACCTTGTTAGTGGATTTTGTTGAATCACTATTGTGGAATGGTCTCAGTTTAGTTAAATCGGGAATTAGTGTTAACAAAATGCTAGAGAATAAATTTTGTTTTGTTTTTGGTGATTGCATTGCAATTTATTTTTATGTTTATTTATTGATTAGAGTAGAGGGTAATGGTTATGCAAGCTAGTAAGTAAATTTGTATTTGAATATTTTAAATTTTTGTTTAGTTCTATAATTTCGATGTATGTATATGCGCAAGAAAATTATTTTACGTTAGATATAAGTAGAACGATTACGTACAAATACAAAAGATATGTAATAGTAACTAAGCACCAACCAGTGCTCATCTAGTTACTCGCGCACACAATTCTTTTTATAGCATAGTCTGTTGGAAAACTTGGCAATCTGTGAAGATTTTAAATGTTATCCTTTCTCAATAAAAAAAAAGCTTAAGACTCCCATTCACACATGGGACCACCGGAAGGCTGCGGCCCGAAGGTTTCTCGCCTTGAGGCCAAGCATGTCAACACACACCCACCGGATGCCGACATACCTTGGCCTGAAATCAAAGAAAACTGACGAAAGCTCTATGTGTGTGGGCATTTATCGTCAGTCCACGCCTTAAGATCTTAATTTCTATTCAGTTTGAAGTTTTTTTAAGGTTATGAGTAAAAAACAAGTCCAATTAGCCGGAATTTATTTCTGGTTTGATAGATGTGCATAGAAATCATTCTTGTTAGTCTGTGTGTCAGACTGCTCCAAAAACCATCCTTTAGGCATCTGTTTGGACTGGAATTGCGTTTCGAGTTGCAATTTGAAGAGTTTTTTTTGCTCTTCCACTCCGGCGGCCTATTATACTCCATCACTTACTACACCTCATATTTGTAGGGCAGATCGCTTGTAAAAAATCAGCGATCTGCCTAGTGGCTTGTCGTTTAAACTGGCAGAGGGGCAGACCCATCTTCAAAGACCTCAGTTGGTTCGTCAGCTCTATAAATGGTAATTCAGGCACATTGTCCTGTAACCAAGCCAATAAGTGTCGTGACATTCTTTCTACTGCACCCCAACAATTTCTTAGCCGAGGAACCATTTAAAGCTGCCAAATCCCCACATGGACCTCCAGCGTACGGTATGTTTCATGCAGATCCGGAGAATTTGCACCTGCTTTAGTCTTTAGTGGGGATTGTTTGATACTATTGTCTTGAATCCAAGAGCCAAAGAACTTGATCCATTTCTTGAGAAAATGTCATTTGCTCCATTTGATGGGCAGTCCGTTTTTCTGCATCGTTATTAACCACCATCCTCAGACCTGTGTATATGTATATATATTTTTTGTTTTGCTACCGGATAATCAAATCGTCCATGTAAACTAGCAAACACCTTCTGTCATACAAATTTTTTAAATGCCTTATTGTAATGCATTCTTAGTTTATTTATGAAATCTTGAAATTTCAGACCTATTGCTCCTATTCTGAAAAGTGGACCTTGGACTAAATTGACTACATACTGATGGCGTTTGTTAGGACGTTCTGGGCCAGGACCCGGTCCAAATTTTTCCCCTCGAAAGCACCATGATCCCTTACTGTGACAATCTGAACAGCCCATATCGATTCGTTTATGGGACTCGTCTTGTTTAAGGTAGCAAAACACACACGCATTCCTAAATATGTTCTAGAATTAATGATAACATTGATATCCAATTAAAAAAACAGTAAGCAGGGTCTAGGAGAAATTGTGGTTGAATGCCCACCCAACAGTCAAAAAATCGCTAGAATGGTAGGCACTATTATAAATTACATACGAAGAATTTGAGCGAGAATTTGACACAGTCTATAACGTAGCTTTCTGGATGGCTTTAAAACAAAACTTAGTATCGGTAAAACTAATGCAAATGAACAAGCCGCTTTAAAATGAAGCATGACTAAGAATACTTTATATTCGACAACTAAAAGATTCAATAACAATAGCAACAGCTGGAGTGAAACAAGGTTGCCTTCTATCACCACTACTGTTTATTGCTTCACATATCTCTACTGTACTATATTAAAGATGAAGAAAGTCAGAAGACAGCCCAGAGAAACCCTATGGGGGATTGTAAAATACTTAGAATATCTTGAATATGCAGATGGTATTGCGCTTCTAAAGAACAATATCCAGAAAAATAGATGAGTTGAAAAGGTGTGATCTTACTCAGTTTTAGAGCTGAAATGTAGTCTACAGTCTCCATACCTTTACCGATCTGAAGTGTTGGCAATCTGAGAAAACAACACGATCTATTTGCTTTATTTCTACTACCAAAAACGTCAACTTTTCGGAAACGGACGCTTTATTAGTAATTCGCTCTTAACTATGTTAAAACAAATCAATTACAGCTGCAAAGAAAAAATGAAAATAATTAGGCTAAACCATAAACTAATTTTTTAAGCAAATTTTTATAACACTATCCACTATTTCACTCCACATTTAATGTCTTCTCCAGATGCGATTGTGTACATTAAGCAGCAAAATACTATGCTTAAGTGTAATTAGTGCAACAGCTTGACCAACACTAAAAAAATGTTAAAAAATTTGTATTTTTCCCGAAATCTGGTAGCATAAAAATTTCCACTCATTTATGTTGGCGCGCATTTTTTTTCTTATAAATATATTTGCCCATTACGAAAAAATTTTCCTACATATTTTACATATGCCACGGTATTTAATTTTTTCGTACAGAAATTATCCGAATTTAAAAAAAAGGACAAAATCGATACAAATTAGCGACATGTAGAGTAAAATTTTATTATTGCCGTAAGCAAATTGCATTGGGTCACAAATTGAAGAGAGGTGTTGACCAAAATACCCCCAAAAAAAGAACGAAAATAAATGAACATTGACGAATTTTTTTATTTGCTATAATTTATTGGGAATTAAAATTAACTGTAAAGTAAATATTATAAATATTACAGGTATTACGTAATAATTACGAATATACGTAACAAACTAATTAAAACAATAAGAGGAGTTTTTTTTTTTTTGAATAGGTGTTTTACTAATTGATTTTAATTTACAGAGTGATGTGAGGTGACATTAAGTAATTTTTTCTCATGAATATAGCAATTATTATATGGGGAAAATGAAAAATACTGTTAATCTAGTCGCTACAATTAATACTAACAAGCTTTACCTTATAACTTCTGAGAATTGTGCAAATTTTATTACCAGGCCTAGATCTATACAATCGAAACGATATCTAAAGTATTCCCCTCTTGGAATAAGATTATTGCACAACTGCCATTCTAAAGGATTTAGGTTCGATTCCTACACAAAGCGAAGCTTCTAGTTCTCTCGAAATTGTTTTCACAGTAATTACCAAAGTGATGTCGTAGGTTATTGGAAGAGACATCTCATCCCATTCGATAACTAAAGTCAGCTTAGTAGTCGATTTGATGGTCGCCGACGATAGCGCTGTCTTCGCCGACACATATGCCGAAGCAACGGACTTATTATCCGACATTTCCTGCATCGCCCGGTCATACGAGTTAAAAATCAATCCGGAAAGGACCTAAGGGCTCACAAAGGACAGATCGAAAGTCCGTGTTCACCTCGAAGGAACCCAAATAAAAAAGGATCGGGTGTTAAAATATTTAGGAAGGCATCGGTCAGGCAACAACAGCATTCGCCTCGCTCAAGTGTTGCATATGGAAACGGAACAACTAATACCATCAAAACGAAGGTACGAGTTTACCGAACATTTACTGATTCTTCTTTATGGATCGGAAACGTGGGCACTACTCAAGCCGGATGTCAGCAAGCTCGAGATCTTCCAAATGCGATGGTTGAGGCAGATTCTACTTTTCTCAAACCGCGATCGCCTTCGAAACGAGCGAGTTAGACAAAGATGCGATCAACAGGCACTGATCGAAGAAGAATTGCGCAAACGTAGGCTACGGTAGTTTGGATATGTTTGCCAAATAACGGAAGATAACGGCTTGCCACGCAAACTTCTCTGGCAAAACTGTCCGGCAGACTGGAGAATTCAGCGATCGTCACCGAAGAAAACCTGACCAAAGGATAACGAGGGCGACTAAAAAAATCAACGAGTATCAGTCAAAAAAAATTTTCAAAAATGGAAACGAATAATGAATAGAGTACGAGACTCACCGGAACCGACACCGTACCGTACCGTATCCGTTGCGGGGACGTCGCCCTGGATCAAAAAGAGAGACAGAGCTAGCAATAATGCTGCCCAAAAAGGGGCCATAGACCGCGTCGTCGCTTTCTGATGAAGAGGGTGGTTAGGTTACTCCAACTGTACACAGCGCCAGTATCGGCAGCAGCGGTGGAAAGGACTACTAACAGCAGAAAATTGAGGACCGCATATTGGCGAAGTGCCTTATGCGAGTGCTGTTCATACAGAACTACGTCTGGCGATGCGGCGTGTGTGAATTCGAGGATGATCCCCATAGACATACTGATGAGATCCAGAATGTACCTAGAGAGAATAAAGCATGAGCCAGATAAGACGTACGAACCGTAACCATACGTATCTTAACGAACGAGCATGTCAATTATGTCGGTGTTATATAAACACTACATTAGTGTACTATGGTTACGGTACGGCACGTCAAATTTGGTTCAGGCTGAAGTAGGCTGAGTGTGCTAAGAGCAAACCTTGGTAAACGGGCTTGTTGCAAAGGTGGGAAGATGGGTTACGAGGGGAGTCAGGAAGGGGGCGATTGTTGAGAGTGGATATGGGATATATAAAATACCTACTCCGTTTCGGGCACGATGACTCAACCTGGTGCCCAGCATGCTCAGCTGTCTACAAGGAGGAAGCAGAGCATGTCCTCTTTCGTTGTGCGATAGCGGCGGATCATAGAGTGGAGCAGAAATCGATGACTGAGGTGCCATTAACACCTAGAGACACAAAGAAACCCCAAAAACATTAGCAGCTAGATAACAGCTAATCCATCCCCACCAAGCAATGCTAAAAATCCAACCCCGAAGTGAGAATGTAAGACTAGGAAGTTTTTTTAAGTTAAGGTCCGAATTCCATATAATCAGTATGCAAGAGCTTGGTAGCAGCACGGGTAGGTTTTCACATTCAAATTCACGAAAATTAAAAATCAAGTTTCAGACCTAGAGGTCGACCTTAGTCAACTTGAAAAAGGAGTGTACATTCTAAATGCTGGAGATTGTTTAATTATTTAACACATGGGAGGAGAAATAGAATTTTTTTGAAAATGTTATTATGTTGTACAGAAAATGGTTGTTGAAACTAGTTTTTTTACCTGAACTAACACACTCCTTCACAGCTCATTCATCACAACCCTTTTGTAATTCAAATTAAAACATAACATGTTTGAAGAGCTCTATGAGTTTCCAGCTTGAAAAATGTGGCCCCAACTATTCATAAGAGTCCTAACCACCATTTAAAAAAATATAGGACCATTTTTCAACTTTCTCACCTTTTATGTTAAAAATTAATTTCGGCAAAAACTACTTTTCACAGCCGTGAATTAACTTACAGCCGCTGCTGGTGCCACTCTCTATATAATTTTCCCCCGAAAAAAATCTTTTTTTTTTCACAGCAAACTTTTTTCACAGTTCAGTAAAAAATTATAAAGTAAAGTCAAAAAAAAAAAAATCAGCTTAAAGTCAACGCTAATTCGCGTACTCTCTACCTGTGCCAGGGAAAAATGTAATGTAATGTAAATTACATGCCGACCAGCTCCCAGTTAAGCTCGGCAGCATTACGAAGCACCCTGTTGGCACACTCTCATTGCGAAATTATCTTGAAATTCCAACAAATTGCTTCCTCGACTTCACTACCACCTCCTCAACTCACCTGACGGCGAATTAAATATACAACAACAACAAAAAACACGGCGAAAAAAAAAGAATTAAAATGGTGAAAATTGTCGTTATAACATTTTCGTTTTTTTTTTTTTTCATTTAATTTTTGCTTTCCAGACTTTCAGTATTCTTCGCTGTGCACTCTGGGAAAAAAGATGTTGTTTTTGCTTTAACGTAATTTGTAATTAATTCAGTGAAAAAATTAAATTAATTAAAAAGAAATGAAACACTAGGTCTTGTACACTCGGTGCTAATTGTGAATTCTGCACGAGTTCACCTTTTTTTTATTATCGCGGATAAGCTGGGAGATTAAAAGTGGACCAGAGGCTAACGAAAATTCAAATCTGGGAGAAATCCTAAGTGAAATATTAAAGGGTTTTGGATGCCAGACGGTGGGAATTTAAAAAAAAGGACATTTTTTGTTGTTGTTGTGGAGTAATTAGGAGGAAGTGACTAGTTAGTTATTAAATTTTCACATGTGGGTGCGTACTATTATTAATACTAAGTGTAGTGTTCGTGGTCTGGCAATTTGATACTATTAGTGTAGCAATAGAAGTAGTGAAGCAATAGATCGCATATTTCAAATGTCCCCAACAAAAAATATGTCATCTTAGCCACATCTTATGAAAAGAGTTTATTGATCAATAAAACACCCCTCTTTTCCAAAAGCTTTTATCTCAATCACACCCAAAGAAAGCTTTCATTGCAGCAAATACACAAACCAATGACGTCATCAGTTGAGCTTTTAAGTTGAATTGTGGAAAATTGTGAAAGAATGGTCCAGAACCCGTCTTGCTATGCTAATAATATTTTTTTATGTGCTCAGGACTACAGTCCGTGATGTCGTTCATGTTATGACCAGATGTCTGATAGCAAGTTTAGCTAGAAGGATAGAGAAAGGATAAAACAGATTAAGGGGAGCCGGGAGTGCATAAGGAGATGCACCTTGCGTTTGACATCTTGTATGTGGTATGAGTTCCGGAATACTGACTGTGGGAGCTTGCTCTACTGTCGGGTTGTTTTCGAAAAGAATGAATTTATAGACTGTTGTATGCGTGAAAATAAAGGCTGTAGACAGTGGGGATAAACCGAAAGAGCTAATTTTGGTTTGCGGAAAAAACATTGCTGAAGAGGCAGGAGATTTCAAATTTCATTGGAACAGTCGTTTTTGTAGATGGGTAAAATTTCACTAGAGCCGTTACATGCCTGAGGTGTGCTAATGAAACAATTGAGGAGCAAATGGCGTCATCGCCAATAAGCCGGTGAGCGTGATTTTGCACCTTGTCAACCTACTCCAGGTACTCGGGGGCCCCTGCCCAGATATACGAGTTGAATTCGAGGTGTGGTCGAATGTAGGATTTGTAGATTATAGCCCTGGCCAACGGCTGAAGGAAGTTGCATCTTTTGGGACTCTCGCATTTAGATTCTTGTTTAGCGATTACTCTAACGCAGATATTCGGTTAATGCTAGGCCTAGGAAATTGAAAGACGGCTTTGCCGTCAGTTCAAGACCGCCCACTGAAACAGGAGGAATTGTGGAGCGCGTTTTGATAGAAAAGCTTCGTTATCAGTAGCTTGAATTCAATCTAGAATCCGATTTATATCCCTCTTTATTGAAATACACATAAGCTCACGAATATTCAGACAAGGTCTGGCATGTGTGCTTGTCTTGCTTTACGAAGCTATTCCAGTAACGCAGAGTACTGTCGTCAGCAAAGCTGTGAAGTGAGTTCGAGGGGATTGAGGACTGGTCAATTCTAAAAACTAGGAAGAGAGCTGGTGATAGAAGTGACCCCTGGGGAACACCTGAAAAGATAGTGTGGGGATTAGATTCGACGCCGTCTAATAATACCATGAATGAACGGAAGGAGTATTATCGGGGACAGTGTATATATTGGTGTCGAGCTCCTTGAGGCAGTTGTACACTTAAGGAAGCCTAAAGAAAACTCTGCTCATTGAGTGAGAGGAACACTCGACAATGGCGGTTCCAAGGCAGTAACGGGCAAGGAAGAATTTGAGGCAAACAGAGATGCGAGTCCGTTGGCTATGGATTTGCTTTCTGTTAGCACCTTCCCATCGTCAATGAAACTCGTGATCACCAAGTTCTCCATCACATGCTTTTCTCTTTCTCTTCTATGGAAATCCACTGAATAGACGTATTAGTTTGTTTCTTAAATACAAATTTTCATCAAATATACCAAATATGGTTAGTTCATAATGAAGATGTTATAATCTCATTTTTGATCTTCCTTGTGTATCCTACCAACAGACCCTAAAGAAATAAACCAAAAAAAAAAAAAAAAAACAAAAAAAAAAAACAAATACAAAATCCTCTTTCTCAATTTTATGGGCTCAGATTAACTTCTTTCAGAAAGCTACAGAAAGAATCTGCACCCCCGGCCCCGCGACCCTCCAGCCCCATTTTCAGCAAAT
Source organism: Thereva unica (assembly GCA_949987705.1). NCBI lineage: Eukaryota > Metazoa > Arthropoda > Insecta > Diptera > Therevidae > Thereva > Thereva unica. Next base: position 10,160,893 of record OX465285.1, read on the forward strand.
AATCTGAAGCTATTTTTAGACGGGGCATCGCGTGCCAGGATACCTTCTACCACTTAATTACGTGTAAATTCTCTAAATTCCACCCCTAAATAAATACCTTTCGTGTGATAGAAGGGAAAAAATTAAATGAAAACGTAGAAAAGCAGCCACCGCAAAACAAATTAACCCTTTACGAATGAAACATGTAAGGTAAGAGCGCCAGGACTGCGAGGACATGGATGGTATGGGCGGTGATGGTGGAGGAGGAGGTGGCAAAAACATATGCACATTCAGGACTCGATAGGGCGTTGTTTAGCATTCAAGTCCTTTCTTGAACATAGCAGAACACTAATTCTCAAGTTAGTCTATCGCTTCGCTACAATAAAAACCACGCAGCAATTGCATAACCACGCATATACCAGCAGCAGCAGCAGCATGTAAGGGTGTACTTAGCAAACACTGTACTACACCCTCCCTATCAGTTGCTAAAGGAGTTGAAAGGATATAAACTAGCTCACATCGCCCTGTAACGGGGTTTCGTAGCATAAATCTGGGCCTGGAGTTGAGGTGATCCAGGAACAGGTGGATTGTTTGCTTTTGACTACCTTTCGTTAGGTGTAATCTGCACAGCGAGAAATCAATTTGTGAACTTGACGAGAATATAATTTGTGTGCGAGCCTCGAATTCATTTTCCTAACTGGTGCGATGAATGTAGTGATGAATTTTCATAAGGGGACTAGATCCGGGTGGGGGTAATTGTATTTGATAATAATTGGTTAAGTTGGGTCCAAGATAATATGTTAAGGATGTAATGGATATCCTAGTGTTTTGAGTTCTATGTTTTTTTAAGCACAAGTATGTATGGAAGCAAACTCGGAACGGACGTAATTCTATCATAAGCTGTATATGAGCGAATGAGTCTACATTTGAAATGTAAAAAACAAAGAAGAAATAGTGGCAATATACAATATCTGCCTAGACATTTGTAAACCCTCACTAACCACATGGTGACTCGAAAAAGGGATTGCGGATGGCGTTGTAAGATATACGAGTCTCAGCAAAATTCCACAAAGCTCTAGTAAGAGACTCACTGGAAGATTTCAGTTCATTTAGGAGAACCGATACTTGCTTGACACAAACTAGGGAAGATACCTTTCTAATATATTACTTCAAGCACACTAACGCTTCTGCTGGGCAGTTAAAAGTCCACTTTCTAGAACCACCAAAGCTGCCTGCAACTGAAATGTCGTTTGCAATTAGGTCGTTCAAACCATATGATTCCCCTGGAGCAGATGTGATGTATTCCATTGTACTGCAGGAAGCTATAACCAAGTAGTTCCTTTACTATGATACTATCCACATGGTTCCATGCTCACATCCCATCTGCCTGGGTAAATGTCCATATTACTTTTTTACCCAAGCCAGTTCGTTATGATTACACGTTAGCTAAATCTTTCAGGCCGATAAGTTGTCGTCTTGCATACAATGGTGAAAATGTTCGGCAAATAAATAAAGGAAACTTATTTTCTTAGCCGACCACTTACCTCTTACCAGCATGCACAATACATCCGTTGACACTATAGCTATAACCGTAAGTGGCCGACGTCTAAGTAGTACTTTATGCGAATGGATCAACTATATGCTGCGAACTCCATGAGCAGAACTTAGACTCAGCCGTTCTTAGCCTGCAGCAGGCACGGACGGCGTAAAAATCATGCAAAAGGCACTGTCATGGTACGCCTGAGTAAAAATAAAACTGGCCCGCTTTTAGCATGAAACAAGCACAGACGCCTGGGTAAAAATTGCACCTTTACAAATGCAACCCACTACAGTCACGTACCAAAGGAAGCACGCTAGGGTCCCACTTTTTAGACTAAAGGGAGTAAAATTGGGGCTTTAAGAAATTGAATAGAAGGAATAAAACGGGCAATTTTCATGATGACCATAAAGACTGTCATTAACATACTCAGTAGACTGGTTATCCTCCTATTGAGAAGGTCAAGCAGCATTGGACGTGGTGGGTATTTAGTTGGGGGACCGCTTAGTAAAACAAACTTTGCTTTTGGAATGGCCTATGCCCATGAGTGTGTATTTATAGATGTTTATAGCTGTAGCAGGAACGTGCATACCTCTGGTGGGCGAATTCTTAGTTTTTCGTTAGCGCATCAATGTACCCTACCGTATACCAAAGGGACGGACGCATTTTTTCGCTAAGCTAGTTGAGTGCACGTACATGTTTTTTAAAAAATTAATCCATGTGATGGTGTCAGTTAAGCTTCGCACCTAGTGTCACACTTAAATATATGGCTTCTTATATAAAGCCTATAGCTCTGCCAGCGAAGGTCGGTTCTGTCAGTCGCGGCAATCTTCGTCTTCTGGTGTATGGAACCAGAATCATTTTATCGGAACTGACATTTAGTTCTACTCTGGCAGACAAGCTGGAAACCAAAACAATTGCCCGTTGCTGACAAATTAACCTGCCTGGTGTTCACGTTTAGATCGTCTGCGTAACCTTGGGTGCAAAGGTTTTGATTAGCTAGAGGAGTTCATCTATAACAAAGTATCACAGACTTGGAGATAATGTCTTCACTCACAATAATTACAATGGCCAACTGTTCTTCGAAGGAGTTTCTTCCTTTTCCTCTTCCAATCCCAGCCTCGTATCCAAATGTGATTGCTGTTGAATGATACAATAGGCTTGTGTCGACAGCTATTGCTGATCTAAGGTAGGTGAAGGATTGTATAATGTTACTCTACCGTTATTGTGGGACCAAAGTTAGATCGTCTAGATCGTCGACAACACGAAGAAATTTCTTTTGCTTTTATTGTAGTGCTTCTGCCATCATCGCAAAGATCGTCAGCATATATGTGTTCCATTTTGGGGTAGATCACTAGTGTAGAGCAAAAATAGTATAGGACCCATAATACTACCTTGTGGCACACCCATTTCATTTCTATAACTGTAGAATAAAAGAATGCATTGAATCTTTAATAACTTCCTAGAATTCTTACAATTAAAGCTTCACACATCCTTCAATCCAGTCTTAATCGTTTTCTACTAATGAATAGATTGACATAATAAATAACATCTAGACGACAAAGAAGACAATCAAAAGTAGTTACCACACGTTGCCGTTGAGCACGTGCTGATAATTTAGAGGTATCCAGATAGAAATTTATGCCCAAATTCGGGATTCAACCCAGCCAAATAAATAACGAGCAAATGCAGTCGAAAATCCTGTCTAGTGGCACCAATTGAATTTATGGGCGCAACAATTATCCTTAAATTGTTCAAAAGTTGTTAGACACCTACTACCCGGGGGAGAAGAGATAAATCTTTACTAAGGAGTGAAGAAAAAAACGAGGAAATACTCACCCTGCTACAACCAGCCCGCCCAACTAGAAATGAACCAAAAAACAGAAAAAAGAAATCGAGGAAGCAGCAACAACGCTTGCAAGTAGCGTATAATAATAGAGATAACTTTCCGTTCTTATAAGGACCTCCATTGCTGGGGCTTGGAGGAGCCAGGAACATGGCCACATACCCTGGAACCAGTTTGTTTCACATCCAAATAAATTTTTCTCTTCTCTAAATATCCCTCGACTTAGTTAAATATCCCCGGGGGTGTTGTGTTGCCATTACTCTAACCTAGCTTTGTGCCTTCGGAAGGATCTTTTGTCTCCATCCTGCATCTCAGCGACTGTTTAGAGCTGGGGCTTCACTTTCGCGCTCCCCTTGCCCCGCCGCTGGTTACAACTACTGCTTCTATGAACTAAGTGATTCTGTTATATCCTGTCTATGGGCAAGGGGCGATGTGCCTGGGATATCTACCATTGGATAGGGGATTCACAAGATCCTTTTTCTGTTGCGGGCAAACATATAATGGGTCCTGGAATTCTCTTTTAAGCCAACTCACATCCAACTATGGGCCAGATGAAAGGGATGATACAATGTGGAAGAAGGGAGCAAGTAAAATAATTGACAAATGATTGTAAATACCAGTCTCTCCGGGGGTGGTTTTGGGGGGATTTGGGGGTGGATGGATGTCTGCAAGGACGACGACGAGGAGAACGTTACATTCAGGACCAGTCATTGATGGAAAATGCTTCAGAGAAAGAAAATGTTTTCTTCTCGTTGTTTATGTGTGATTTAGTTTTATTGGATTTCGATCGGTGGAATGAGAAAGAGAGAGGAAGAGATGTGCCAAACGGGGGTGGCCGATATGATGGTACCCGGGGTTGGATCTGTGCTACTTTGCCGCCGACATGAACGGGCCTGAAGCTCTGTTGACAATATTCTTTCCCCTTCCGTTAACTGTCAGATAACTTTAAGTGGTGCTCCAAGCTCTTCCGTCATTGGGCTCCTTCATGTGCGATGGGTGTTAGGCCTTTTTTCTTCTCTCTGGCGAATGATTGAATTGATATCTTCGTATCAAGCGATTGTTATCAAAGGCACAAAGACTGAAATTGGATTTCCTCGATGGTTCAAAAGGAGCGTTTAGATTAAAGGAATTCGGGTAGTCAATATTGCGAATTTAAAAGGTGCTATATGGAGTGGAGTTCTTGTCATTATTTGGAGGAGTAGAGAGACAATGAGTTGAGCTTGTGTGTGCTTTTTTTGTCGTTTGTTATTAGATTAATTCGATATTGATAGGCTTGAAACTTTAGATAGGAAATTTTTGAATGGAGTTAATAGGATTTTATTGTCAATTAATTTCTCAGAATTAATCAGATTGCATCAGATCGTCGTAGAGCAGTGGCTCCCAAACTTTATTTCGTACGGAGCCTTTCTACAATGTATAACATTTGGCGGAACCCAACGATGAAAAAATAAAATAATATATGTAGGTATATATTTATCCTTTTATATATTTTAAAACTTTTTTATTAGCTCGCTTTCTTACCTGTCTGTTTGTCCGGTACATATCTTGCAATCGATTGAATAATTCCGGTGTATGTACCCAACTTCAGCTCCGATGACAATGCAATATGGTATACTCATTATACCGTTAGATCCATGGCGGCCGTCTCAAGAGGACGGATTCCTGTTTCTTCGCGGAACAAATTTTGCAATCAATTTTGCAAATACTTCCGGATATCCTATCATGCTGAAATTTTGCATACAGCTTTAGCTCCGATGGCAATGCAATATGGTATACTCAATATGCCTTTAGATCCGTGGGGCAGTCTCGGGAGGACGGATTGAAATATTCTTCACAACCCCTTCGACATGGGTATCAAATGAAAGAGTATGATAAGTAGAACACAATAAGCAATATAGTACACTCAATATATCGTTTGGCCCATGGCGGCCATCTCAAAAGGGCGGATTACCATTTTCTTCACAACCCCCTCGACATGAGAATATGGAATGGCGGCCAAAATGTTACGCGGCGTAACTTAGACCAAATTTCAAGGAAGAAGGGCCACTCGCACTTTCTGATTAGCAGTGAGTCTGCGAATGTATTTGCGCTTCGGCGCTGGTGACACGGAACCCTAAATTTTTTTCGTGGAACCGTAAGGTTCCGCGGAACCCACTTTGGGAATCACTGTCGTAGAGGATCTGCCAGCCTGCCAGATACCAGCCTGCTTAGAATCATACCCAGGATAACCAACGACAAAAACTCTAAGCAACGACTTAACGACGTCTCTTGAATTTCAATGCACTACCGCAAAACACAGCAGAAAACGATTTAGAGCCCGTCCATGTCACTTACTACTCCACATTGACTGAAGCCCACGTCTTGAGATCCATATATCTCACATCCTTTTTCCCCAAGATCCTCGAAAGATCCTCAAATTTAGGAAAGCATTGATAGAACGTCACTTTCTACCTTGCAGAATACCTACACGAAAGGTAAATTCAGTGGACCCTGCTCTCCACTCCGAACAGCTGAGCTGTACATTAGTGGTGCAATTAGAAACACCTAAACAGCTGTGCCGTTAAGTCTTTTTGCATCTTAATCCTTTGGACATACATGCCCAGTAAATGGCAGCCTAGACCGCCACCAGGACAAAGGCTTCTCTTGGATGGACTCCATATTTATATGCTCATTCATCCATCTTAAGGAGTATCACCATCGCTACGGACAAACTAGATCACACTGCACCTACGGGGGCCTTGAAAAAAGGTTTCGATACCATCCTTCCGGCCAGTGATGTCTCGACAAATGGTGTCATCTCGACTGGGTCATTATGTATCTACACAGTGAAAGCAGCCATTTCAACCTAATCTAATTCCAAAACTTCAAGCATTGTGAAAGAAAACAGAGTATCACTCCTGGCCTAGAACTTGAAAATAGCGATGGAGCTAGTAGAAAAGCTTTTAGCAAAGGTTTCTTCAATAGTATAGGCAATCTTTTGAATACTCTTTAAATTATTGAATATTCCAGACGGGTGTGGAAATGCTCTTAATTTTTGATTTTTGAAATTACATAATACATATAACATATAATGCGGCTCTTTACAATTATGAAAAACCCACATGCGGCTCTCATTAACCTCATGCGTGCCCACCCCTGGACTATTCCTTAGAGTCGAGTGGAAGGGTGCCTTGCCATAGGCACTTCGGCTTTAGACCAAAAGGTTAAGTCAACTACGAAAGCACCTTTGCGGTAGTAGAACAACCTATAGAGTTCCTTAGAAATACAATTTGGCTAATATCCTTGGGATAAAAATGGATAATGATCAGTTGCGATCAGTTACGATCAATATTACCAGTGCGAGTAGCGGCATTGGGCCAGGGGTCAATGTTGCAATGATTAGCACGTCTATTCAGACTAAGGTGGCGTTAAATCTGCCGAATACAACAGCAGTAAGAGAGATCGCAAATGTACAGCGCTGATCTTTGAATACCTTTTGACACATTGTGTGTCATTTTGGTATCTGCTTGGTCGACTTATTGGGGATGGTCGAAACGCAAACGCAGCACGATCGACTGATCACTCCATATGATTACACATAATAACTCAAATGAAAACCTGTTATATGTTTATTAAAAAAAAAGCGTTTGGTATTCTCTCATGTCGACTGTGTGCTATGCCCGATTTTAAAACTTTTTTTCAAAGGGTGAAAAGGTAATATATTGTATTAATGAGAACTTAAGAGTTCACACCTTACAAAAAAGAATAAAACCCGAAAATAATTTTATTTTTTTAAGCAAATATTGATATCTGTTTGCTTAGGATATTGAAATCAATGTTGAACTTCTACAAAAACCGTTGAAATTTTTGCACAATATTTCTCTGTCGCCACCACCACCACCCTCACTACAAACGCCATAGTAGTCCTTTCATTTCATTTTATATCTGCAGGCGCGCTGATTACAGAACTTTCAGTCTCATAACTCGTTAAAAGGTAACGATTGTCCTGCCAAAGTCAATCCGCTACCGATCACCCGAGGACCGACTAGATAACGCCCAGCCCCGAAATCCGAAATTGTTCTTAGAGTAATTACAGTGGTGTCGTAAAGATTAAAAAGTTCTCCATTTCCACCTTGTATCCTTCTCCTCCACCTTCCAACCCACCTCAATCTTTCTATCTACCTGATAAGGCTGTGCCATTGTCCCGGCCACACCACCCACCCAGAGACCCCATCCCCGTCATTGTTGTCTCCAACCCCAATGTCGGGGCACTGTATCTGGGTGGTAACAGTAACGAGTTTTTGATTTCAAGGCGTTCAGTGTCTCTGCAATAAAACTTTTGTCCCCGGATTAATGGCAGCCACAAAATTTTATGTTGTTGACTTGCTCGGAACTTTTTATTGACAATTCAACAATTCAAAATGGTCCCATAATAAAAGAGTTTTAATAGATTTTGATCAATGTTTGATATTTATCCAATTTTTTTTCGCCTTGTTTGTTTGCTTTGTCAGGATGCTGTGGGGGCATGGGTCGAGGAGATAGCTGGGTACCTATCTTATAATTGATAAATTTTTGCATATTTTAATAAATTCTAGTTTTATTGATGAAAGTTTTAGTATATTTCTTTAAAGAAGTAATCTCGACTATTAAGTTCAATTTATGTTGAGTCCCAATTGGGTTTGGTCAACCACAATTAAATTAGATAGATTTTCACAGGGCTATCTCCATATTAAAGGCCTTTAGCGACGTACCGATCTGCGGGAGACAAAGAGAGTCAAGTCTACACATTATCGTATATGTGACCGCGTCTTGTTGTATGCATCGAGCAAGGACTGCCCGACAGGTAAGACCCATGAAATTTGTTGAATGGTGAATCATTGCATAAATTTTTGTTTGTGGTCTCAGCCGGGCCTGGGTCATCAGTTTCTGTCCGGCTCTTACCTCGGGATTTGAAAGGAACAGGCACTGCGTCCTCTTGGACTTGCCGAGCATAACTGTGAGTCGTCGTGCCCGTAACGATCGTGATATTCTTCATATCTTCTATACTCCTGAGGTCATAGATCATACCTAGAAGCTGGTTGCCTGAAGAGGCCAACTTCATATACATATACAAAATACCGGACAAACAAAAGTCTTCAAAAAATATACACCTGAAAAAAAAAAACGGAATCACCACTTACCTACTTTGAAACGCTCTCATCAGGGTGGACGCAGAGATCTAGGGGAGAATGTAGGACACCTGAAACAACATTCCCGAGGTTAAGGTTGTCGCTCGCTGCTATGCTATACCCTTCGAGTATGTTCGAACAATCCAAAAAATTAACGTATTTAACCTGCTAGTAGGACCACGTCCAACTACTTCACCGGCACTCTATCATTAATTGCATTGATAATTATCATTAATTAATTATAATTAATTAATTATAATTAATTGCAGCGAAATCATAAGCAAAAGGGTAAGTAACAACAACACGTCCTGGTACCAGATCGGGTTTCACTCCTACTAGGGTAGCTGTGAGCTTCAGCACCCTATGCCCGGAGGCCCAAAGCGCCTAGATGGTTACAGCCTCCGAAAATTATGGTACCTGAGATAAAAGGCGGTATCATCGTAATTCAGGGGTCGCGTTTACTTCCTTAACTTGGGACGGCCTCTTCTTTCGAAATCTCGGACCTCTTCACAGGGCTACACAACAAGGGCTTTGTTTTGAGCACCTCCCCTTTTAATTATCGTTCCTCCAGGGATAAAGGTAGTGCTAGTGCTAGGTAGATCCAGGGATAAAGGTAGTGATTTACAAGCGCTTGATTGAAACAGCTTCACCAAAAATTAATTTTTTTGTTGTTTGATTCCCCGTTGAATAACCTATAATACTAACCGGCGTTCAGAAAAAACTCAACTCCTCACGTCTGGTCACGTTTGTACCCAACCAAAAAAAAATTTCTCGTTTTTCTTCAACCTGTCGGTAAATGTACCACACTTATCGCTTCAATAATAATGTCAAAATTAAATAAAAATTATAATTCAGAAAAATGCGGTACTAATGAACAAAACGAATTTTTTTTACAGGACATTTCTCGTAAAAAAAAAGAGCTTTAAGGATTAGGATAACTAGCACCCAACACCCTCCTTGCCTGAAACGGAAAAGGCGTATACAACACCGAATATAAACCTAAGCTTTTCATGGGAAATTTTTCCACGAGCTTCCATTATCCCTAGGACATTTTGTGAATTTTGTCTCTGCTAAGAAATCCTTGAGAACTTTTATTCGGTTTTAGCAGGGAAAAGGTCCTTTTTCTTCTTTATTTAGTGGAAAATATTATTTTAAAAAAAATACATATTATAAAATTACATTAGTGCAGTATGAATGACTTATAAATAAAAATATGAAAATGATTACATAAATCTCGAATTCAATATTGTTGCTATTTAAAATGTTATAAAGGATTTCCAAAAATTGTAAAGACAAATTCCCGCATTCCCGCGTAACATTTTGTGATTTTTTTCTACTCAGCGCACAGTGGGACAAATTGCCGAAAACGTGAACAAAAGTCTAAATATTGATGACTTTGGACGAAATTCGGTATTATAGGGTAATCGACCTCGCTGATCACGAATTTGATGTCAAAAACTGAAAATTCAAAATGGCGAATCCAATATGGCGGACATCAATTTTAAAACATTGTAGAAATAAACTCAAAACTTGAATCTAGATGTTTTTGGACATGCCGATTACGAATTTGATGTCAAAATTTGGAAATTCAAAATGGCGGATCCAATATGGCGGACATAATTTTTCATAATTAGTATAAATAAGTTCAAAACTTGTATTTATATGTTTTTGAGCATGATGAATACGAATTTGATACTTGAATTCGAAAATTTTAAGAAACAGGAACTTGAGTGACTTCGTTTACAAGATATGTAGGCTCAAAATATGACCAAAATGCTAAAATATTGGAATTTTTCTGAAAAAAAAAAACGAAGAATATTGGGATTTAGATCACACTTTTTAATTACAGATCTTGTAAACGGAATAACTCACGTTCCTGTTCTTAATATCATATAAAGGAAAACACATTTACCTAAAAGACGAGCCGATCTACGTTGCTCTACGATAATTAGTCTAGGAGATATTCAACTTTAAGTAAATATTTAAAAAATACATTTTTTTCTTACGTAAACACCCTGTACCTTAGTGGATAGCGGGGATAGCCCCCTCTCTAGAACAATTTTTTTCTCCAAAACCATCCAGGAATCACCCTGAAAATATTAGCTACGTAGTCCAACAAAGGATTTATTGAAAGTCTGATGGCCGATACAAGATATTGTGGGCCTCGTTAGTCTAGGGGTAAGGCGCCTGACTACTATCCCAGAGGTCCTGGGTTCGATTCCCGGCGCACAGTGGGCGGAAACGATCAAAATTACGCGCGGGGCAGAAAAAAACGTCCAAATTAAGTCTTTCTTTTTTTTAAATACTCGTTATTATGTCCGCTATCTTGTATCACTGCGGAAATCCAAATTTATAGGGGTAAAAACCACCCCTAAAGGGTTTGTTGAGGAATGCATTTTTGTTAAGAAACCCAGTTGATAGAAGTTGCTCTGCCCAGGGTTAGGTAGGTTAGCCTGCTTGGGGGTTGGTAGGGGTGGTTTTTAAGGGTTGTAAGGGTCTGTGGTAAGGGCCTGTCTGTTCTTAAGGAATGCATATTTGTTAATAAACCAAGTTGATAGAAGTCGCTCTGCCCAGGGTTAGGTAGGTTAGCCTGCTTGGGGGTGGGTTGACCGCTTTAGGGGTGGTTTTTACCCCTATAAATTTGGATTTCCGCAGTGATACAAGATAGCGGACATAATAACGAGTATTTAAAAAAAAGAAAGACTTAATTTGGACGTTTTTTTCTGCACCGCGCGTAATTTTGATCGTTTCCGCCCACTGTGCGGCGGTGCCACGGTCCTAGCCTTTCCCAATTTCCCACCTACATAACTTTCCTTCTTTCTTCTTCCCTCTTTGCATTCCTGATTCCTCCTGTCATAACCTTCACTAATGGTTCCCCGATCCACCAAGCGCATGTCATCGGTTGGTTGATGAGATTCAACTCGTTTCAGGAGGCATAACACTCCAGCGAGTTGTTCAGATGTCAGAGTCGCAAATGGTTGGGAGTAGATGAAAATAAAAAAAATACCGCAGCTAGTTTGTGATAGTTCTTTCCTTCACTTCTCTCTCTATCTTCCGACTAGAGCTGCTGTTCGACATTTCAAAACTAAATACATGGTCGACAGTACAAAGGGGCCTTCCCTAAGTTTCTAGTGTGTCACATAAAAAAAAAAAAAAAGCTGCGTACTAGGGGATATGAGTATTTTAAATATCTCATGAAGGGCGATTCGTACGGGAAAATGTATAAAATATCATTTGCAGATAATCGCATGATATACAAACTTTGTAAACAATATTTTAGGATGGGACTTGCCGTTTAAGAGATATTATCCAAAAACGGAATTTTCTGTTTTTAGGGGGTTGTTTTTAGGAGCAGCGTACAACCAATTTTCCAAAACTTTTTCTTAACATATTGTACTCAAGAAAAACAATTTTTTAAGAAAAATTTTCGTGAGTTAACATTTAGTTAGAGGTCTGCATTCAAACTGTGCTCTGACGACTGAACTAACATTTATAGGTATATACATATATCCGCGACTTTGAATTTCCTAATTTTGAAATCAGATTCGTAATCAGCATGCTCAAAAACATATAGATACAAGTTTTGAACTTATTTCTACAAATTTTGAAAAATTATGTCCGCCATATTTGATCCGCCATTTTGAAATTTAAAAAGTTATCAGCGACGTCGATAACATAATACCACCAAATTTCGTGCAGATTTAACAATATGGAGAATTTTCCCGCACTTTTATAGACATTTCAATAAAACTAAAATAAACTGCATGTGGTTTACTAAGAGAGTTGCGGCTAGTAGCTGGATTTTCTTTTTTAATCCTGAAGTAAAAATATAACCTACGGCTCAAAATCGAGACGGGTGGACCTGCCGTCTGTAACCTAAAATCTCTAATTTCTTTCCGGCATTCTTCTGACCCATCTATTACTAAAATTCAAACAAAAAAAAAACCTTTATCACAACTAAACCCAAATCCAAATTTCACTTAATCACAGCATTGAACCTACACACACACGACGAAAAAAATAATCACAAAGGTCAACCCCATCCGCTGGGGGACCTAGGGCGAAATCTGCCATTTATTCTAGATCAGTCTGCATATATCAGCCGAAAAAAAAATTATTCGAAAGAAATTGAAGTTCCTAAATGCCTCACGCAGGATAAAAAAACACAAGGCTTGGCCCCTTTCTGGTACTCCCGCCGGAATAGACCTAAATTATCTGCCAAATCGCAGCCTAATATTTCCGATCCTCATTGTTGTGTGTCCTGATTTTGCCTTTTCTTTTTTCGATTTTACTCCTCGACATTTTTCATTTGGGTGTGGGTGTGTATGTGTGTGAGACTATGTTTTTTTTTACCCAGCAGTGACAATCGCTTGTTTGCCAGGATATTTCCGGGTCGAATTGCAAACATACATATACAATTGTGTGTTGGGGCAGTTAGCATCACCCTTCTAACCCGGATGTTATCGGTGGATTCTGTGTTATTTGAATACAGCCAGCTGCAGGGATGTGAAAGTTTTTTTTTATTTATTTATTTTTTTTTTAGCCTAGGTTTATTTTTCTGTTTGGTCCTTTTTTGTGTTTTATTCCTGGATGGGGTGTGTGTGTGTGTGTGCGGCTGTTTCTGTCATTTAAGCTGGCTTTTAATGATGTGGTTATGGCAAGGGTTTTGCACAACTGAACAAGCGCTTGCGGGGGTTAACAATTAAAGTTAAACAGAAAATTGGGGTTTTTATAGTTATCAGACAGAACAATTAGAAAGGTTTTTGCTATCGTGATTAATTTATCCGTCAGAACTAATTATTTCCTCATAATTATTTACCATCCCCAACAAAACACAGTCATTTGCAGATTCCAACTCTTAAGTAAAATTCCATGCTTTACCACAACTATTTTCACGACGTCTAACCAAATGAGTATATGTATAAATACCCTACTAACTAAAAGGACTAAAACCACAATTGTACTAGTACATCTGCATTTAAACAAAAAAACACTCAATGTCCTTAATTTTTGGTAGTTTTTTGCATCCCGGAGAGGAACAATTTTTCGCATTGTTAAATTTTACACAAATCCCCTCTCCTTTAAAGCTTTCAGCATATAAAACGGAAGCGCCTAGTTTACTGAAACATCGAATGCGGCTGGGCGGTCAAGTTGGAAAGGGTTGCAGGGTGCTGCTGCTGCACTTATTCTGAATGAAGATGAAAATGCAGATTCAAAACAAAAGCAATGCCCTTTCAAAGCCCTTTTCGGTTGCATCTGTTTTGTTGGGCGAGTAAGCAATGTTTATTGTTATCACCTCTGGGAGAATGTCTAAAGAAACTTGTTCTGTTGGGATTACACGCTATGACGGTGCTAGGTTGAGTTATTGAAAGCTAGCGTTTTAGCAAAAATTACTCAGAAAGATACGACACTGTAATCCTTTCTGTGCGAAGAAAAAGGAAAGTAAAAATCTATGATCAACTTCTCTATTCATATACGCACTCCGGAATGGCGAGAGGGCGGAGCAACGGCAAACTACACAAACACATGCAGAGCAGGAAGTACACGAAAATTGACGAAAATGGTACATGAATTCACACAAGCAAAATAAAAGTCCAGACGGCACAAAAAATTGCGGAGAAGAGAAATCAGTGCGTCTCTTTCGCACTTCGTGAAATAACATTTCTTTATTTACCCTTTCTTTCTCAGGTTTTTTTTTGTTTTTAAATTAAATTTTGTCTCTCTTGCACCTTGTCGATTGATATATTCACTCGCAAGGGAGCTTATGGGAAATTTTGAGAGTGTCGTATCTTTGTGGGTAATCTTTGGTTTTAGTAAGTATGCTGCAGGGTGTAATTTCTGTTCAATAGGTATCGTAGTATAGTTTCTTTACACGATGTAGGCGAATTCGTATTGTTTTCAATTATAAAATGCTTTTTTTTTTAAGTTAAAATTAACCATGAACACACAAAACGCTACAAAATATTCAATTTAGCTCTAGAACTAGTTGGAGACTAGACGAGACTAATCTTCTTCTTTAAGTTCCTTTAATCCCTCATGGGACATAGGGCGGACACAGTTGCCTTCCAGCGAACTCTGTTTCGCGCGACAGCTCTCAGCTCCACCCAGGATCTGCCAGTTGTTGCGGCTCCTGTTAGTAGGGTTCTCCTTCACGTTGTTCTAGGTCTTCCTACTCGACGGGATCCTTGCGGATTCCAGTCAAGTTCCTGTTTGGCTAGATTTTCGTCTTCGCGTCGTATGTTATGGCCAACCCAATTCCATTTCCTTCGCCTAATTTGGTCGTCTATCCTTTCTATAGTTCTTCATTTGAAATTCTATCTTGCCAGCGGATTTTTAGGATACGACGCAGGCAACTATTAATGAAGACTTGTAGGCGCCTTGTGATGAATTGGGTGACTTTCCATGTTTCGCAACCGTACAAAAGAACTGCCCTAACGTTGGAGTTGAACAGGCGCAGTTTGGTGTTAGTTAGTTTCTGGCTTTAGGGCCAAAATAAAACCCATGTACTTGGCTGAGATAAGCTCAGTGCTCGAACATAAGATAGACTGAAATCAGGCATCACGTTCACGGCTGGCGCAGAGGCAATGCTCAACTTCGGTAACTGGAGACATGCTGCAAGAGACCGTCAAACTTGGAGCAATTACCTAGAGGAAGCCAAGGCTTGATTTGGGCTGTAGCGCCGTTGGATGCATGGAGGGTTCTTTTGGTGAAAATCATTAGCACTGCCCTTTTCAGGAAAACGAATAGTCCAGAACGTTTGGACCACTTACTAATCTTTCTAAATGCCATATTCATAATCAAAGAAATTTACCAGAGAAAAAATCCAGATACTAGGATAACCTTTAAAGTCCTGCGATCCCCTCACGAAAGAACCCTAAAATAGAATCTGATGAAGAGGACAGAAAAAACAAACATGTTTGATCGAGTTCTATCTAATCTATCGTAAAATTGAGCTATTAAGATCGTTCCACATATATCCGTCACGACACGCCACCGACGCTTTCCGTATCAGTGGCCTCCGTGGTGAATTTTTCACTGAGATTCACACAGTGCCGCGTTTTCAAAGTAAAGTATCAAAGCTTAAATAAGCTTTACCTAAATTTCACGTATTTAACGATTTTTAGGGACGCCTGAAGAGTACTGAGCACGTCGGTGCACCACTGCGTCGGATTTATGGGAATATAAGGGCGCTCAATTTGCCTCCATGGAATCACATTGTTACGATTTTAACGGATACGTCGGTATTGTACTGTAGTCGCCGTCAGATCACGGATATGTGCTGATCGACTTTTACCAGGAATTTTTGCTGATCGAATTTTCGGATTTTCTGCGGCCAAAAGATTCTATGGTGCATGCTACTGTCCTTCGACTATACCACTTTGCTGTTACATAAACTGCTGTGGATGATTCTGGTTTTTAGCATGCGGACAATCCACAGACTTATCTCGATTGACTCCTGACTTCGGTTTTAACACTAATGAGAGCAAATTGAACCGTTTGTATAGTGATATTTTATATTCCCGGTGGAAAAGAAAACATAGGGTCCTTTGGGGGTCTAGTATGCCTTCTATAGCATTCAGGAAAACGGATGAATTTTTTTTTTCTTTTATGTGAAAGACTAGAGTCTCTGGAAAGGCCCTTTATACTGTCGACAATATATTTTCTTCGTATAGGAGGGAGCAATGTCGAACAGCAGCTCTAGTCGGGGAAGGAAGGAACTGCCACAACCTACCCGCGATATTTTTTAGTCCACCTACTTGCAACCATTACTATTGCGACTTTGACATCGGGGTATCGAGAAACAACTCGCTGGAGTGTTATGCCTCCTGAAACGAGTTGAATCTCATCAACCAACCGATGACATGCTATGGAAGGCTAAGGAAGGCTATGACAAGAGGAATCAGGAATGTAAAGAGGAAAGAAGAAAGAAAAAAGTTATGTAGGTGGGGAAGTGGAAAAGGCGAAGGACCGTGGGGCTGGCCGGGAATCGAACCCGGGACCTCTGGGATAGTAGCCAGACGCCTTACCCCCTAGGCTACCGAGGCCGAGTTAAGTCGTTAACAATCCTTCACCTTTTCTACGAAACAAACGAATATCAATTTGACTCTCCTCTAAGCGAGTGGTACATATCTGAAAATTAACTACAAATTAAACTTGAACTACTCCACCATATTCTCATTGTCAGCTAATTAATCAGATATCATAAACCCATAATTCCACCATTAAATCAATATTGTGACTCAATGTCCAATTACCGAAGTTAATCATTCACCTCTACGCAGCATCTGGCAAGGTTATTATGCTCCAAAAATTTAATTTCAATCGGATTATGCCGCTCGCCACATCGGAAGCCTTAAAGAAGATTACTTTACAACATCGATTTATAAATTCAACTTAAGGGATAACACCGAAAGCTTTTTAGTACGCAAAAAAAAGGACATCCGGTAACTTATTTGACGATGAACAAAAAAAAAATATTTAACATATACATACACACACAAATTGTAAAAGTATAAAAGATTTTGATGGTCCTGTAGGTGAGAGGTAGTAGGTGTGTACCTAGACCGTCGGTTCTTCGATTCGCTTATTAAATGAAGAAAAAAAAAAGGACCTCATGAATAAATTCTGTAAGCGGATTTCTTTAACGACTTTTTAACAGGAAAGTTGCAATCCTTGAATTATATGGACTTTTAAGGTTAAGGACACCAGGGGCAAATATGAGGTGAATTTAGGATGAAAAAAATAACAGGTTTCAAGAGCAAAATAAAAATTTTATTCTTTAATATTTATTCGGCTGTTTATGACATCCGGTTTGTTTGTATTCTCGGGAATTTATTTACAAATTTTTTATCCCAAATGTCCTTCGACAGTTGTTTATGTCACATAGTTCAACAAACCGCCTTGGAGTCTATAGAATATTTTTAGACATACCCTTAGCATTATCACAATTTACCGCCGCTCTATGAATAAATAACCGTGTGTAGTTGAATATTTTATTTCGTTAAGAGCTTTATCTTATTTATCTTCTCCTTTTTATAAGGATGAGGTGTGTTAACATCCCTTAAAACATTTAAACTCCCGACCACAAAAACAAACTCCTTTTACGAGGTATGATATTTTCTCAGTATGTGGTACACACACAACAAACATGTACTTTCCAAAATATACCAGATCAATTTCAAAGTGCCCCACCACCATCCTAGCTCCTGCCGTCTAGTCCATTCCATTAAAGCTCATCCTTTACTCTATACATATAAAAAAAAACAACAAGGACTCCCTGACACCGTCAAAAACATAACACTCTCCACAAGAGACGCACAAAACCACAACCATGGTACAAATTCGATAAAATTGATGTAATTCAATTTATTTCCGATTTTTAAGTGTTTTCAGGATTTACGAGGCTTTTAGTTCCCCCCTATCAAAGCGCCACCATATCCCCCCGCCGCCCCGGCCCTGGCCGGCGGGCGCGCATCCGGGAGGTCCTTTTTCGGCTAGACTAAGCCAGATCAACCCCAACCGAGGTGATGATTTATTGGTTAATTTTTGAGTGAGCTGCCATTGTCTTTCCGAACGGTCCCCATTGTTGGGCTGGGTTGATGAATGCTCTTTTCTGACAGAGGTGGATACGCTATACGATATGCTATATTATAAAATATGTGTATTCAGATGTATATGTGTGCATAAGCACGTCCTTATTGGAATGCACAAGTATCAGATCGTCACCTCGGAGATGATGATTGAACGATTCGGGATGTTGTTGAAGCTTTGAAAATCGATTATTGGCTTCAATCAATTTTCTGAGTAAAATCGACGAAAATTGACGAGGGTGGAAAGGTGAAAGATGTACTACGGTGTCTGTAGGAGAAAGTTACCACATAAAAATATTGACAAGTACGGTTCAGGAACATAAGATAATCGTTTTCGATGAAAAATTAATTATTTAGTCAATTACTTTTATGTAAAATGCAAGTAGGTTTTTGCAAATCAAGGAATGGCACCAAACTGATGGAAAGTTAATGGATTCTTAGAAAGTTAGGCTTAGGTTAGGCTTTCACAACGATGTACCTGTTACTGACCGTGGCCCTCAGGTGCCATCGCCAGGATTTCTAACCCTCACCAGATGATGATCAAAATTTCACTTTTTAAACTTAACGCCAGAAATCATCCAAGGGATCAATGATCAACATCTCTCTTCTGGGTAAGGCAGGCTTAGACTAAACGTGATCAAAATATCACACGGACTTTGATTGACTCATTTAACGATACATCTTCTCAGAAGCCCTCTTCTATTTAAAAAGTAGGTTCCGGACGATAGATGGCATGTCGAAGTAGTCAAAGCTTCAGTGATCAACACCCACTAAATAACTGATCGTAATTCCCGATCTTTAGGCACGATGTTACTCATTGTAAATTTCCTCATCCTCGTGCCCGGCGCAGTTTTCATCTCCAGTGGGTATAAGAATTGAATCTGCTGCTTCATCACCGTTCCATTTCTTATTCGGAGTTCACAAGATCTTCCCTATTGTCGCGATCGGGGAAGGTCTTCGTCAGGGCTGCCATCGTCCAATGAATATACGGAATAGAAGGGTCGCCTAACAGGACAACATCTCCAGGGTGTAGCTTTGTCGTAAATAATTTAATTCTGTTGTGAAACGATTTTAAAAGCTGTAAATACTCGCTTTTCCATCTTCTGGGAAGATAATGTACGGTTCTATATTTCGTCAACCGGGCTCCTCTTAATAACGCTGAAGTTGAATTAGATTCTGGCTGGCCCCCCTGCTTTTCAACCTGGCCCTAGAATGGGTGATAAGGAAAACGTCAGTCCAGAGAAGTGCATCAATAGCTACTCAGTCGGTACAATTACTTGGATATGCGGATGACGTCAACATCGTGGGAAGGTCCTTTTTGGCAACAAAAGAAGTCTATGTCGAATTAAAAGAGGCGGCAAAGGACATAGGCCTGAAGATAAACGAAGAAAAAACGAAGGTGATGCAACAATCCAGAGCAGGAAGATTTAGAATGGGAAGAAATATAACCATCGACGAACATAACCTAGAAGTAATCGATAAAACAGTCTACCTCGGGTCTACTATCACAAAAAGAAACGAAGAAAAAGAAGAAATAACCAGACGAATACTACTGGCTAATAGAGCCTTTTATGCCCAAAAACAAAACCTGCAATCAAGATTTGTACACAGGAAAACGAAACTCTCACTCTACAAAACAGTAATACGACCAGTACTGTGTTATGGTAGCGAGACTTGTACTATGACCCAGGACATAAAGGAGCGAGATAACAGGTTTGAGAGGAAAATTCTCAGATGCATAATAGGCCCAACCAGAGAGGATGGAATATGACGAAGAAGATACAACAACGAGTTGTATGAAATTTTTGACGACCCACAACTCTCAACTTTAATAAAAATCAACAGACTGAGACTAGCCGGCCACGTAATCAGGATAGAGGACAATCGTATCCCAAAACGGCTTATGGCATCAGAAATTTCGGGAAGTAGACCAGTAGGTAGATCCAGGAGGAGATGGATAGACTCTCTGACGGCTGACGCAGAGTCAATGCTCAACATCCGTAACTAGAGACATGCTGCAAGGGACCGTCAAACTTGGAGAAATGCCCTAGAGGAGGTCAAGGCTCGATTTGGGCTGTAGCGCCATTGGATGGATGGATGGATGTATTAGATTCAGAATAATTTGCGTTTTCAGGGTTACAGTTTCTCTAAAAAATTGATTAGGCATTAAAGGCTTTGCTCAGTGACTATATTCGTCATCCAATAGAGTTTGTAACTGCTTCAACTTTAAAGTAGTTTGGCGATTGTTACCTTTCTTCACCCTTTAGCCGCTCTCAAAAACCTCCCTACTAAGGACCTCGTTCTTCAATAAATTTTCATCTCTTCTGGGATAGTTCAGTATCTTTAGCTCGCTTGATATAAATGGCCAAGAAAATTATATGCTGACGGTACTAAACGGTCTTACTAATTGCAAACGGCCCTTTGGTCATAGTAAGCATGGCTGAGTCATTGGTTTGGAATTCGTCTTCTGCGAGATTATGCAGCTCTTATTGATTCGTTTTATTAACAGACGGCCCTTTAGTATTCAGAATTTGTCTCGGATCCTCTATAGCGTTAAGTTCAATCAACAGAAAAGCTATGGCTCACGAATAGAAAAGAATTTGCCTTCTATTCTTAATAGTATCCCACCGCTGCCACCATTTTTTTACCCTGGTTTGCTGCTTCTCCTCCATTTCAATTTTAAGCTTCTGTAATAATGTAGCAGAATCCACAAAACATTGAAATCGCAAAAAAATGTGCTTTTTTTGCGGTATATCGGACGTCAAAATAAATATACTGAGAATTTGTGTTCTTACTTCGGAAGCACAAATCCCAGTCTGGAAGAAACGAATATGACCAGCTAGTTAACTTCGTCACAAGAAAATTATGTGGGTAAACCAGAGATGATTGAAATCTTTTCCATCGATAAGTTTTGGAAAATTATTGCCCTTCGAAACAGGAATCACCATTTGCTCCTCGAGTTCAACTACATCAAATGTGTCTCTTAAGGTAAAATTTGCTTAGCATAAAGCGATCATTTAAATTTTTAGCTCGTCTATCGGGGAGACATCGTTGACCTCAATTTTCAACTCCTGGAAAAGTTTTGAGCCACCAAGAAGCTTTATAATAAGGAGGCGTGATGTCCTTTCCCCGGAAACCACAATCTCATCCCTCAGTCCGGTAATTAATTGTCGGCAGCAATTATTGTGAATCAACAAGTAAAGAACATAAATTTCTCATGAAATTTTTAAGCGCTAATTTACAGCAATATATATCTCAAACATTCCCCTTTAATCTCCATCATTAAATACTTGAAGAAAAAAAACACACACAATATCCTTCCCCTTATTGCATCAAAAATCGCCCCCTAATTCGAATGTAGTCCCTCAATTAACTTCATCCCCTTATCCATGTCAACTGAGGGGTCACCATTGACTTATTGGAGTGGTCAAAGCCTGCAAATTGTTGCTCCTTGAATGGGAATTTTTCCTTCCCTTATATTCCCCTGACGTCGACGACTACGACAACGACGACGACGGCCTTCTTGAGTACAACTTATGTTTTTGTCCGCCCCCGCTTCAAGAAATGTCAGCAGCGTGTTCCGTAAATGAATTAACATCCCCGGGTGGAGCGGAGGTAAGTCCCAGTGTATTACTTGGCCGACAGAAGAAATTCATAATGGGCAGGAAGACGGCCAGGACGAAACAATGAGGCCGAACCTAGGCCTCTTTGCTTAATTATTTTGCCCCTCCTGACCCTGCGCTAAGGGAAGGCCAAGAGTTCTACGCTCCCCCACCCCCACACATCTTTTTTTCCTTTCTGATGATTTATTGCTGTGACTTGATGAGATCCCGAATGGATCCTGTCGACATTGTGCGTATGTAGTCGTCTCTGTTGGAGAGTGAAAGGAAAATGTTGATTTTTGTGAGAGTGTAGCTTTCTTTTTCCGGGGGAGTTGGGGGCTTTTTTCGGGGGGCTGGATAGCAAGTCACTTTTGTCTACTTCACAAGGAAAGTAAATTGACCCTTTTGTTAGTGGGCTGCGGGGGTGGATGGGAGGCACACGGGTGGCTCTAACAAAAGCAAAACATTTGAAGCAGGTGACAGGCTTGACTGTTGTTGAGTAAAAATAATTAAGAAGGGGAGAAATGAATTTCAGCATAAAAATAAAAGCAACAAAAACAAACAAGGGAGGAAAAAACTCGGGTCGTTTAGGGTTCATTAAGGAAGTTCTGCTATCATGTTGCTTTTCTTTTGGGGAAATAGATTGTGGAAGCAGACGCTAGAAGAAATTTTTATTCAATTTTGATCAATCCCAGTGGAAATCCCGAGGGGAGGGGACGGTTGAATATAGGAATTCGAAAAAAACATTGCCCAGAGACGTTAAAACCTGTTCATTAACATTAGGAGAAATCATTCAGTTTTGAATGTAAAAAGAACTTAAGGGCGGGTAAAGATTTAAGGGCTTTTGAATCAAGTAAATTGACCTTCATTCTTATTTTCATAGTTCGACTTTCCGAGCAAGGCCGGCGTTTGGCTTTTTTGCGCCTGGTGCAGTATGCCATATTGCGCCCCATATTTTAATCGCACTGAGGGACATTGGAAAACGGGAACACTCCATTTTTTTTAAATTGCGCCCGGTGCAAATGCACTAGCTGCGCTTCACTAATAATTTCCAGCACAATCCTGTGCTCCGGTAATCTATAGTACCACTTGGTCGAACCTCCATAATAGAGATCCCTATGTCGTTCTCCAAGTCTTCATGTTTCAAGATATATTAGGTGATGGCTGAACTGCATGTATTAGTTTCTACTGTAGAATTTTGTATAAAAAACAAAAGTCCACCTTAACAGTCTTCCGGAACGTAGAAACCCCTTTCAACAACTTCAGAATTGAATTTAATTTTAAATAATTAATTTCTGAAATTGCGCCCGGTGCAAGTGCACCATTTGCACGTATGAAAGTGCCGCCCCTGCTTCCGAGCATGACACCCTTTATCCGTTTTCAATTTTTACAGGGACTTCCAGTTTCAATAGCCTATGGTTCAAGGCATATATCATACTGCTACCATCTTAGATATCCTGAACTATGTAGAGTCTTACTTAATGACTCGAACCTTCGACTTTTACATTCCCGCTACATATAAAGTATCTTATTTGTTTGTTCTTTTATCGTCTATAAGAGAACAAGTAAAGAATGCCGTATGTTCGTTCCACTAGTTTTGGCTTTTTTTAGGAATAGTGGGGTATAACGCTTCGAAGTGCCAAGTTTAGCTTCGAGAACAGGAAGAAGTCCCACTGGTCAACGCGTTCTTCCACTGAAACTGGAGATATCATGTCTTACATAATTGCTTTCGATATTCTTCTTGGCAATAAGTGCGCATAAAATTGCATTTTCAATCATAATCGCGGTAACGTAAACGGCTGCTGTAAAAACGCTAAATGTCAGATGGGGCTCAAATTCTGCTGAGTTATTCAATACAGCACAAGTCACAATGAAAGTAACATAAAATTAGTTGAAAACTGTGTAACTTATGTTGAATCCAAGAAGCTTAGGAAACACTCTTTTTACTACCAGTCTGTCATTCCGTTCAGGTGAGGGTGCCAGCGAAGAGAATTGTTGGGGAGGGGGAGCTCTGGAGGCTGCTGGATCAGACGGCGTTCAACTTCTACTAAAGATGCCGTAAGTGTTCGAAATTACTGATTGCGGGGGATTATTCCACAGCTGAGTTGATCTATATATAATCGAACTTAATAATAGTTTGGTAGCTGAGTTGTACTCAGGGAGGTGGGGGAGGGCGGGGTATATAAAAGACTATATAGGAATATCTCTAGAAATCCTAGACATTGAGATACTTGGTTGGCGAATTTTAAGTCCATTCTATCAAGGCCGGTGCTTGGGTCTTTTGCACCCGGTGCACAGTGCTATATTGCGCCCCATCAGCTCGTCATTTTTTATCGTAGTGAAAGACAATAGAAACAGACAGAACCATTTGGTGGATGGTAGAAATAATTTTCATAGGTTGCGGAATAGCCAATTTAATGAAAATTATTTTAGCAATAAAATTGGGGAAACATGGTATATAATAGGCATTTGCTAATTTTACAAAGCGGCCGGGTGTTGATAGGTTTTGGCTAAACGAAAAAATCGTAGGACGTAGGGGGCGGTAAATCGTAAGGTTTTAGTCGGTAGGAGCCGTTGACATTTTTCGTAAGAGTTTTACATAACCCCCTATTATTAAATCTTAATTTTTTTAACTTGCGCCTCCGTTCATTTGCGCCCGGTGCAAGTGCACCACTAGCATCTATGAAAGCGTCGCCCCTGCAATCTATCGCAGATCCTCCGATAATGTCATACCCAAGACTTTAAGATATGGGTGATTGTCATGAAATGGGGGTAGTGGCTGGCTGGCCGTTGTTCTCTAGCTACAACGCCTCAAACAAATTTTTTCTGGGGTGGAAATCTCCATCCAGTAATAAAACATTCTCTCCTTCATCGCCTCCCGCGGCAAGCACTCTTGAACAAAATGGCGGCCTTTCGACCACCGAAAATGTCGCCTCCGTAACCTGTCCATTTTCCGCTTTTACGTCACGGCACTACGTTTACGGAAAAACAGTGCATTATTGCCGCGCGCCTAGGGTCTCAAACGATAGCAGCAGTGTTCCGAAACTGATCACCGGTATGTATTACGCGGGCGGATACCTGCTTAGTTAGATGTCAGTGTTTACATTCTGACTGTTGTTTGTTGCAAATTTCAATAAAAACTATAAGAATAGCGCACACGCAACGACAAATTGGTTGTCAAGTGGCACTAAGTAGTGAAAACGAATCGTCACAAGTTTCTTTATGAATGTTTATCCTCGCCGGACGTTTAGACTGTGAACAATTTATAAACAAGAGAGCAACCCTCAAGAAAATTATCGAAGAAAAAAAAACTGTCGCCTCCGTAATGTGTGTTTTCGTTGTGATATGTGTTGCAAATCTCTTTTAAATCGGTTCGGTATATTTGTTTGCATTTGTAGAGCAAGCAAATTTTCGGAAAAATTGTTTGCTCTCATTGATCATGAAAGCGACGGATTTTTCGATGAAATGTCGCTACCGTAATTGTCGCCTCCGAAGCCATATAATTTCGGCTTTTCGATATAAACTTCTCACTGTGTATACCTCGTGTGTATTTATGTGGAAATATACAGAAAGTACTTCAAAATAATGTTGAAAACACATGAGAAAATTTTTTTTCAGCACTTTTTTTTTGTTCACAAATTTTTGTTCAAATCTCAAAAACTCCCATTTCATGACAATCACCCATATGGATCATTTGATAGATTCATATTGTCTACTGAGACAGAAGGAAGACCAGTGAAAGTGATGAGACAGAACATCGTTTTGGAGCCGTTTATTTTGTTATGATTCTTTCCGCCCCTATCAAGAATGAGTTCAATGTCCCAACCTGAGTTCACGATTAAAAAGAGACAAGGTTTGCTTAACGCAGAGTACCATCATCAGAAAAAGTTATGAAGCAGGTTGGTGGGGAACGAGAGAAAATCATTTATAACATGCGATGGAAATATCGGATAACTAGGATTTGAGCCTGATTTTTTACTGATGGGTTCCTGGCTTTAATTGCACCCATATGCTCTTTATTTAACCATCCATGCGGCCTAGGCTTTATGGATTTGGATAAATCCATTCACATTCCGTGAAATATAATTTTGATAATGCTGAGAGCAGTAAAGTCGACTTTACAGTCCTGGAAATAGTGATTCGAGTTGTAAGGAAGTTATCAGGTAGGTGGATCCATTTGTCTTCAGGAACACGCCTATGATGATAGACGATTTGGTGCAGGTTATTAGAGACAGCAAAGAGCTCACAATTTATGTCAGAAACACTTGTGTCATTAGTATAATTCAGCCATTTTACATTGTGAATATTGGAATCATCACCAATAATGATTTTTCATTCCGGATGGAAGGATAAAAATTCGAAGATAGTACATCACAGAAACAGAATTCGCTTGACAAGATTGTAAATCTCAGATCCTCCCTTAGTGCATCCTTCTTCTCAACATTTTACTATCTAGATTCTTTTTCCATTGTTCCGACATTCTACAATCATATTCTAGTCTGTTTCGCTTTCCCAGAAATATTTCCTTCCTGTCTGTCCCACTAGGATTAGTTAAACATAACTTTTTTTTCTCACAATTAAACCCTCCTCAAAGCCTCCATCAAAACATCTAACAATTATTCTCTATGCCCATTTATTTTGCACTAAATAAAGTAATCCCTATCCAAGGATATCGTAATAGAATCATTATTAATAATTAACTAGATACAACAGGAAAGGTGTACATTTTGGGCATGTATTGTCAGATCAATACATTCATGAATAAATACTCACCCATGGGACGGAAAAGCATTTCGAATTATATGTTCAATGCGTGTCGCTCCTGCTTCTGCAGGTTAATACAAGAAACTTAAAGGGTTTTTAGTTTCCTTTAAGAAAATGAGGAAGATTCTTTTTGTGGGGCAATTATCAGTGAAATAGAAGTATAAAAAATGAGTAAGGTAACAAAAATATTTAATTTAATGCCTCGAATGTTTATTTTATCGAACAAGGATTTGAAGAGTGCTTGTGTTAAATACGAGTATACCTAAAAAGAAGACTTCTATATACCCCATGGATCACATTTCTTCTGTAATCTGCCGCCCACTTTTATCCTTTTTGATTGTATGTAAGATTGAAACTATTTTTGATATACCCACATGTTAAGCATTGCACACACAAGAAGAGAACAGTCCAGTTGATACTGTTCCAGGGTCAATACCCTCCGCTTTCTAAGAAAATGTACAAAAGGATTCTCAGATATCAAAAAATGTGTTTTGCAAAGATTTTTGTCCAAAAATAGCAGACGCGCTTGTTAGTGGGCTGTCTGAGGTTCTCTATAGGATGTTATTGTACATTTTCCTTTTGCTTTCATACATATATGACAAGGATGAAGCATCCCGAATATGTCTTTGGATACTTTCAACGTCGAGAGACTAAAGTTGATGTCGTTTGCTATGGAAAATTTTGCTCCTTGTTGAAAGTGTTTTACCCAAAATTCACTAATAGTATTTTAATCTTTCATAGAATTTACGCTTTTAAAGTCTATACTTCTCCCTTGTATGAGAAGGGGTTAAAAATCCAACATGTTGAAAGCCACTATACATTGGACCTTTCAAAAGCTTTCAAATCAAATATTCGAAAAGCATAGGCATACCTGAAGATACTAAAATTTTATACAGGTTCATGTTTAAGACTTTAAAAATATCTCGTATTACATACAAAGGTAATCCTGTTTGTATTTGTCATTATAGCTCTATCTAAGTTGTTAGCCTCCAATACGATCGAAGGATCATTTAGAGCAGAGGTTCCCAAACTCTTTTGTGTCGTAGACCCCTTCCAATGCTTTTCGGTTTTGGGTAGACCCCCTGCTTACCTGATCAATATAAATTTTTTGCAAATTTCTAACTGTAGTGAAGTTTAGTGTTAAAAACTTAAAGTAAAAACACATGTTAAGTTTTAGACTTTCTGAGTCTGTTTTTTCATTATTAATATGTTTTTGGGGGGCCATTCTGAGCATTGTAAGCATTTTAAATCGACTTTTTTTTTACTTTTACATAATAGTACAATCTTTGAAGAAAATTTTAAACTTTTGAACGTTGATCCATCGAAATCCATGCACCATGAGGAACGTTTTTACAAGAACGCCTTTTTTTACAAAAGAGAAATTTCAAGGAAACTGTTCAATATTTCGCAACAAAAATAACACCATTATTTCAGCCATTAAGAAGCGATATTTTTACCAAATAACAAATATGTAAGTGGCGTTAAACAAAAGTTATTAACAAATTAAAAAAACCTGATTTTCGACAGTTTTTCCCATTTTTCTCTATGTTTTGTGCCCTAAGCTCCCAGCGGGAAAAATTGGGAACGCTGCGCAGGGGAGGTTATTTGGAGCGCTGTTCAATATGCTTTCGAGGGAGCTTTACTGGAGTTTTCATGAATTTTATAGAAAAAAAGGAAACAGGCAATTATCTTCGTCACCATAAAATTTGCCATTAGCATTACTCAATAGCCGGACTTTCGTTCGATTCGATTTTTCAGCTTTGGAAGTTGTTTGAATTTAGTTGAGGGACTGCTTTGGTAAAGCCACTCGCTGGCATGGAAAGAAAAGGGCAATTGCAAAAGATGAACAAAATAAAAGCTTTTCGATACCGAATGATCACATATCCACAGGCGTCTATGAATATTTCCTTTTTAAAAAGTTTTTTTTATAGTGCTCCTTGAACGCTTTTGAGGAGCATAAAAACGTATGCTCCCCTGCAAGGACATGCAATGTTAAAAAGTATATGGAACTGGTATGGGAACGGGAGCGCTGCAAGCTTTTTAAGGATTGCTCCAACATGGCAATTGGAGCACTCCATTTCCCGCTGGGCTATAACTCAATAAACATCAATCGAAAGATAATTTGAACAGCTACAACTTTATAATTTGATTTTTTTCGATCCGAGATCACGCTTTTCTTTTATTCGCTAAAAAGCGTTTTTTATACTTTTTAGGTTAGGTTTGCCATTCCAAATTCAAAAAAAGAAAACGCTATCTTTATTAGATTTTGTTTTCCTATATGACCATATTTTCTGTTTCCTGTTGGCAAAAATTACATGGGGTCATTTTAGATTGATTGGACTAAATTTAAGTAAATAGGTACTATCAGTGTATGTTGAGACCCACTATCGTGGACCCCCATTTTCATTTCATGGACCCCCAAATTTTTTTTTCGCTGACGTAGACCCTTTGCAGGTTGTCATAGACCCCTGGGGGTCTATATAGACCACTTTGGGAACCACTGATTTAGAGGATCGGCGCGTAGTTCCGATACTGTTGCTTGGGTACCTGAAATGGTTTTTTGCTGCTTAACCAAATGAGGTGGATGTATAAAGGCATCCTGTGGAGTTTTGGAAGACTATCAGTGCCTCGAATTCTAGTCTGATTATCTTTCGTTTGTCTTCCAGAACTTTACTGCCTAGTGTGCGTTCCCTGGGTAAGCATTTGCTCAGGAAGTCCCTCAGGAGCTACAGTAACAGACCCAGTTTGGCAACGTGTTCCCCAAAGAACTAATGTGGAAAATGCCATATTTCTGGTAACATTCCTTCGGAGTCTGTTTAGAGGCTCTATGGTTCTTCCTTTGTTCCAAATAGGACAATTTTTATCTTCTCTGATAGCCAAGCGGCAATTAGAGCGATAAGGATCCGTAGGATCAAGTCGAAATAAGTTTGGGACTGCCAACGTGCTCTTCATGAGTTGGGGGTTCTCAATCAAACTACCCTTGTCAGGGTCCTGGGTCACCGGGGCTTCAGAGGCAACGAAAGTGCGAATGCCCTGGCTAAACAAGGCTCTGATATTGCGTTCATTGGTCCAGAGCCGGCTCTTGGAGCACCTTTCAGCTTGCTGTAAAAGGCCCTGGCTGATCGGATTTTGGTGAAACATGCTGAACGCTGGAGGTCCGCGCCTGGACTGGCCAACTCTAAGCGGTTCCTTCCTGTGCCGTCCCCTACGACGGCCAAGCAATTGTTATGGCGCAGCAGGAGTGATGTCAGGACACTTTGTTGGCTTGATTACCGAAAACTGTGCACTAAATTACTACTTATGGAGAATAGGAAGGGCATGTAGGCTTTGCCTGGAAGAGGATGAGTCTGACCTCCACTTTCTCTGTGAGTGCCCCGCAATAGCGAGGAGCAGGGTCTCTTTGTTCGAGGAGTCCCTACTCTAACACTCAAGTCTAAACGACAAACCACTAGGCAGACTGCTGAACTTGTTCAAGCGGTCTGGCCTACAAATAACCTATCCTATCTCATCTTTCCTTCAGATCAAGCTTACTACTATACATTGCACCATGACTTGTAAGACATGACGGACTAGTAGTACAAAGGGTGACTCCTAAGCTTCATCTTGCCACAAAAAAAAAAAAAATGAGGTAACCCCTACACCAGTACAATAGGCCAAATTAATGGCCGCAGTACCTTTGGACCTAATTCCTCAAACAAGAAAAAAAGGACAATCCGTACTAGATATAAGGCATGTATACAGTGGGCTACAGCTTTGTCCAGTTAATATAGTAGTAGGTTGTAGTCTGATGTAGGTTTTGTGACCCAGACGTGAATCACATTACGAGCCTTCTAGCTGAACCTGAATTCACCTGCTCAAACCTTGTATAATTTCGGGGTTAATCCTTCAACAAGCCTTCAGGATTGCCAGTATTTCCGATGGCAAGATACTATAGGACGTTCGTATCTCGGCGATAATCCGCTTGCCCGATGCGCTCTGACGTTTTGAAGTACTCAATGAATATCTGTAGGTTAAACTTCTTCTGGATGTCTCAGATTATCCACTCTCATATTTCGAAATCCTTCCTGGCGATCAATTTAGGGGAAGGTAGTCTGTAATTATATCGAACACACCCTCGGATTGCAAGTCCAGGATGTTACTATGAACGTAGTGTTTTGAGGTCCAGACCTCGAATAACCTCTAACGACAAACACTGCACGAGACCTAGTGTTTGATGGGAAGGTCGGGAGGGATCAGGTACAAAAGCACGTCGAAAATATTTTCTCATGGAACCTGTTGCTGCTCTTGTTACCGTTCCCTCAGTCTTTCCTGACTTTATTACCCTGTAGGTCCCCTTGAGTGCTAGGAACTACACCAGCAAGTCATACGTAACGACTGCATATCCACAGGACTCTTTTTGGTTTGAAGCTCCATTTCTAGCTATAGATCTGTTTACAGGCGGGCTTTATTTACCATTTTCTCGATGTTCGTGAATAGCAGAAGCTCAGTTTTACCTTGGTCGACTTCCAGTTCGCATCAATTCCATATGTACACAGCGTTACTTTTACTCTTTTAGCATGCATTCGAATTTTTAAATCTAGTGAACCGCATTTTATTTCGAAACGTGCTAAAGAACGAACAACCATTTTTATGTGTCTAATCTAACTTTTGCGTAACGAACACAACTTACCCACAAAACTTCTTCAATTTCCCTCAATTGTCTATTTGAACATCTAAAACCCTTCCTCCATTTTTTAAATCCCCCCCCCCCCTCAAAAGTTAAATCATCATATACCATTAGAATTAAAATTTATTCAGTTAAAAGCAATGCGAACATCATGAATATTAACTAGACCATCGCTCTGAAACCAGATGGCTTTACTTAAACTCTAAGCCAACATAACTCTGATTATTAATTAAAATGTCGCTCGAGCGAGCGAGCGAGAAAACTTGAGGCTAAGGACAAGAATTTTAGGGGAAATCTCTTGAAATTTCAAATGTTGAATTTTTTTTTTATGTGATAGACTAGAGGCTTAGGGAAAGCCCCTTTGTACTATTCGACAATCTATTTTTTCGTATAGAATGTCGAACAGCAGCTCTAGCCGGAAGATAGAGAGTAGAAAGAGACAGAGAAGTAGGAAGGAGCTGCCACAACCTAGCCGCGATATTTTTATTCCACCTACTTCCAACCATTTCGCGACTATAAAAGTAAGAGCCATAAAAGCCGTAGTTTTAAAAGTAGACTTGAGAATCTGGCGATTAGATTGTGAGAATAAATGGGATTTGCTTTCCATTCTTTTTAGTATCCCACCGCTGCCACCATATTTAGAGCCCCGATGGAATAAAATAAGACCGTTTAAAATCATAGTTCTGTAAAAGTTAGGATCCTAACTATATCTTGGTGAGGAAAAATAGAATTTGCCTTCAATTCTATGTAGTATCCCACCGCTGCCACCATTTTTTTAGCTCTAGGCTGCTGGTACATTAAGCAAGAGCTTTCAAAGCCGTAGTTTTAAAGTTATAGTTGAAATCTTGACGGTTTCATGGTGAAGGAGAGTGGCATTTGCCTTCTATTCTTATATCCCACCGATGACACCATTTTGTTTAGCTCTGGACTTCATTTTGACTTTGAGCATATAACTCAAACGTAGGTTTCCTGCCTGAATAACCCAAGAACCTATTTCTCTCCTTTTGTTACTCTACTGCACATTGTACACGACCTGATTAACGACATGACGAACTGATAGTAAAAAAGATATTTCCGTGATACCACGTAAAGGCGTACATCCTCATTTAACAAGTCCTAGTCAAATATTTTATTTTTGAAAGTACTACAACTACGAACATACAACACTACGAACTATGCTTGCTTAAAACAAAGAATGTAAAAACTATTTCGTGTTCTCCCCGGAAAGGAAAGTTGTACAAAAATTCGCTTTTATACAAATAAAGGTTTTTTTTTTAATATTTAAACGAAAAATAAAAGGCCAGCATTTTCAGAGTGCATTGCTCCTTTTTGCAACCTCTTTCTCCACTCTACCCTATAACGACTACCCACCCGTTAAGGGCCTCCAGTGTAATAATTATCAAAAGTTTAAAACTTTCATTTCATAATTTTATTCCTCGAATTTTAAGCAGCTTCTCTGTTAAAGCTGTTTTCGAAGGTAATTTTATGGGTGGATTTCGTTTTCTTAAGAAAATAGTTTTTAGTTTTCTATTGTTGTAGGGTTTGAAACCGGGTAGCTTTAAGAGAGATAGATTAGCTTTAAGGAATGGTGTTTTATTTGTTTACCCGGTTTTTGGGTAAGGATATGGTTCATTTTGGGGATACTATTAAATCATCATTATCACTCAATCTGTCGAAGTTACACTTGTACAAGAGACATGAGTAAGTACCATCTTTACTATATCAATAGGACGTGGTATGGGAGATAATCTGACAAGCATGATAAGCAGTTTTCTGGTGGCCTCTGGAGAGTTTCTAGACCCAGATATTTAAAATCATCATAACTCCTATGGTAGCTTGCAATCCTTTAGTGTAATGGCGGTCGTTCAAAGAATAGCCTGCATTTCCATAACCTAGTATATTCGTAACTTACCAACGGCAACGGTAGAAACTATTCACAATAAGTTACCTCTTCATTTTGGCCTGGGTGCGTTTCTTGACACTGCCTATCCTAGAGCACAGGCTCCGAGAAACTTTGATCCCCTCACAATTGATAAATGCCGAGCATCTAGAGCATGGCACTTCATCTACCTGGAATGACTTGACCATTAGTGTACAGGTTATTAAGGGCTGCGCTTAATATAGAGTTTTTTCTGGTTAATCTGGTACCTGGTTGTCAATAAACTTTTGACCAAAGTAAACTAAACTACCCTCAGTGGTATCCCAAACATTCAAATTATGGTTGAAGAGCAGCGGTCTCGGAAATTCCAGTGCTTATTCCGGATCGCTCTGAGTGAAGGAACTTTCCTTCGTGAGGGTCGACCAGAATCAGGCGGTGTAGAAAAATGAAATTCGCTAGTACTCATGGTGGTATCCCACCGCTGCCACCATTTGTTGATCCCGGTTGGGCCTCTTCCATCCAAGAAACATCTACTGGTTACTGATGGATGGTTCAAAGTTAAAAGAGGGTACAAGCTCTCTAATGAAATGAGGAGGTGGTACTGCGTTTTCAAGATTGAAATATATATCGTTGAGACATGCGCTGAACTAAAATTTAAGGGAAGTTTCATTAGGATTTTTTCGCACAGTCAAGCTGCCATCAAAATAGTCTTGACAAGTTTTCGAGTTTTTCTCCAAAATAGTTGCAGGCTTTGACGTACTCCAGAGCCTTCTTCTTGTTCTTTAACGGCTCAGTAACTGAGTTCTGACCCTGTCCTCTTGCAACAGCTCCTTCTAATTCTAGCCGATGTCATTTAGTGTGGCAGCCCTAAGCTCTCAGCATGTTGGTCTACGACATCTTTCCAGCGAAGGTTGGGTCTCTAAGTGGCTATGTGGGATGGCGTTACTAACTCCACAACTTAGGTATGTCTCCTGAGACAGAGCGCCGACTCTACGACAAAAACAATGAGGATCAACAAATGGTGGCAGCGGTGGGATCATTTATCATCATCTCTCCACCAGTATCCAACACATGGTCACAGTATTCTGAACTTGTCAAAATAGCCACCGACAACTTTGGGTTGTCCTGAAGGTAAAGAATTTTCCGCCCCCCGAATACATGCACATCCAACATTAACCGAATTTAATGTAAAACCATTTTACATATTTTTAATTAAGCCTCATCAATTTTCCCTAGAAAAAGAAATTAACCTCAAATCTTTTTCAAAATCGACCACTTTCCATTCTGCTGAAAACTCCATCCAATAATTAGATTTTAAATTGAATCAAAAAAAAAGGAAAAAAGAATGAGAATGAGAATCCAACTGAATTGAAATTCCCTCAAGCTTTCAGCTCTTAACGAGTAGTTTAACACAAATTTACATTCAAATCAAAGCTTACTGGGGGGAATCCTGAAAGATTTTCAAACCCTCTCTTTACAACCATCTGTTAAATCAAGCCGCCATTACAGAAACAGAACAAGGAGAGATACCGAAAATATCAATTGCTTTTTGTCCAATAAAATCAAATCAAATGGAATCAAGATGAAGATGGGATTCCTGCGCGCCCAATGTTTTTCCGAGGATATCCACGCTCTATGCTTACTAAGGACCCGTGGTGATATTGTATAATAAACATAAATTCCTGGCCCATTACAATTAATTTAAATACACAAGGAGTCGGGGATTATACCCTTAAGGAAATGAAACCGGATGAGCAGAAACATCAGTTTTGGAGAGTTGTGGATGAGAGTTGAATTGCTTTACCGTTTTAACGTCGCGTGCTACCTAGGATTATTTATATTTTCTTTTTTAAACCAGGGGAGATATAAAGTTTACCCTATGCTAACACAGAATATCATAAGAAGTCATGACGGTAGTACCTAGTAGCAAAAACAATAATGCCACTTAAAGATTTACAATATGAAATGCGGTTAAAGGATAACACAATCCTCGGGAAATGTTATTCTACACAGAATCCATGACCAAGAAGACTTCCCCTTTCTGCGCCAACAGAATCGATCAATGATTTATTGAACGTATTACTTTTGGGCGTTGTACTTTGGTTCTGGTATTGACTGAACCCATTTCGAATACAGCCAGCGACAACGCATAAACAAGAATGTGGGTGCCGCCTCGGAAAACAAAACAAGAATGCTGGAAGAACCCAAAATTACACTACATTACACTAGACTACACAAGCAAACTAACAAACAGACAGACAGACAAACAAGCATTTCAAGGGTGCTGAGTTCGATTGGCGGAGGGAAGAAATCCTTATAAATAGGTGGAAGAGAAGTGCTCGAGCTAAAGTGATTTGATTATTTGTGTTCCAGCCCAGGCCCCATTGGTAGGTACTATTCAACCTTGTGCCACCCTTCAACCACAAAAAAAAATGTAATAATCATAATCATAATACCTAATAATAAAGGGTAGCACAGCTGCAAATATTACCTGGATGTGTTTATTTTAGTATTGAGGTGTGGAATAGGTCTAGTCATGCTTACGTCATCTGGAGTACGTGGGTACAAATAGAAGGACATCATTCGAAATGGGTTAAACAGAAGTCAATGCGGGGAATTTATCGAAGTTAATGTGATACCGCCTTATCTGGGGGTATTGTTAATCACTGAATCAGTTTTCGGGTGATTATTGCAGTTAAATTTAGACAGAAATAAAGGTCAAAACTAACACAAAATGATCCCACTTCAACCTGATGTTAAAGTGTCGTTTCTTCGCTAAACCACCTCGAGCACGTAATGAATCTTGTTAGTTGTGGGATCCCAAACTTCGGGACCTCCGCAAGCGTGCTTAGGAAGGGTTCACCAAAAGTGATAAGTCTCCTTCGGCTTAGGGCTGGGTAGTGACAGAGAAGGTCTTTAACTCTTTTCTCCTCGTATAGATTGTTACATCTCCTGCAAAAATCGTAGGTTTCGAAACCTAAGCGGGCTGCATGCTTCCCTATCAAACAGTGTCCTGTCAGTACTCCCACTGTAACTGAGAGTTTTCGTCTTCCTAGGCTCAGTGGTGAAGTGGTCCGCCTGAGGTCGTAGGAAGGCCAAGTCAATTTGGCCAAGGTGCATTTGTTAAGATCTCTCCCATGCTCTCTGCTAGTTTCATTGTGTGTTGTTTGTATCGGAGTTGGCATACCAGCCCTTTCCTTTCAAGGAAGAGAGTGGTGGTCGTGCCTTTCCTGGCCAGTTCGCCAGCTTTACACTTTCCCTGTATTTCGGTGACCGTCACCCATACAAAGGGGTCCTGAACTGCTGAGAAATCTCGATTTGCGGCATTCAGAGATAGTTCTGCCGTTGTTAGTGCAAGCGCTCAGGGCCTTCAGAGCTGCCTGACAATTCGGTTCCTGTCGCCTTTCTGGTTGATTTGC
The DNA here is from genome assembly GCA_949987705.1 of Thereva unica. Lineage (NCBI taxonomy): Eukaryota > Metazoa > Arthropoda > Insecta > Diptera > Therevidae > Thereva > Thereva unica. The sequence continues at coordinate 10,197,322 of OX465285.1, forward strand.
AGAACAGCCTTAGAGATTTTTGGTAAGCGAAGAGGCTATTTTCGCTTTCCTGTGTCTTCATTCCAGAGGAGCTTCTTGTCCAGGGCTACTCCCAGATAATTGGGCGGGGAGAAGTTAGAGGTCGGGTTTTATACCTCCTCGCGTTAAGGGCTAATTCTGTTTCTAATTCGGGTGGCAACCCAGTTTGAAAGAGTTAGTAACGCCGCCTCCATGATATCACAGAGGACTTGAGGGAATTTTCCTTTTATGATGATAGCAATGTCATCCGCGTACGCCAGTACGTGGTGTCCTACTGCCTCCATGCGTCGAAGCAGCTGGTTTACAGTAACGACCTATAGAAGTGGAGAAACTACTCCTACTTGCGGGGTACCTGTGTTGACGGCCCTTCGGATCGAGCAACCGCCTAGGCTTGAGCTCACCATCCTGTAGTAAGTATTTGATGGATGAGAGACCTCGATCCTCAGTTACTCCAAGGCCAGGGTAATGGCGTCCGGGAGCACGTTGTTTAACGCTTCCTCTATGTCAATGAAAGTTACTAATGTATACTCTTTGATCTCGAATGACTTTTCTGTGGGTGAAACCAATGAGTGAAGGGCAGTATCCGTGGATTTGCTAGGCATGCTGCGTGCCAGAGGGTGCCGAGGTTGGAATGGTCTGCCTCAGATTAGCCTTTCTAAAGTCTTCAATAAAAAGGATGATAGGCTGAAGTGTTTGGGTGTTGCATGGGAGGCTTTTCCTGCCTTGGGTATAAAGACCACTTTAACCTGATTCCAATTAGAGGGAATACAGCTGATTTGAAGGCACCCTATAAACATGGCCTGCAACCAGGGCATGATATGACTAAGGGTGTGTTGCAATTGTGCTGGCACTATGCCGTCAGGGCGCGGTAATTTATATGGCTGGAAGATGCTTACCGCCCATGGTAAGGCTGGAGGGCTTATCGCGATGGTTGCCTCAGTCGCTCACGAGTAGTGTCAGAGATTCTTCGCTTGAGTCTGTCCAGTCACCGTTTTATTTGCATAAGTAACCAAGCATTATTGGCACTTTAGTTAGTATTTTACATAGCCTTGAAGCTTCCGACGTGGACTCTATGTTGCTGCAAAAGGTAGCCCAGGTGCCATTATGCATCTATTTAGCTTCGACTTATAGCAGTCCCATGAGGTTGCGCTGTTGATGTGTCTAGATGAAATTTAATTCCTTTCTCCACTCTTTTCGAAGTGTTTCAAGTTCGTGAGACCACCATGGGTTTGGAAGCCTCTTTATGCGGTCTGTTCGCGCAAGCTTTTTTAATTGCGTAGGTGCATTGTTTTGTGAAAATGACCAGAATACGGTCGAGCTGTTCCCGGGGTTTCTCCTAAAATTATTGGAAAAATGAAAAACAAAAGAACTTAAATGGAGAAGAGAGGCAAACGTAAAAGATTTATAGTCACAGATAACTTTGTTATTACTATATATGAACATTGAAACGAACTTAAAAATAAAAAAATGTATTTTTATGCTATTCTTGATATCTCAATGATGATGATGTCTCTAGTATCTAGCCCGACATTTGTTGGATTAACCTGGAAAAGACAATGAAAATATATTTTATACAAAGCAACAATGTTTTTAGCAGTAATTAAGAGATATTATCAAAAGAAGTAGACTATGTCAAATACTTATCTGATGAAAAAGTTGATTGACACCTGCTAATTCTATTTGACAGTAGGAGAGAACCATAGCAAATAAACCATGCAAAATAGCGTCTTGTCTTTACCAGAAGTGCTCGTACCAATTAAGTAACTTAGCCAATTTACATTTTGAACGTTGAAATAACTCTGATTTAGAAAGAGCCGTAGCTGTCTGCAAGAAAATGGAGAAAATGATGTTATTATTCACACGCAGAAACACGTGTGACTTTACACGTTAAAAAGTAATAATTACGTAAAAGTAAAACTTATAAGATTAAAACTACAAAAGTTATTTAGATGTTGCTGACTGACTGACTGTTGGTCTATCCTGTTAAAATCAGTTCCGATCCAATTTCCAGAAGAAATCAAACTTACTGCTTTTACAGGAATTGAATCGATTTGGTTTCTGTATAATAACACCTGTCGTCAATCATCGCATCCTCTTTTCCTACAGCACTACCACTTCTCAAAATCCCTACACTAATTGTACATCCACATTATTTATCAGCTCTATTTTCATTGCAATTAAAGAAACCAATTTCCTAAAAAGCTATCAACTAAAATCGTTAACTGCCAACCTAAACTAAAGTTTTCTCTCAACGGTTACAAGATTTCCGCTGATGGGATTCGTCCCTATACCCACCGACCAGAAGCAGTAACTCTCCTCAGGGATGGGCAAAGCAACGTTCAACGATTCCTGGTGTGGCAAAGATTCCAAATTGAAATTTTATACGTCAATATGCCCTTTTCATGGTTTACGAGAGTTCATTTGACTTGTAATGCATTCCCCCATTAACAATACGATCTTTCACTAATGCACGCAACACACCACCATAAAAGCCATAGTGTAGACGAAGATAGCTCTTTGCCTGTATACAACAACCCTTATAAGAAAGAAGGGCAATTCTAGCCGCCCCAAAAACTAAATTCTCAAGACATGGGATGAGTTAATGATTGCTCAGGGTGTGTATAGCATCTCGAGAAATTAGCGTGTGTATGTGTTGGTAAAAAAGGAGAATTTCATGGTCTTTAAGGAATCTCTTAGAAAAGGAAGCACAAGGATACTTCTGGAACGTAACAAATGTCGAAGGATATTTGCTTGTAAATAAATAAAGCTTGTGACTTCTGGGATGCACTCCTTGACAGCCTTTTGCACTTTAAGGACCTACTTTAAATTTCATAAGTTCTTTTTGTGCAATGCAAGTTATTCTCTTAATATATATGTGTGTGTAATTCTGTTTGTGACGTCCTACCATTTCGAAGAAGGTACTTCATAAAAAAAATTCCTTTTATGACTATTTTACGGCAGAAACAAAGGTCCACCCCAGAAATCCACTGTTTTAGGACGACGTAGTCAATTTAATAATAATAATCGTAAATTTAAAACTAAACTTTTGACTTGGACATTGCTAAGTCGATTTTGTATTTTTATATATGTATGTAGGAAGAAAGTTGCTTTTAGTGCTCCTGAATATTGTTGGGCCATGCGGAAGAGAAAGTTCTGCCATTAAAACAAGAAAGAAAAACAATTAAAAACTGAAATTAAAATTACCTTTAAATGTTATTATGGGAATTCGTTCTTAAATGAGGTTAGAGAGGAGTTTTCTCTGGTTTTAATTTCATGAAATTTTTTTTTATTTTGGGGTTGTTATTTTGTGGAAATAGTGTTCATTGTTGTGCGCTTTTTTGCCATGCACCAGAAAAAAGTAATGAAATCTGATGCGGGTGTAGTTTAAGAATTTGTTTGGAAAGTACAGATAATAATCTAGTTGATAAAGGCTTCATCGAGTTTCATTTAGTCTTGGTTGAATACAGAAACAAGGACCGCAAGTTATGTAATCGAATCAATGAAGAACATTTACTTAAGTATATGGCAGTGGAATTTGTCTTCTAATTTTAGTGGTATCCCACCGCTGCCACCAATTTTTTGAGCATCGTTGGTTTGAAGCTCTGATGCATCTTCTCCATCCCACTTTTTGCTTCCGTAACATATCCTGTAAGATTGGGTTACCAAATGAGCAGTATTTCATCCTAGTCAAAGCCAGAACACTGCAAGAATTCGATTGTCTTTCAAGCTTCAGACAGCTACGGCAGTAGGTCCAGTATGATACTATAAGTCTACCCGCATGTTTCTTATTTTACCAGTGTCTATTGAAGATCGACACGATTCTGGTGATTTCCCTTCATGGTAGCGTGATCTTTCATTTTTGGAGTCAGGACAACCCTTTCTCGTCTTGACACATGATATTAAACTCTTCTACTTAGAGTTTTCTGGTGATATCCTATAGCGACTTCCGCTCTTTGACCAACTAATTCCTGTGCCTTCTCCTGGCACTTGATATTTTCCTGATTCCGTTTCCATGACAGAGTGACCCTATACCTCCTAAACAGTGAAGAGAGCTTCTTTCTGAAAATCTTAATCAGGTTGGACCTAGGCCTTACTTTGGCTATACGATAAGCTTACTTTGGCTTTGGCTTAGCCTGTTTTACTAGGTCTGCCAGACTTAGTGAGGTAGAAGTATTTTTGGAGGTTTGGTGAGATAAAGAAAACCGTAACGCCTATACCCGACTCTAACTTGAACCCATCCGTTCACACACCTCTGTTATAGTTCTTGTCAGCCTGAAAGTTTTCTTATTCCTCTCTGGTGGGTACTTGGATATCGAAACCTGATTTGAAATGGAGTCATGCCATGCCACCAATCCCAGTAGTAGAAAACGCGGTATATTTATTTCTGTGCCCACATGCCTTTCCCAACCACCATCTAGTGCAACCTGCTGTAGCTTCATGTATAGTTCTGGTGGTAGCAAGTCAGATAGCAAATTACATGTGTGGGCTCAAATTCCAGTTTTCCAAGTGTGGTCTAGCAAGCCGAAACCTTTGTGTTGAAAGTTGTACCTAGAAGGATATCCCTCTCCACCTTTCAGTTAACGCTAATAGCATCAGGCTCACAACTCCTCTTCCTTCATCCTTTTTTTTATATTTAGCTCATAAGTCTCCAAATTTAGCAGGAATGGTAGCTCTATCCATATTAGGAAAAAGCATATGTCAAAATCCAAACTTCCTATATACATCCACTAAAACACTCTAATCTCCTTTTCTACTCCACTTTTTCGCAGAAATAGTCCCCTTTAACAATATCAAATTAGTAAAAACATGAAGGGAAATAATAAAAGCTTTCGAAAAACCTAAGTAAAAACGTAAAGGACGTCTAAAAAGTTTTTGAAACTTCAGAGAAATTCCTTGTCGTGTGCTAACGAATTTACCTGACGGTAACTTTACCTTTACAAAATACCAAAAAAAAAAATAATAATAATACCAAAATAAAATGGAAGAAGAAATTCAATCACCACCATACACCACCTTTCAAAGCTGTTAGGATTTGAATTGACGTGATAAAACTTTAATCAGGAAAGTTTCCCTATCGAAGAACATAAAAGGATCAGGAGTTGCAATTTTGTTCCTCGGTTGTTGTTTTTTTTGGGCGTGTTTTTTGGAACAAGGAGTTTCAAACTATAAAGCGGAAGATTATTACACAATAAAGCAATGTTTTTGGGGGCTCTAATAGGGTTATTTGTGTCTGGTTAACATGATTTTGGAAATTGTTTTGAAACAAGATTTTTGGAAATATGTATATTGGCTAGTGTCAGATTTTGTTGAGAATCTTGGGTGGATATATTTGAAACTTGGAGCAGAATTTCTCGAAAACTTAGTTTTAAACTTTATCGTAGCAAAGCAACTATTACAGTGTGTAATATGTATTACAATATACATTGCAATAGTCTTTTCGATTGAATGACAGCAAGATTTTGGTACATATCCTTTTACCACGACAGACAACATCTTTTGAAGACCCTTTAAGTTACCGAAAATATCCTCAGCTCTATACAATTATCTCCATCTCTGTGTATCTCCTGCAAAAGTTCTTCTTTCGAGATCTGGACTTTGGCTACTAATTGGTCTTAAGATAGCTCTTCATACTTAATAGCCCGGATTTTTAGGCCATTGCGATGTCTGCTTGACGATTTGGTATATGAGGTTATTCCATCACAAAACATCATCTAATACTATGCCCAGGATGTGAGAAATGGGTCAGTCATTAGTTCTACGCGTCAATACAGACAACAAGGAGATTGGTGCAGGTTTTTAAGAGAATGGGGAGCACTTCGTTTTGAAGGTATAAAGTTCGATAAATAATTGGATCGTATACCCGGGGATAGATGGTAGTCTAACAGTGTCAGTCAGTCAGTGTCAGTGTCATATTCCCCCTTCAACTAGGCCTACGCCTAGCCTGTTTAACCGTGCTACTATATAGAGCAACTGACTGAGCAAGTGTTCGTGCTACGGAAACACAAATCCCATTCAGTGCCTTAGAAAAAGCCGCAGACAGTTAGTTTACCCAAAAGCATGTATTGACTGTGACTGAAAATGGATATAAGGAACTAGCGGTAATTAAACAATCCCCAAACTTACAGAGAAGTGAGCCAACATCGATGGAGTACCGGTTTTGATGAGAGTTAAAAGATTGGCCAAGGGAATTTCTTCACAAATCTAACAAAAGTTCATCCTATGAGAAGACCTATAAGAACTTTGAGCTCGGATTTAGTCAAATCATATTCTTTGGTCTTTGGTCGAGAAGGGTAATGAATTTCTTGTCATGTTTCCTAGTGGATACTTCTTTTCCCATTTCCGAAGAGTTGTTATTAGTATGATGACAACTGCGCGTCACAGAGAAAGGTTTTGGGCCAATAAGCGAATTGCTGGCTCAGCGATCTGCCTATTCACCCACCCATTTCCGCACAAATCTATTAGTGGATATGAAAACGTTTAAGAAATCGACGTGACGAAAGGTTGTACTTAGGTTTAGACACAGGTATACTTCAAATACAAAAGATGATTTGCATAATGTATAAAAATAGCCTAAAATTGATTTAGGACTCATAGCTTAAATCTGTTTCCACACAGCGGAGCTATGATTGAGAAGACTCAATCTCCTCCTTACTGTACCGTCTCAATCGCACTGAAGGTGCTCCGCTGTTTGTTGTTGCGTAAAACTGACAGCTATAATCAACTACCAGCAATATTCTGCTTAAATAAGGCTTTGTAGATCTGCCTGGCCGGTAGGTAACAATTTCAAGCAGTAGAGTGGGCTCGTTTCACAGCGATAATATGCTTGTCTAAAGCCGTGTCCATCGTTTTCAAGAGAAATAAAGAGAATTTAATAGGTCGGTCGAATTTTGCTTCCTTGTAAGATGGTTTGCGCGCTTTTGAAATAAAGATCACTCTAGCCTTACTCCAGTACCTCAGCATATGGGTCAATACTGATCTCACGAGTTGCGCGAGAAAAGACTGTCACCCATGACAGAGCTCCGCATTACCATGAGAGGCTTAGCTAAATTGGAGATAGCCTGTATGCGGAGTTCATCGTTGGCACCATTCATTCCTATTGTTTACACCGAAGGATTGCGGGTTTTATCAAGTATATGTCCTCTCTAGATCCGCCGTATTCAGTGAATTCCATGGACAAGGAAGGGCAGCTTGGTGACAGTTCAGTGCAGGGACACCTCGTATAGGATATCAGTCACGATCGGTTTGGATAGATCACAACCAAGCCAGAACTCACAATAATAACATCGCCTAGGGTTACTGTAAACTTTCATCTGGTTTCGTAAACCCACGATCCCTGTTCTCGTTCGATTTCGGACTCATCTTTGTACTACACTTACTCACGGACAAGGACTCATTTTGGAACTCCTTTCGAGTAAACTCTCGGTTTTCTTCTGTAGGACTTTATACCAACAAGCTCCTGTAGCATATGACAAGTAAGTCAATTTGAGTTTAACACTATTTCCACACAGCATTTTTCTTGTAAGTAAAAACAGAAATATGGAAGTTACAATTCTGCGAGATAAAGACTTATGCAGGGTATCCTCGAAAGTGTGCGTAAAACAATGCCATTACTATGAGACATACTTTGGCCGTGTAGTTTCCAGATTACCCGTTACAAACATATTTTGTTTTGAGTTTTGCTACAATCAGGTTCGTGTAAATTTCTTCTCCTTGACTGGTGGTGCAAATGGGTTACGCAAAAGCTTGCAATTTTTATGGCAGTTAGAATTTACTTTTTGGTCTAAAAAAATACTTGTATTAATTCAAATTATCGCAATTAAGAGCTAAGCCAAAACATTACCCCAAAAAAACCCGATATCATCATGACAAAACATAGATTCATCTAACAACCAACAAGTTCAGACCAAAAAACAATTTATATCCCTTCATCCTCATCACGAAAAACGAATGTCCTTCAACTTAAATCTTCTAGCGATATAATACGCAAAACGGAATTTATGTAACGCGATTAGAATTTCCCCACTTATTCCTCATAATGTGGACATCAACAGAAGCGTTAGTGAGTAAAAACATCCCCAAAGGAGTTATAAAACTTCCCAAAGAAAACCGAAAGAGTTCTCTCTTACAGTGAAAGGATTCACGCAATCCATAGACCTTTTTACCTTTAAGCCCATCCTTCCGTAGAGACCATCAGTGCGGTAGATGGATGACTTGCTCAAACTGATATTTCATTCTTGGATGTGTGTAGTATAGTGTCCTCGGTAATTCCCCAAAGCGACGACGATATGGGATCAGTTTTTGCTTCCTTCCTTGCCCTCAAGTATGATGGACATGTCAAAGGTGAAAATCCTTATCTACTCTGAGCAGGATGTGTGTCGTGGCGGAAGGACATGTGGCGGCTGCCTATCATATTTTTTTTTTTTTTTGGTGTTGCGTAAAAATCGTATGAATTTGTAGATGTGATGTTAAAGACAAATTGGAAGGCCTTGGTTTTTTGCAAAGGGTATGTTTTGTTGCTTTTTTTTATTCAAAGGTAGTGAAAAAGTATTGGTTGGTACTTCTTAGAGGGGATTGTCTCTTATTTAAATTCATTTTGAATAAATTGAATTCCAAGAAGCCGATAACTGTGCTTATAATAGTTTCCATAAAATCTGATTATACATATCCGATCTTAGGTTTACTCACCTTCCACCATTTTCACGCTTAGTCCTTAGTAGCATGGTCAACGAACTCACATGGTTTTAATAGACATTACTTAGTCCCCGCACCCGTCATACATTTTTATGGAGTCTTTTGAACTCTAAGTAAGCTACCCAAAAGTTACTTTAAAACATGAAATTACCAATGCCGCCTTGATAGCTTAAAAAAGGTTCTGTCTGGACATAGTTAGACTGTCGAATGAATGGGATTTACCAAAAGAATTATTTTTGGGGACACTTTTTAAGTTGAACATTTATATAAAAATATCTGGCATATGTTTTTTAGAGCTCTTGTTAGTATATAGTAGTAGGGGTTTTCATAGATAGGTATTACGACTAGAGCTCAACTGATTCTTTACCAAATTCTATCGAAATGTTAATACATTGGTCTTTTTAAATCCGATAAAGTCTGGTTGAGCTTGTATTTTATAACATTCAAATTTAGTCCAGAGCTTGCTGAAAACTATCTCATCTATGGCCCTTCATAGCAAGGACGGCGAAACATAATCATTGTGTATGGAGAGCACGTGAACAAAGAACCGTTAAAATGTAAAAAGCCAATCGATCAATTCATTTTCCAAGTGTCTGTTGAATTATATAATAGACAGGTAGGGCCCCTATGAGGGTAGCCGCACTTCTCTCTGGATTGCTCTATAAGGCTGTAGGGGCCAACAATTTGTCTCATTCGTGCCTCGTCATAAGCAATGCTCTATTTGGCCCCCTTGATAAAAAATCATTGTTACTCGATCACGAGTGAAAAAATTTGTAAATTAAAGAGTAAAAGTTTAAAGTTTTATAGATACTGTTAAACGCGAATATCGTTCTACTAATGCGGTCTCCCAACTAAGTATTGATAGCGTCCAATGCTGCTTGACCTTTGTAATCGAACGATAAACGGTCCATTGAGTATGCTAAATGACACCCTTCACGGTTAACAACATTATTGAATAAAATATGAAGCAATGCATCAACAGAAACTAAAGCTTTCTATGAGTAAAACTAAAATGAAAAGCTATTACTTTAAAGCTTTTTAAAAAGTAAGCGGGATGTTGGGATTCCCTCATTTCATTTGTAGGGCCCTTATGAGTAACTTCTTTAGAAGAAGCACAGCCTTTTGGTTTATGGCCCAAGAAGCAAAATATCCACGGCCCTGGGCACTACTCCCGTTTTTCAGGCTGATGTACTCGCCATCCAGGTATATACTCAGACTTGTATTAGTAGAGCTCCAAAAAGCTCTAACCTTGCCATTTTCTCGGACAATCAAGCTGCCCCGTTGACCATTAAATCTCACAGGGTGTTATTAAAGACCATCCTGGATTTCCCCCCTCCTTTTCGAAATGACAGGCTGATGTGGATTCCGGGCTACGAAAGTCTCATTGGTAATGAAATTGCCGATAGCCTAGATAGAGTAGAGGCAAACTCATCACTTGCCGATCCGGAACCTTTCCGTAGCTTAGCAATTAAGAATTGGGCTGACGAGCTGTTTCTTCATAGCTGGACAATAACCTAGGGTGCTGGTAAAGCCAAAAGCTTCATTCGAATCGACAAAGCTAAGGCGGACAAACTTTTAAATTTCAAGAGGTGGGAGCTGAATGCAATAGCAGAGGTCCTGACTGACCAGTGTTCGCTCAATTATCGTTTAAGCAGAATATTATAACTGTTGGTTTTGCAAACTGCGGACCACTTACTGTGCGGCTGTCAGGCTACAGCGAGGAAGAGAGTGAGTTTCCTCCATCTATTCCCGGGGAGATTTGGGATATAAATTGTATGCTACATTAAAAGTAAAAACCTCGCAGGTTTTTAAGGATGGGGTTGGCACAATAGACCAAATAAGATAGGCCAAGGCACCCCTAAACAAGGATAGAATAGATTAGAATAGAATACAAGTAGCGAACCACTCCACAAATTTCTTCGAGAATTGATCCTCGCACTAACTGTGATCAGCGGCCTCTCTGCTTCATTCTTGCTCCATCGCATATTTCATCTCTAGGCTATAAATGTATATCAATACAAGATTCTGCGGGCCTTGAAGTTTACATCAATGAACGACACCTCAAGGTGTTCCCCTTGTGCTTCATATTGTTAAATCTGGCTAGTTATTTCTTGATGTACGAGCTACTGCGACTCTTGGTAAGGGGCGTTCTTCAGGGCCCCAAGTACACTTCCAGGAACTTTCCTTTTTACGCCAATTGCTACCATTACTGTCCTTCTTGAGCTTTTCAGTGCTTTCTACTTCCCGTACATGAATATGACAGAATGAATCTAAAGTAACTCCTAGCATACCTACTAAGTATAATACAAAAACATGTTTAAGGTTTAGGGCAGAATTTCTTTCCAGTTTTCTGTTCTTGGACGTGGTTTGCGGTTTTATCTTCCGATCTAATTGCAAGCCCAAATTCGTCTCTTTTTGTCCAAGCTTGCATTTCTTCTACTTCATGTTATACAGACAAAAATGTGGACTTGTAATGGTGTTTCGTTGAAAGTGTTCTCTAGCCTCCTTTTTTAAGGGAGGGTTGCCGGGAGCTCTCGAGTTGTCCAGGGTCGGGTGAGAACAAATAGACCAGTGCAGATAATTTTTGAGAAAAAAAAAATTCTTAGCAGTATATGGAAGGTGGGTAAATTTAGGATAAATGCTACTTAAACAAGGAAAAATCGAGAGCACCGCAGCAGATGACCGGAAAGGGGGCGGGGGAGCCAAAATGTGAGTTTTAGGGGGTTAAACGTGTTTTTTTGCGATTTCTGAGAAAAGTAGACCTCCTATCGAAAAACGTTAAATGTAAACGTTGTAGATAATTAAAAGATCTAGAGCTTTTGTTCAAACCATTTTTCGACATAACCTCAAAAAATGGAGAAAAACGTCAAAAACCGAGTTTTTCGTTTATCATTTTTATCTTTCACAAAAATGATCCAATTTTAATGAAATTTGAGGAAAATGTAGATTTTCATGTTTCGAAAAGGCCCAATTTTCAAAGCGATTGGTTGTGTAGTTTTGTTTTTATGACCTTAATTTAAAAAAAAGGCCCCATTTTCAATCAAAAAAGTTGGCGAACGAATTTTTGATTTTGAAAATTTTGAAGACGGGTTTTCGTTAGTTCAATCCTCTACTTTAAGATGGTGTAAAAAATGATAGTGTCACAATAGAAAAATATCGATAAAAATTCGAAAAACCAAAAACATCCTTTTTCAAATATCGATTCGGATATCTATAGGAACAGCCACCTCGGCACACAGTCGGTTCGTACACCACCACAAGGCCTCGGCAACATTCCTCTGGAAATGTCGGTATAGGAATCGCCACCTCGGCACATAGTCGGATCGTACACCACGACAAGGCCTCGGCAACATTCCTCTGGAAATGTCGGTATAGGAATCGCTACTTCGGCACATAGTCGGATCGTACACCACGACAAGGCCTCGGCAACTTTCCTCTGGAAATGTCGATATAGGAATCGCTACTTCGGCACATAGTCGGATCGTACACCACGACAAGGCCTCGGCAACATTCCTCCGGCAATGTGGATTGTGTGTAATGTGCACAGTGTAACCGTGCCGGATCGTACACCACGACACGGTCTAGGACCGGAGAAGGCGACCTCTCCGGAACGAGCCTGGTTAAAGACTGAATTTTAGCCTGGTGAAGCCGTTTATTTTATAGCCCGAAAGCTCGTCGGCATAGGAAGCTTTAACGCTTCGAAGTGAGCTTTCAAAGGAGAATCACCCAGCCTGCTGAGTAAATATTTATTTTTCCTAAAGCTTTGTTAAGAAATGCCTTCTAGAGTTGAAACAGGTTACTTTAGTATTTTTCTAAGAGCGGGTTCTTCGTAACGAACGTGGTTCGTTACAGACTTCCAACCAGAATCTCGTTTAAATAGGATTTACCAATACAGCATAATTATTTGATACCAGAACGTACCAATTCTGTATAAAGAAATATCTTCGAAAGAACTACAACAACACTGTCAACTTTGTCATCTATTTTAATGCCACAAATTTGTCAATTTCAAATGCAACTAGCCCCAAATTGGATGGCAAATATGTGAGCAAAACATTTTCAAATGCAAAAACTAATCCCCGTTGACACTAATTACGAATCTAATTCACATAAATAGTTTACAAGACCCGCAAAATACCTGCAACATCACCGCAGCCGGAGTTATTTACTGCATTCTAGGAATTCCTCCATAAGACTAACGAACCTTCCAGCCGAACCCCCTCCGCCCCTCTTTCCGAATATTCGGGATAGTTTCTTAAGATGCTACCTGGGCAGAGTCAGCCTTTACCTGTTTTGCTAGTATTGGCCTTGGATAGAATAAAAATTCACTCAAAAGCTCGTAAATATTTTGTTAATCTGCAGACACTTAAGGAGGCGAAACGAGCGAACAAGGATCTCAAGCGAAGGACGGAGCGAGATCCTTTCAGGGAGAGTATCATCCGGAAAATAGGACGAAAGTAATGGGTTCCACCTGTCTCCTTTATTTAGTTACAAGGTAACTCCTTCGTGCTCCTATAAACATAATGTTAAGGAGCACACTCTTAGCCCAGGATTGAGGACTCAAACGCGGCGGCAGCGGCCAAAGTAAGAAAGAACAAAAAAAAAACACAAGAAACTTTTGAACACCTGACGTAAGATTTGTTGGGGTTACGTACCTTGCGGTGCGGATCGGATAGATTTTGGCTTAGTTCTTTGCATATTTTTTTGTTTTTGTTCAGAGATTTTGCTGGAGTGTAGCCCGGTGCCCTTGATGGTCTCCTCCTGACCTTTCGTCGTCCAGGAAGATTGAATTTCTTCCTGTTTCTAGAAAATATGAAGCAATATCGTTGATGTCGTATTTTCTGTAGAGGATTTTCCCCGTGTTGGAATAATGTGGAAGAGGTGGATGGGAACCTGAAGGACTTCGAAACTCCTTCCATTTACCTACCTCCATTCGGGGAGGGGGAGGTTTGCTTAAAAGATTGCGAATTGGTGTAAATGCTGGTGCTTCCTGGAAAATTACGGCAGGTGCTATTGAAACAGGATTTTAATGAAAATATTTTGAGTCTAGAACAAGTAAATTGTGAGCGGACGATGAATGCTTCTTTAGTGGAGAACGAGACTCGAATAAAATATTAATTTGGTGTGAAATTAAATCACCAGCAAATAAAATTACAAATAATTATCACCCCCTCCCCTCCTAGGGTATAAAACTAATCTCTTCTTTGCTTTATTTTTTTATTATTTTTTTCTTAATTCTTAAAAATTTAAAATCCATTATTTCAAGCATAATTAAAAAATAATAATTTGTGTAAAATGTTTTATAAGATTTCGAATGAGAGAAAAAACCGGATTCAATTTGATAAGGGAAGAAACAAAAGGAGAAAGTTTTATCGGATCCGGAATTGGCGTGTCGAGGGGCGATTTAACGTGGCTACGGGGGGTCACCACCATTGAAGAAGACGATGGTGGTTGAAGTTTTCATTTTTTTTTTTTGTTGTTCTGTTCTTCTGTAATCTTTCTGTTAATCCCACAAAATTCCCATAACATTGAGGAGAACATAGCGTGGTGCTTATTATAAAATCAGATAAAGAAATATTCAAGGATAAAGGCAGGAAGGAGCACGGACGAAAAAATTAAGGAAAATCGTGTAATCCGTAATTTTGTAACATTTTAATTCCATTGTTTCTTTTTTTCGGGGTGCAGAATTTTTTTAGGTGGAGGGGAGCAGAGGGAATTTACTATGTCGTTTTGATTGTTACAATACAATTACAAGCGTTGAAGTTGATAAAAGTTTTAATATAGAACATCCACAAAGAGGGAAGTTTTCCAGGAAAAAAATATGAATTTAAAATTGTATATCCAAAGGGCATCGAACCGTCACGTCCTCATGGCGCCCTGGATAACCAACGAACGACGATAATTGGGAGAACATCTTTCAAAGGCTAACAAGTCAAGATTTAAATGTCATCGTGTCGAGGGCTACATGGCAGTGGGTAGCTTTTGCACTTTCGCTAATGATGTCTTCGATTTACCCGGCGCACCCAGTTATATAATGTCTTATCCTGATATGGAGGCTCTGTCAGGATGGACGTTCTCTTTAATTCCATACTTGTAGAGCTTTTAGGGACCAATCAAACACTTTGAAAAGCCAGACGAAGAAGCTATATGCATCAGCTCAGAACAGCTCAGAAACAGTTAGAAACAGAAACAGAAGAAACTGGTCGCTATGCTATTTAAGAACTATTTTTATGACCGTGTATCTAGTAGGAAGAAGAGAAAGCACCAAGCCAAGGAAGGTCGTTGCAGAATTGGGGTCGCACCCACGAATCACGGTTTGGAACCTGGAGGACCTAGAAGCAGCACCAACTCCCGTATCTTCTAGGAGGCACCGTCTCATGTCGGACACCTCTGGTGCAGTGCCTCTATGGCAGCCGTTAAAGGATTCTTCAGGGTAGAAAAATGACAGCAAATTGTCGGAGGAGCAGTCCTCTTTAATTTGTGACTCCATCTTGACTGAAGTGGACAAAAGTTTTGAAGGCAACTGCTAATCTCAGTTTTGGGACATCCAAACCTACCAGTCACGAAATCTGGGGCCAGTTCGTGTATGTCGAAAACGAAAATTTTTTTTCGTCTCGGGTTCGCGTAAGTCGAAAAAATTGAAAATTTTCGCCTGAAGCCGACGAAAGGCACTCGAAAGGTCTTGGGTTATCGAGTTTTTGCATTAGGACACGAACAACTTTCTTTCGACTTACGCGAACGCTAAAATTTTCGTCGCCAAAATTTTTCGACTTCAATTTTTTTTCGTTCGACTATCGTCGTTCGCCATACACGAACCCGCCCCTGTTTCCAGGCCAATGGTTTGGGAGGGCTGCAAACACAAACTAAACGAGGAAAAGGTCCTTTCGAAGTTCAGGAGGGTAAATTTTTGATTCCCTAATGCTTTTAGGTGCTTTGCTAAATGGCGATCCAAAACAGCCGTCGGCAATCCGTCACAGGCTGCTAGTCACCCAAGCTGACGACATGGCTCTCATACAGGAACCATGGGTGAGTAACAGCACTATACAGGACTTGCGGGAGATGATAGCGGCGCCACTCGGAATTGTGTCTTTTATAATAAAAAAACTAACTGTTTTCCTCTCACAGAGGTCGAGATACAAGTCAGTGATGAAGATAAATATTCGCAAGGCCAACTGCATAACTCAGCATACCTCCCCAACGACTCCAATAGCCCACCACCATTCAAAGAACTCAGGGATATCGTGGGTCACACTAACAAGAGCGGTACTTTTTTTATCTGGAAGAATCTAAGCTTAGGTGTCATCCTTTATACTACCAGTCCGTCATGTTGTTACGTCATGGTGCTAAGTCGCCGAGGAAAGTGCGTCAAAAACGGATAAAGGTCTATCCACACATATCTGTAACATCGCAGCACCGATGCTCTCCGTGTCAGTGGCTTCCGTGATGAATTTTGAGTCAGTGCAAAACTGACTTTCATACAGGACTGCACTTTTTCCGATTCGGTGATCAACTTCTGCTGTATTCTTATAAAATTTTCCATTTAAAAAATTTTCCATTTTATATTGGTTTCATATCCGGGATAAATTATACCGCCGGTAAGGTATTTCAACACAGGGCTGGCGCTTAGGATTTTTGCGCCCGGTGCAGTATGCCATGTTGCGCTCCATCAGCTCGATATTTTTTGATCGCAATGAAGGAAAGGGGAAAAACACACAATTCCTGTAATAGATGAAAATAAAGACACAGGAACACTTTTTTTTAATTTTTTTAAAGATTTTCTGAAATTGCGCCCTCGTCCAATTGCGCCCGGTGCAAGTGCACCATTAACACCTATGAAAGCGCCGCCCCTGTTTCCACATGTCGCGCTTTTCTTCATTTTTTTGCATGGGATTATATCGTACTGATAATTTCTTTTCACTGATGCTCCCGGTACTGCACTGAATTCGCCGTCACGTCATGGATATGTGCGAATCAACCTCAAGTGAACGACAGGTTTAGATCTAGTGACCACCAACAAATTGTAAAACTGTAATGTGATACTGTGCTTGTATGAGTCATGATCTACCAAAACCAACCGGAATTTATTCACCATAACTTTAACGTTAGTAAATTTTCTTCAACATCCGCATAGTTTTTCCTTGATATTTTTCAAACTTTAAATCAAATGAGCAAAATCAAAGTTTAGAAACTATTTTTGCACGAAAATTTTTACAAAGCACGCATAGTAATCGTAGATTCCATAGTAAAAAATTCCCGAAATTCCTCCGAACGCCTCTTCATGTCTATAATTGCTTCTCAAAGTATTTGTAACGCCTTGTTGGTAGCAAAACCCGTGAAATTATTCCGAGTCACGTAAAGTTCAATTCTGTCTTATGCGGGTGTAGTATAAACCTCTTCTTCCCCTGCCTCTATCCTAGTAGATACTAACAGAAGTCAGAAAATTGAAGCTGCTATGAACCCAAAATATTGCAAATTTCATCCTCGTCTCTCTGGCCAACCACCATTCAGCTTCTACACCACCCTCTATCCATCCATCCTATACCTCACACCCCCTCTCAAAAATGAACAAAGACAACGAAGTCACGTCATGCGATTTGCCTTGCGGGAGCAAAGAGTTAGCAGCAGTTCAAGATTGAAACTTCTTCCATGGAGTAGCATTAATTAGAGTATCAGCATAATATTAATTTATACGGTAATGATTTTAGTACAACTACATCCCTTCTGGGCTATGTGAACACGTCCTTGCCGTAAAGGATGCTGCTGCTGCTGCTGCTATGCCAGACTTTGAGGCGTAAAACAAACGACCAGCACTTGAATATCCTAGACCTTGTTCTAATCATAAATTTATCTTAAACTCTGCCCTGAAGCGTATTATTTGTGTACCAAACAAACCAGTTCCCAGGAAGTTCTATGCGGAATTTCAGTATTTCTGGAGGCGGAGCAACGTGTATGTATGTATGTATATGTATGTAAAGTGCCTCAGCAAAAGATCTTTCAGAAGCACTGCGAATTCTAAGAAAATTTTCGTCTATCTTTAATCCTGAGACATCCTCCGGCCCCCAAACATCCAGAGCTATATCATGAGTCTTCCGTAACGTTTGACGAATTGCTGTGGATTCCGGGTTGGCTCCTGCCTCTACATAATAATAATATTCCATCCATCATACACAATCCGGTTTAGCATTTAAAGTTGATTGGTATTTTGACGCCTCGAGGATCCTTGAATTATTGATGCTGGGTTCCATTTATGTATGTGCTCGCTTCTCCCCATATATCTGTATGTGCGTTTATTTGTAGCGATATGACTGCAGGTGTATAGCTGGCGCTCCGAGGAATGTCTGGTATCGAGCGAGCTATCACTGCGATAGTTCGGAATATAAATGATTTCCAAATACCTGGCACGTCGTCTATAAGCTCTCTACTATATCCGTTTTGAGATTGTTTTGAAGTTTCCTATCTTGATATGATAATTGCCCGGATATGGAGGCTATAAGATGTAGTCGACTCATTAAAGGACGTGTCAAGGTAGGTGTCATCTTTTGGTCTTGCAGAGGATTAGGCGATAACGAACCATTTGATTATTGTAATTTAATTAACATTGTTTAGGGAAGATTAATTGCTTAGATTCGAGTTGGGGTTAATTTGATTTTTTTTGGGGGATTTACTTTTGGCAAATAGATTTGTCTGTGAGAATATCACTGCACCGAATTATACCTCCTTTGTTACAAATTTGGTAGAAGGATAGATAGAGCCTTATAGGACCACCAAAAAACGAACTGGGAACAGTCCAGGTAAACTCCAAAGACCAGACTTTCACAGACAACTAAGAATAGAGTCAAGTCGAATTCGAAGCCCGATCAAATAGTCATACCCTAGAGCAGTGATTCTCAACCAATGTGCCGCGGCACTTTTGTGAGCCGCCAAATTCCTGAAGTGTGCCGCCAAATTTTAGAAATACAAACAATACAAATTATTTTGTATGGATAAATTATTGGAGCAAGAACGCGACGGGAACAATATTTTTGCCGCCATCATTACACCGTGTCCTCGGCATTATTGTTATGCCAACTCAATTATTCTGCCGAACTGAATCTAACATAGCGCTATACGCTATATACTACACAAAAAAGGGGGCCAACTTGTTTGTTCCAACTAGTGATGAGCAAAAATGGTCCTGTTCTTGCAGTCTTCTCTTGGTCTTGCACATTTTGCAAGACCAAGAACAAGAAAAAGACTTAGTTTTGCTTGCAAGAACAAGAACAAGACAGACTGAACAAGAACAACTAAATTAGTCTCGTCTTGTTCTTGCGTTTGCTCATCACTAGTTCCAACTACAGAGGAATTATGTTACTGAATGTAGCATATAAAATATTCTTGAATATCCTGTATATTCGCTTATTGCACTAGTATGCAAAAGCAATTGAGAATAACCAGTGCGGATTCAAAAAACAAAAGTCCACAACCGATCACATATTCGCATTAAGACAGACACCTAATTGAAAAGACGAAATGGTTTAATATGGAGACCCACCTCTTTTTCATTGAGTTTAAGACAGTATATGATCTTGAGCTACGTTCAAAAATCTACGAAGCAATGGTGGAACTGAACTTTCCAGACCAATTAATTCAAATCACTAAAACCTCATTGAGTCGAATGATAAACGGAGTAAGAATACGGGGCAATTTGTCGGTGCGAAAAGAGGCCTCAGGTAAGAAGACTATCCTGCTTACTATTTAACATCTTATTAGCAAAACGGCCCGGTAGGAACGTATTGAAACTAGAGGAACAATTCTAAACAAGTCTGTTTAGCTAATGGCATATGCAGATGATATAGTCGTCATAGGCAGGTCAATGACTGCAGCGAAGGAAGCATATGTAGCATTAGAAAAAGCAGCATCAAAGAGCAGCAAAGACACCAACATTACGGGGGAAATTAAAAGAAGAATACTGCTAGCGAATAGGGGCGGCGGAGCGTAATCATTGTAGGTGGGGAGCACGCGAATAAGTAACTGTTAAAATATTATTCGGTCAATTGAACTACGAGCTGGCTTTAAATTCTTTGGTTATGGGGTTATGTCCGACTAGCATTTTGGGAAGGGCCCTTATGAGCCTAGCCCGACCGCCTCATGTGGACCCCGAGTAGATTGCCGTATAAGACTCACACCGAGTATCTTATCCCTTACCTCATTCGCGCCTCGTCATAGGGAATGCCTCATTTGGCCCCTCGGAGAAAAAATCATTGCTCCTCGATTCTGAGTGGAAAAGGGATTCCGAAAAGTTTGAGAAGTTTGGCTTGGATATTGTGAATAATAACTGCGCCTCTGTCGAAAACTTTATATTTTTAAACGCAAGTATCGTTTTACCAATACGGTCTCCCAACTGAGTACTAATTACGTCCAATGCTGCTTAACCCCTGTAATCCAACCAAAACCGGTCTATTGAGTATGCTAAATGATACCCTTCACGGTCACCAACATAATTTCCTGAAACATGAAGCAATACATCAACAAAAACTAAAGCTTTGTATGAGTTAAACTAACGCTTAATGGCAGGGCTTCACCGACGTCAGTTCAATAATGTTCAGTTCGATCCACGTAAGTGGCTTCACCGGCTAAAGTCCAGTTCATGTTCAGTTCGTGCAAATTGTTGCTTTTTCGCTAGAAGTCAGAAATGCGAAAGCCCACTGGAATGGCATTCCACTATTCTAGTTGATTACTATCTTTTGAGCGTGCTTTTACATTCAACTTTAGTTCGGGACCCATTGTGCGAACTGAGGTTTGTTTTTCCTCAGTTGAATATGTTTAAACTATATGCAAACTGAACTGAGGTTAGAACTTCAGTTCGCCAATTGCTTGTGCAGCCGGGGTATTTTTTTGAAGGTGTTCAAAACGTTTTCTGAATATGTAAGGCAGATATCGCCCCACTTAATTTGAAATAAGGTTTGCCTACTAGGGTCATTATAAAAAACTGATAATGCATATCTGAATTCAGTATCGCTGGTCTTTTTTTGAGTGGTATTTTTGAAGAAACTCTTCGGAATGCCCCTCATTTTCTACATCGGGTTCCCATTAAGGTACCGTTCCTAGCTAAGTTTACTACCTGATTTTTGAATGGAAACTGGCTCCCGAAAAGTGAAGGCTTGTGCGTAATTGATGGCTAAGGGATGGAAACAAGGGCGTCATAATAAATCGAGAATTTGACCGATTTTCTAACACAAGCCCATCGAAAGTGTGAAACATTCATCGTTACTATTCCTATAAAGATATTAGCGTTAAAATATGGTCGAGATACGCCTCTTATTTCTGTTACGAAAAATACGTTACGTTATCCCCAGGAGCGACGCCGTAATTTAACTTTTTCCAACTCAACATCGATCTACCTTTCAACCCTCTTCGAGGCTAACATGAGAAAATGGGGCACCTAAATCTGTCACTAGCTGACGGTCTATAAGTAAAGTTTTTCTAAATTTTTTGCATTCTTAGTGTGCCTCCAAATTTTGAAATTGTTAAAAGTGTGCCGCAACAAAAAAAAAAGGTGGAGAGTCACTGCCCTAGAGCTTGCCTTGCACATGGCTTAAAGGGTGTCGTGCCTAGTCAAATATAGAAAGAAAGTCTCTCCAAGATAGTGTAAAGAAGACTTTAGGGAGGTAGCAGCATTGACAAGAGTCAAAATTAGCCGGGAAGATGGTACATGCAGAGAGACCTCTGAATCAGCTTCGAGTTATGGAATAACTTCACGGCTTGCGAAGAAGTAGTCACAGACATAGCTGGAGCCGAGTGTTAAAGCCAGTAGCGTAGCAAACGGAAAAGTGTCTAGAGCAGTGAATAGTTTCTACCAAGTCACAAACCATAGATAACTAATTTATGCTTCAAAGACTTATGGTATGATAAGTGCATGGTTTATGTCAATCTATGAAAGCTGCCTTCACTACAGATTTTAAAGATACATGAACGCGGGCTTAAAAGGGCAAAAAAGAGGAAACTCCGACGCACGCTGTGATAAGTTTGGTACGCTCATTTAAATCCCTGGATATCTAGTTTCTTACACAACAGATGCTTTATATCATACTCTAAATAACAATTAGACTATAAATAACCCTTAATTTATACCAACTAAATAAATCTATGCAGAAAATCCACCTGACGGAATCTTAGTCATCAGACAAATGCTTAAATGACTAGACTATACATAATAGTCACCCCCAATCACGACTCTAAATCTACCCACTCGCTCACTACCCCTGCACCCAGCAACATTCTATATAATTTATATGAAAAAATTAACAGTGGGCGCACAAATGAATCATAATATCCCCCCTCTCTGTTATTTCACTCTTAATCCTTAGCATTAATTTAAATTTCCCCTGAAATAATTCCGTAAGTATTCTTCTTGGTATTAAAATAAATTGCTGGAGATATTTCTCAACCCCTGGTTTTGGGGCGGCGGTAGCATGAGCACGAAAAGTAACTTCTCCACCTTATATTTTTGTGCGGGGATAATGCTTCTTTTAGGTGGAATGCCAGCCGAGAAAGGATACTGATTAATTGATGGCGAAATTAAGACGATGTATAATCCTTTGGGCTCTGCTTCGTTAGTTAATTTTAACCAAATGGAGTTTGAGCGGTGCCTGTGTTTTTTTTTTGTTTTGGGCAATGCATGGATAATAATTAAGATGCTTAAGTTAAAGACGGTGTGTCAAATGGGGAAAGATGCTTCTTGGAAATTGAGAGGTGTGTTACTCTCCTTATAATTTCGAATAACGTCATTCATTCCATATTCTCAACGATTTTATAAATTGTTCCACTAAATATTGTGATTACCTAAACCCTAGTCCGTGGAGTGCCATTTATCACAATTTGAACCTTTAATTTTCTCCCTAAGTGAAGCTGAAATATCACCTGATGCCAAAACAAAATGCTTCGCTTGCCTTCTCGAATGGGCATATTGTCGGGTACGAAGGTTGAGGCTGACGAAAATCTTCAATTCTGGCTGTGTAACCGACTTTTAAGATCGTTTTTTTAAATATCTGATAAAGATAATCAAACATATCTAATCAAAAAGGTTTTCAAAACTAAATCGCTTCATTTCATTTTTAAAAATCTGTGCCGGACATAAAATGGTGGCAGCGGTGCGATACAACTAAAAATGGTGGCAGCGAAGGGATTATACCAAAAATGGTGGCAGCGGTGGTATTCTTCCAAAAATAGTGGCAGCGGTAGGATTCTACCAAAAATGGTAGAAGCAGTGGGATTATAGCAAAACTGGTGGCAGCGGTGGTATTCTACCAAAAATGGTGGCAGCGGTGGTATTCTACCAAAAATGGTGGTAACGGTGGGATTCTATCAGAAATGGTGGCAGAGATGGGATTCTACTAAAAATAGTGCCAGCGGTGGTATTCTACCAAAAATGAAGGCAGCGGTGGGACTCTACCTAAAATTGTAGCACGTTAGGTGTTGTCTATTGGGTTTTGTTAAATATGCGGGGGCAACCCATATATTGTGCATCGCTGCCAATTTAGGCCTACATATTGTGCACATACGCCACCAACGAGGCTCGACCGTCGGCCCTCCGGACGAAGACAAGAAGTTCTTTTATTGAAGAAGATCGAGGTTCAGCGGGATCCAAAAGCTCTCTGATAATTGTTCTTCTTCTAAGTCAGATTATAGTACGACATTCGCATAGATAACATATGTGAAAGTCTCGACGCCGTCCTTTTAGAATCGGCATTCTGGGTCCCAAAGGAGTTGCGTAGGTGACACCTTAGTCCCAGCCCAAGGTCCACCCTATTCAGAATGATAATGGCCCTTAAGGCAAAGGCATTTTAGCCTGTCTTAGACCTAAGCACCTGGGGCCGATTTCCAAACCCAATCATCTATCAAAAACTTGGTGGTGGACCATGAGATGATACAGAACGGTTTTGGGACTTGGATCAGCGCCACAGACCCGTCTCTTGTGAGCTATGTCAGCAGCCTCATTGCCCTTGATAACCCAGTGTCTGATGACAACAAATCGAGACCCTATATTTCTGGCAAATTTCTGGAGTGCATTCTACAATCATTTCGGAAGGAAACTTACAAGAAGACTGCCTTGATGATAGCTTATCTAGGGATACTAATCATTTCAACCTCTGTGCACAGGAGAGGCATCCTGCTTGCCTGGTAGCGTGCTTTCCTTTGCCCATCTATGTTACTTTGTCTCGAAACACAGTCGAGACTCCACTAACTTGTAGAGCATCATCGCACAGTCCAGAGGTCTTACAGAGGCTTGGCTGTCTATGAAAAATTTCAATACTATATCCTTTTGCAGGTTCGAAGATTATTTTCTGGCAGGTCTTTACTCTAGAACCTCTTCTAAAAAAAAACATGGGTCCAAATACCCCTTGACTGTAAACCTTTGGTGGTATTTAGTTAAACCCCTTCATGATTTGGAGCCGTGGGTGAATGTCCGTTGATTAAACTTCTTTTGACAACCATAACCTTGACCGTAGCATATGTAGATGCAGCACTTAGATAGCTCCTCCCCGTCGTCTATAAGCTTTACAGCATTAGATCATTGTTGGTTTCATTGTGTAGTTTGAGTTGGAGCAGGTGAGCAATGCTCAGTGCTGGCCATTTTACAAGCAAACCGTTGGTGAAATTTTGGCGTACCACGGCTATCTACAGGATATTCTTTAGCAAACTAGTCCACCACAGGCAAGGAAAGCTAAGCAGGCTTTGCTTACCTTTTCGTCGATATTCGACTTCCAGTTTATTTTTGGGTTTAAAAGTATCCGGTTTGGAAGTGGGAAGTTTGAAAGCGGAGATTCTCGTTATCTGGTTTTATAGCATGAACTCTGTTTTGCTTGGGTTGATTACCACCTTGGTTCTAGATTAGTTACCATCTTGGTTCCAAAATCCGCTTGGATTGTCACTGAACTCAACATAGCCATCATCCATAATCCAGGGTTAGCTTCTCTTGCTGTATATTTAGAGCTATGTGAACTTCGATATTTTGGTTGTTGAAGGCGCGTCTTTTATGTCTACCCACCGATGGAGTATAGTGAGCTTCATTTCCTTACTACTTCTAGGTCGCTATAGCACTTGGTAGTCGCGTTATTGTAGAGTCTCAAAAATCGTTCCTTCTACCATAAAGGGATATCAATCCTCCAACTGGCGTTTCTTTTGGTTTTACTAAGTCTGTATAACCCAGTATTTGGGTGGATTTGCCTTTTTTGTGCTTCTTTGACTTGTCTTTTAATGGTCAGCTGCTTTCAGGTAATATTATTAGATCATAGGGTCTCAACGAAAAGTATATTCTTACTTAACGATCGTCCATGAATTAGATTGCCCGAAATGATATGCTTGATCTGAGCTTTCAAATAGCGGACCAAGTTGCACTCCTCGGCTTTCAGGTCGGGTTTTTATCTTTTCGGTTCCTTTTCTAGTGGTATTAGTTTGGTATCTGACTTGCCTGTCCAGACTTTGGATGGGAGTTTGCATTTCAACACAATTAATTAGTTTCAGTTAATTTTGGGTTTACAGTTAATTCGGTTTAGTTGAAATGAGTCTTTGACATCTATGTACATCAGAGCAAGTGATTTCAGGCAATTACAAAGTATATAAATTTTCTGTAATTGACTTCCCCAAAATAGTGTAATTTAAACTCCATTAATCCTTTACAAAAGAGAGCTACTTTCATACAATTTTACATACCAAGTAATTGACAGAGAAACAGTGTTATTAGCTTACTATGTGCACCTCATAAAATTTTTAAAATTACTGGAATTTTTTTTTTGTTAATTTAAAAAATAAAATTCGCAGTATCCCGTCTGTCCACACCAACACAGTTTGTAATTAAATTTAACTTGATTTCATTTTTAAGGGGTTACCTTTGCTCCACATCTGGCAATTCTCCCTCCATATAGGCAGCAATTGTGCTCTGTAATCAAAAGCATTGTCCAGCAAAAGGGATTTAATTAGTATCCTAGATGATAAGGGCTTGTCAGCAAATCCATTATGCAATTACTTTCAATCAATTCAGTTTCAGAAGTCACTTCCAATTAACTCTTCAACTTTTTCCACATTGGCAACTGTTTTTCAATGAAAACATTCCCCTAGAGGGGTTGACCTAGCGCTGTAGCTGTAGCTGCCTGGGGGTGGTAGTAATTTTATGGCCTATCCAATGCTAAGCACGCAAATGAACATTGAACGTTGTATGCATAGTGTAATTGCTGGATGTCCTAGCGGAACGTACATATATATAGGTGATGTAGCACACCCGGAAGCCAAGGGTTGGCGGGTGGAACCAGATGACAGCAGCTTTTTACTGTGGGGAAATGAAACTTTTAAATCCATCAAGGTTTATTTATTCGGACAGGATGGGAACATAACCATTAAGTTATTTAAATATTCACTAAGAGTAATAACCGCTTAAAATATGTAATTGAATAGGGGTGGACAGAGAGGGGTGCAGTGTGTGTGTGTGCATTATTAATTGGAGGCAATTACTTTTGACAATATTTCATGGGTTATTTAAGCACCGGTGTTGTTTAATTCGGAAATATTGTGGAATTCAACGAATTAGAATTATTTTGGGTGAAAAACTGTTTTTATTTTTCGCATTACTTCCTGACATTGTTTGTGGTTAATACACATTGCTTGTACCTAGAATAAATGGTAGCATTTTAAGAGATGGGTTCACCTTTTAAGCGCCTCATTATCTGAAGCCCGTACAACATGGTAAATATCTATGTTATAAGCCGTGCTGGTGTCGACACAAAACTTGAACTCAACCTGGAAATTCATCGAGTTTCAACACTCACTCCACTACTCAACTAAGGTGCCTGATTACCATCATTAGGGTCCACGACTCGATTTGATGTAGTCTTTTTATTCCTAAAGCAAAAACTTCCAATCGCTAACACCAATAAATAACAGAAGAAGCCGCCCTCAGAGTTTTCAAAAGTTCCACGAATAATCGCCCATCGAGACTTCATCAAAGTCAAGAGTTTCTGAAAATCTACCACCAGGAAGCTCAAACTGATATGTCACCCCTTGCCACAAATGTTTCCCCCACTCAATGGACAGGGTTTCTTCAGGACTCACAAGAGGAGGAGGAGATGCAAACCTTCTGTGCAAGATAGGCTAACCTGGACTTTTCTAAAAGTATCGCTGGGAGGACTAGTATGGTACAAGGATAGGTCCAAAACAGATACAGGTGTGGGCGCAAGAATCTGGAGTGAAAACCACAGCCTAGCAACTATCTTTCAAACAGAGCTGCACGCTTCACAGGTATGCACTCATGAAAACTTGAAAACGGCCTACCGGAACAAACGGATCTTTATCTTCTCTGATAGCCAAGCGGCAATTAGGAGGAAAAGGTCTCATAGGACCAAGTCGAAATTAGTGGTGCGTTCCCAATCAAGTTACGCTTGTCTGGGTCACCGAGGCTTCAAATGCAATAAAAATGCGGATACCCTGCCTAAACAGGGATCTAATGTCGCACTTAACGGCCCAGAGCCGGCTGTTGAGACACCCACCAGCCTGCGCAAAAGACCATGGCTGATAGGACTTTGATGAAACATGCTGAGGGTCCGCGTTCCTTTGTTCGAGGAGTCTTGGTGGCAGTCGCAAGAATCTTGTCGAATTCAATGACTCCAAAAATAAGTACTGTCTTATTTCCAAAAAAACGTGCAACATCTCTCCATCTGTGTCAGGGATGCTGAATGCTCTCCTGCCTGAATCTTATACCGGCAACACCAGATGGTTCATTTGCTCATTTCTTCATGGTTCAGCGGCTCATTTCTTCTGCCTACAGCCCCCTTTTTCGGGAACTCTACAGACTAGAGACTCGTTCATAAATAGAGCAATAGAGGATTGTGGAACAACCTTTCACAGTCTGTATTTCCGTAGGTACTTCTGGAACATTCAAGGGTAGAGGTCACCACGTCTGTTGAAACACCGTCCTGACCCCTCACACCCCTAAATCTATTTTACCCGTCAAACTAAGTTTACTACTAGACATTTGACCAAGACGTGACCAACGACATTATGGACTGGCAGTAAAAAGTAGTGGTTCTTGAGCTCAGAATTGCCTTATAAAAAACAAAATACTAAAACCAGCACGGCTTCTGGGTGGCTGACCTCCAAATAGCACATTAGCGCAATTTTGATACCACTCATAACTCTCATGACCACTTTTTTTTATGTGGTAGTTCTAATCTCAGAAGTCACCCTTTGTACTACTAGTCCGTCATGTCATTTGTCACGTCATGGTGCAATGTCTAGCAATAAGCTTAGTACGGTGGAGGGGGGGGGGGGGGTTATAAAGGTACGGAGGGGGCCATTGAAGAAGGTGGCGATGAACCCTGCATTTGAGCTCTTGGATGTTGTTTGAGCTCGGAAATACTGACTGCGAGAGATTATTCCAGAGTCGAGTTGTAGGCTTGTTATGGTTTTTACTTTCCCTTTGTAGCATTGAAGTAACAAGTATATAGTTCTTTGGGGCTCTGTTGATAGGTCCTCTAGCTCGTTCAGTACGTGGCTACCAAATGAACAGCGCCCAACGATGGATAGCGCCGAACATTTGAACATGAAGTGGACAGCAGTTTCTTTTTCATTTGGATCCTTGCAGCTATGGGATGTCATTGTCAAACCATGCTCTCCCATTAGCCAGTATCCCGTATATACACATGTAGCACTTAGTTTTACATTGAAATAGGTGTAGAGTCGTAAGATCCATGCTCGGTGAAAATTTGATGAAGGTCGCAATACAAATACGATTTATTTCGTCAATTAAACTGCTTCCAGCGCTCTAATAGCTTATCCATTCAGCTAAAAAAGTTCCTTTTGCGTACCATTTTCAACCAGAAAGTTTTAAGTTGTTTAGAATAAGAAGGTGACTATTTTCACCTTAAAACGTGAAACCAGAAACCAGAAACGTGAAACCAGAAAAAATTAATTCACCGGGAAAAGAACTACATATATTGATACCAGAAAAATGTTAGATCGACACCAGAATTTTGAAAATAATCATTTTATAGCTATAAAAGTTACCCGGTAATATTAGCGGGTGATTGCAATACTTGGGCTGTCGAATGGAACAGTCGACAAAGGACAAACGAATGCAAGAGGGCGTATACTGCTAGAAGTATTATCGCTACTTAACGTGGTGTTAGTCAACACCGGAGGCGAAAACACCTTCCAAAGAGGTGGGAGAGCATCTGTAATCGACATCACTTACGTGAGAGATTCAGTGGCCAAGGGCCTACAGTGCCGGGGTGAGCGATTGGTACACGCACAGCGACCAATCCATCATCTTCGAGGTTGGTCAGGGTATAGAAAAAAGGAATCCTAGGTACGGAACGGCTAGAGGATGGGCCGCTAAGAAACTCGACGCAGAGGTGTTCGAGGAAATATTATGATGCGAGGTCGGCAGGAGGTGCCAGGGAAGGGAAGGGCGAATCGAAGATTCAATAAAACAGGCATGTGATGCATCCATGCCTCGGCGCGTCAACATCCACCAAACTTCTGGTGGAAAGCCGAGATCGACGAATGCCGAAGGGTCGGCCTGAAAGCGAGAAGGAGGAGAACTCGGAGAAATCGGAACCGTCCGGATTTCGATGGAAGCGAGGAAAAGGCTGAACAAAGCCATCGCTAGATGTAAATCCGAGCACTTCAAAAGGTTGTGCAGAGAAGCAGACTCGGACTCCTGGGGCGAAGTTTATAAAATGGTCATGTCAACGGTCAAGGGCATGCGCTCTTCGCCGATCACCTGCCCCGCGCTGCTCCAGAGTATTGTTTCTGGTGTCAAGATAGTTCTTTTCCCGGTGAATTAATTTTTTCTGGTTTCACGTTTCTGGATTCTGGTTTCACGTTTTAAGGTGAAAATTGTCACCTCTTTAGAATAACTGGTCCCCAGTGACCTAGCGTACATACATCAGTCACTGGTAAAACTAATATTTGTTATTCTGAACAAATTTATTCTGCTACTAGTATTAAATTGAGTTAAAAACTTTCAAAACTTGCAGTTCAGCTAATTCAATTGTTTAGTTACGTTCAAAACATTCAATTTGATTAAAATCGATTTACAAAACGACCCAACTCGACTTGTCTAAATCATTTAAAATGAAGGCAACACTTCTTTTTCCTCAATATTAAATTAAACCCAAAAACTGAACACATGTCTCTACTCATACCTGCCCATCTTCATAAGCAATATCTTTCCGAAAATATTTGACTAGTCTAAATATATAAAAAAATGGTACAATTGTTTCTTGTCATGTTCTCGTCTTTCACATATTTGCTCATCATGCTTCTCGAATCACAAACGTACGAAGCAAAAAAAAAAAAAACAAAAAACGAAATCACAAAGGAAATTGGCGATGACAACCCAATTTACCTCGACGTGGATAAGGTAACCAACCATCGAGGAGAATGTTTGAGCCATGAGCCAAATATACACATATTCGCAAAATAAGTTCAACTGTAATAATTTCCTGTCATATATGTCATCGCCTTCGATAGCAATCATCTTGATTTTGTGTGCATTCCATTCAGGATATTGTTCTAGGGGCTGAAAACGAGGGATGGTTTTTAGTATTCTTCGTGCCAATGGCGTTAATCATTTTGTGGTTTTTTGGTACAATGTTGATTTTATATAAAAATGCATTTTGTTAGGTGAAGAGATTTTCTGAATCAATGGATTGTGTGTATGTGGATAAGAAATTAGAGGGGTATGGTATGGAATGCTGATGGAGGTTTAATTTGGTGAACAATGAACACATGGATGCTTCGTATACCAGGTCGACACTTGCTCCACTTTTACTTTGCATGCACAATCCTAAAAAACCCTCATACACTAAAGAATATAAAATTCAACCAGATATACTAGTGTTAGTCTTCTCAACAGCCAATTGAATACGAAATTCCTTAAAATTCTCGAATCAGTCTTCCATGTTCATCCTAAACATAAATCCTGCGTCCCAAAGTCCTCCTCTCTTTCTCTTACAACAAACCCGAAAATAGACAAAAGTAATTAATTGTCCTCCTCACCCAAATTAATCTCTTCCGAGGACTTATATAATACAAAGGCATAGGACAATCCCGGCTGCTGCAAGGCAAGAAATGATAAGCAAGGACGATAAAGGTTTCAGGAAGTATTTCCATAGTTGGAAGATGGATGATATCATGGCATAGCGTGGCTATGGCAAAATGTGAACATTTTGAAGCTCTTCAAGTACCTGAAGAGTTGTTCTACGAGGCTTCACAGTTTCTGTAGTGTTATAAAAATGACATAAACTAGAAGGAAGTTCGTATTAAAGATAATATTTTCCAGTTTTTGCCAAGTTAGCTATTAAAAGTTTATTAGTTTTTGATTACGTGTTTTTTTTGGGTGTTTAGTTTAGGTGTTTTGAAAGTAATTTTCATGTTATATTGCTTTTGTGAGAGTGTTTTAAATTTGTAAGTAGTTTGATGAAGTTTTTTAGTGATTGACATATAGAACAGAAAAACCTCGTTCCATCCTCTCATATCCTCGGGTCCCAAGAATTTTAGGGGCTATAGCTTCCGTACTACCATATCTGAGAAGCATAATTCGATCCATGTCGTGACTCCATTGGCATTTCACGTTTCCCATCTTGATTGCCATCTTTCTTGCCTTCCTTCTTTTCAGAACTTCCATACCCACTCTTCTGACATCGTCTTTAAGCATTAGTAGCTAGAAGCAATCCCTTGTTGGACGGCTAAAATCAGCATATTGTCGTGGTAGTATTAGGTGGGAGCTCATTCTCGGCTTCGAGCAGCAAGTCTCTTGATAAAACAGTAGACAGTACAAATGGGTTTACCTCTAAGCTCTAGTCTTTGATATAAAAAAATCGTCTCTTTCCTCCTAATTCCTTATAACCTTTAATATATTCTTTCCCTCGAACAGCCCTTAGATACTGAACCATGACTTCACCAACTGACATGACAGACTGGTAGTACAAAGCCTGATTCATGAGCATAGACCTACCAAAAAAAGGTAAAAGATCAAAATAATGGAGTCCTGCAGAAAAACTATCATTGATCCTATTGTACCTTTTATGAAGTGAACTGGAGTTGAATCACAATTGCTTTTCCCAAGATGGTCACCTGCTAGACAGCGACTCGAACAATGAATTTACTTCAACAGAAATTTTGAAGTTGCTTAATTTCTTTAAGGAGTAACTAACAGCTGATCTTACAATGAAAATAACCTTTAAAAAAAAGCCAAATAAATTTTCCTATCCTAAATCCTAAATCCTAGAAAAGGCAAGTTCCCAGTCCGAAGTGCTCCAGTACCTACCTTGCCCAAGGGTCACGGTACCTCCCATGCCCAAGTGTCCCAGTACCTACTATCTTGTTTTTTTAATAGTGACCAACAAAAAAGCCTTCATACATGTTTAATGTTAAAAACAACCCGGCCAAGGACACGAATCAACCCATCTCTCTGAATCCACCAGAGATTCGTAGTTAACAAAATAAATTTTTCACTTAATGCAACTACACAGATTCTCTCCTCTGCATGCATCCATCCAATCCTCAAAGAATCCATTCGAAAAAAGGAAGCTTTTATTGATATAAATGCAAAAAAAAGAACTTATCCATAGAACCGAGGAGTTTGTGTAAATACGTGAACTTTCCTATTTAAAACTCTGTTTGATGTTTGCTCAATGCAAGCACACTCACATCACAAATAGTCATTGAGTTTGGAATTTGCTTCACTTTGTGGATATATTAGCGCGCTTCTCCTGCCTTTCTGTGTATACGTGCTAACGCACACAAAAAGCCACAGGACTGTGAATGATGACCACATTTTCTCTTATACTATATGTATGCTCGCCAGTTTTTTTCCATATATAATTTTTTTTTTTTTTTTTTTTATCAAACTACAATCCTTACACATGGATATCAAAAGGCTGGTTACCGCACTATACGATATCCGTCCATCATCATCATCCCTCTTTACCGCCATCGCTCATTGAGAATAGCCGTATAGTTAATAGGGACCTCTTCACGCTTTCATCTTTGATGGTACTTGAAAGTGAATGGCTTATAAAGTAAAGACAAAGGATAACCGAGCGAGTTTTTCCCGGAAATGTTTTTTTTTTACACAATCAACGCGAAAAGGTTTCACAACCCTGAGTGAGAAACCAGGGAAATTGCTTTGATTTATATTTTTATTTTTGTTTTTGTATTTTGCTTTACTACTGTTGAACTGAATGGGAGAGTTTATTGGGTTAAAAGGGTATTAACGAAAATGAAAAGGATTTTTCAATTTGTTTTTGACTTTATTTTTTGATAAAGGAACTCGATTTCGTTTCATTCACAAAATAGTATTGAGTCGAAAACCGGTACATGCGAAGTTATGTTATGAGATCAAAGGATCTTGTCTAAAGTTTTCATTTGATACTGATGCTCACTTGTTACTACAATCAATAACGTGGAGTGTTCATTAAATTTGGGTTTGTTTTTCACTAAAATTTGCAGCTTTGTTGCAGTTAAGTTTTGACAGACTTATTGTTTGCTGAGGCCGGTTCTGAAGTGGGAACGTTTACCGCCGCCAGTCTTGAAGCACATTGATGCACAAAAGAAATATAGAAAAAGGGAGCGTGCTTATATCAACAACTAAAAACGTGTTGTTTAAAAAAAAATCAATCAATACTAGCACAAAGAGTTGTATTTTTTGTATAGGCAAAAAGCAAACTTCCCCAACGCATATAAACAGCAAATCAAGTGACTTTCCTTTAACCAGCTTGGACTATGTCAATCTCTTGATAGAATTCGCCCCATTTCAGAAGGCATAACTCTCCAACTCCAAGCAGTTTCCCGATTAACTTTACCCATATGAGAACCCGATACAAAAAATTTTGTTTTGATTTTTTTAATATTCTTTTGCATCAAGCTAATTGTTTCTATGTTGTATGTCAGCTAATTCACCTTAAACACATCTTCTGAATAAAATGATGTCTGAAGTAAGATAGTTATTCAAAAACACGAAATATTTTCTATACAGGAGTCCTAATATAATGAATGAAACCATCTCTGCGACAAGATCTTCGGACTCCTATCCTCTCACCCCAGGTTAGGTTAGGTTAGGTTAGATATGGCTGAGCTGCTGGTGTACAGCCCAAACACTTAGGCCCGTTTTGATGCCATCCTCTCACCCCAAGTGTGTATTATTTAGGTGCTTTCAAGGTCTATAATAAAATTGGGCCTAGTTACTAAAATAGAGTGCATTACTCTCAAGTTGGAGTTCAGGAAGAAGTTCAATGTCAAAATTCCAACAAGACGGGAGTTAAAAACGGACAGGCAGATATGGATACGATAATCTACATACTACAGGCACCAGTAAGAAAAATCAGCTTCTGGACGCTTTCTATCAACCAACGTAAGATGGAAAGGATTAGCATTGCACTGTACGGTCAAAAGAATATGACCGTCTCACAACAAAAAAACTGATAACCTGCTGAAGCTATCCCGCGCGAACTTAGCTAGGCTCGAGAAAGCGATTCGATATCGATACGAGAATGCGATTCGTTATTGGCAAGAGAAAGCGATTCGATATCGTACTCCGCTTTTATTGCCTTCGAATTCGTAACGATTCTTTTACGAGTTCGATATCGAAGCAAGCTTTCACTTTTGGCGAATCGTTCTCGAATCGTTTCCGAATCGAAATGTTTGCAGGGTATATAGTCGTATAATCCACGTTCCCCAATACACATCCACCTACTACGGACCAGCGAAAATCTGAAACAGTTCAGCCAGAATACACCTGGGCAGGTCAAGCCAACCCTTTTACGAAGTTGGAAGTGCCCTTGTTTATTGCCATGGGGAAGCCACAACTGTAGTCATTTTTCTTACTTTATTCCAAAGGATCGATGTAACTTTTTACTTTTCGTGGCACAGGAAACCCTTTTGCGGAGCGATGGGCCGCAATCCTTTGATGTTTGCTCAGCTTTCCAAGTTTCGTTCGCTCCATAAGAATCCTTGAACCCCGTCCAATTGATTCTCTCTATAAAGCCCGCAATCCGCCCATAGCTGCCCCCTTATTCCGAGACAGATCCTTCACTCGTGCACGGTTTTCACCCCCACCCTCGTAATCTGCAACAGGGTAATCCCTTTCAAGGAAACGTTTCTCCTGAAGCGAACAATTTTACCCAAGACACAACAATCCTTTGTAGAATGTCTCGTTAGTGTTCGACTCCAGGACTTTGAAACTAAAACCCTCTTCTGATACAGGTGGTGGTCCAGAAAGGTGGTCTTCTTCTGGCTGATGCTGCTGCTTGCTGCTGCTGCTGCTGCTCCGGCTCTAAGGCGGTTGCTTGGTTGGCTGAGGAGTACACTCCTTTGTGCGGTAGCTGCGGTAACCAAGTCGGGGATGATTATTAGTTTAATGGACTGCAAAGGTGAAAACTGTCCAATTTCACTTTTTGTTTTGACACAAAACTTTTCCGTTTCAGTAGTTTTTCCCCTGCACTCCATTTTCTTCGTTTCAGTTCAACTCTTTCCAAACAATTCAGGAGCATGGCTGCCACACGGTGGCTGGGGTTGAGTGATGCTTTTAGAGAGGGACTTAACATGTTTTTATATGTCTGAAGATGCTTGTTCTAGTTTTAAGAAGGATGTGTTGAGGAGAGGAACTTTATGGATTGGTGGTTTTAAGAAAATTAATTTAATTCTTAAAGTCTTGCCCATAAAAGTATTTAGTTTTGCACTGTGCGAGAGTTTTTCTGGTTTAGACTAGTTGGGAGTTTCGTTGCTAGTTTAGATTTCTAATTTGCAATTTGCAAATAGGAATTTTGATCGTTTAAAATGCAAATTATTTAATTTAAAAATTTTCTGTAAATTAATTTGTTTAATTAAATCATATAATATTCAAATCGAGGTGAAAGATGGGAATTTTAATCAAATTTGGTTAAAATTAAGTCCGTGGGGTCATTGGAACGAAGTTCCTTAACGCGGCTTGCGGGTAGAGTGAGTTGAGAGAAAATGCGGTATTCTGTGTATGTATGCGTATCGATTCCAGTAGGCAATTTATGAATTCACGAAATCAGAATGCAGTGTTTTTCTGTAGAAATTGGAACCAATTTGCACCGATAGATATAGGAAGAAATGGTGATTATCGATGATAGAAGCTCGTTAGGTGATCGTTAGATCCATGACGGCTACCTCAAGAGGGCGGGTTACCATTTTCTTCAGAACGTCTTCGACATGGGTATCAAATGTAAGGGCATCAAAAGTAGAATACAGTAGGCTATGTCGTTAGATCCATGGCGGCCACCTCAAGAGGGCGGGTTACCATTTTCTTCGGAACCCTTTCGACATAGGTATCAAATGAAAGGGCATCATAAGTAGAATAGAGCAGGCAATGTCGTTAGATCCATGGCGGCCACCTCAAGAGCGCGGGTTACCATTTCCTTCAAAACCCCTGCGACATGGGTATCAAATGAAAGGGTATGATAAGTAGAATGCAATAAGCAATATAGTATCCTCAATATAACGGTAGAACCATGGCGGCCACCTCAAGAGGGCGTGTTACCTTTTTTTCATAACCCCTTCGTCATGGGTATCAAATGATAGGGTATGATAAGCAGAACACCATAAGCAATTTAATATACTCAATAAATCGTTAACTCCATGGCGTCCATCTCTACAGGACGGATTGCCATTTTCTTCACAACCTCGTCGACATGGAGATCAAATGAAAGAGTATGATAAGAAGAACACCATAAGCAATATAGTAAAATCAATATATCGTTAGGTCCATGACGGCCATCTCAAGAGCTCGGACTCCGTTTTCTTCACAATCTCCTCAACATGGTTATCAAATGAACGAGCATCATAAGTAGAATGCAATAGGCTATACCGTTAGATCCATGGCGGCCATCTCAAGGGGGCGGATTACCATTTTCTTCATAACCCCTTCGACATGATACCAAGTAAAAATAAATAAAATATACAGATTTTATTTGGAGTTATATTCGTAGTTGTAGAAAAATCGTAAGATGCTTCGTTCCTGACGGGGGTCCCATGGCCGCACCTGTATTTTTTTAATAACATTAGTTTGTCTTCTCTTTGAGACAGTCTCCGGTGATCGTGACTTGGATTTTATGATAGCAGTCCATAAAAATTACCCCACGTTAATATTTTCATATCTTACTAGCTATTCTCGCTATTCTAACAACCAATAAAAAAAACACCAAACAAAACATCCTTTAAATAGAAAAAATCAATACCGAATTTCCGGACTCGATAATGCGTTATAAATCTGACCGAATTTCACCTTTTACCTCCCGCACACTCACATACCTTTGATCGACTTTTCTCGTTTTTGGTAAATGGCACAATCAAGGCATCATCCCACACACACACCTCGCTTGTCACTTATATCGTAGAAAATCTTCTTATCCTTCAACAGAAAAAAAGGAACATTTCCGTTTTTTCTACTTTTTCCTGGCTTTTCAAATGCCAATTGGGTATAGTGTAGTGGTTAGAATTCAAGTCGCAACGCACACAAAACTTCTCAAGAATGTCAGAATCGATAGTCTTTGATTAATGACGAATGTGATTGGTTCGAAGATCGGTCGGTTTTGATAAGGTAAGCTCACCTTTATTTATTTTAGGTTTTTTCCGGGTTTTGGGTTTTTTCCTAAGAGTTTTTTTTTTGTAGTGATAGTTAAAGTAGTGCAGATTTTTAGTATCATTTAGATTTTTTGTTTATTTCGGTTTTTGTCATATCATTAGTTTCTCATTAGGGTAAATTTTTGGGGGGCTTTGGGTTCGATGTGTGATTTCTAAAAAATAAATCTTGTTTGTACAAATTAATGCTCTTTAATCAAGGGTAGACCTTATATATAAGATAAATATACAAAAAGCTTTTGTATTTGGATTCTTTATTAATAGATTAGGGCATTAAACAATATTGCGGGAACACGGAAATCGTTTTATGATAAAATTCTCAGCTCCCCTAAAATTTCTTAATCTATGCAAAATACTTCCTTCAAGCAGCGGTTTGTGTTAATATTTCTACAAATCCTCCTTCTAGAATTAAATTTGTTTATTTGAGTCGGGACATTGAAAAACACATTAGCTTAGATTAATAAAGTACAATACAACAATGGACCTAAAAATTTGATGAGGACGTCGAATAATGAACTCTTTAAGTTGAGATTCACCACAAGGAAGCACTTTAATGTTGTAACAGAGCGGTTAAAAAATCAAAAATAGAATAGCTTAAAACTTTTACTAGAGCATTAAAACTTGATAATACTCCACAAAACCCTAATAGCTAAACAAAAGAGCTCAAGGAAATAAAAAGAAACAAACGTAATTTCAAGCACACTTCTCCAGTACAAGCAACTATAGAGCCCGCACCATAAAAGAATGGAAATGGGCATGTGGAGTTGTGATTCTCAAACTCAGTAGTTTCCGTTTTTGAACAGAGAGACGTGGCTGCCTTGTGACGACGTGAGACATTCACTGCGCATGGAAACAGCGGTTTTTAGTTTCCCTTCTTTTATGGTGTGGACTGTACCAAAAACGGGCCTACTTCTACCAGGCAGACCCATCAAGATAGCAAATAGCGCAATCCTTGGCTGAGGTGAAGAAAATTTCCGTGTTCATGCATGAAGATATTAGAGGGTATTCTGCAGTTTAAATCATACCAATCTCTTGTAGTGGCAGCATCCATGCCATATTGCTTCAGGCTACGTCCTAGATGCTCCCTTACCCTGCAAAATATTCAGACTTTCTTTACTCATGCTTATATCCCATTTGTCTGGAGGAATGTTAACAGTACCTTCATATCTAAATCGGTACGATCTGATATCACCCAGGCTAAATCTTTCAGTCCTTAGGGCCTTGCATTTTTCACCTTGAATACAACTGAAAAAATTTCGCCACAGAAATAAGGAACACTCCTCCTATCACTTGTGCCTACCGCACTATTCTTCTTATCAAGGATACCAGGAGTGCTAGTAAACTGAGACTGTTTTTCCAATCCTGTATCCTGCAGCTGAAAATTCCACTCCATGAAAATCAAAAGATCCCTCTACAGACCCCCTTTTTCATTATAGCAAGAGCTTTAAGAAAAACATGACTAGACTAAACTGTTGGTGATTGAAATCTACTCTATGTTGAGAATTCAAAAACTAATGGTCATTCACCTATAGGGGTCTCTAGAAGATCCTATAATAAGATGTGTGCATTGAGAAGATAAAACTTGTTGTGCCTTGTTGTAGACGAAATCCAAGCGCTTCTTGCAGGCCAAAAACTTGTCGACCAAGGTAACTGCTGGTAACGAGTAAAGCATTAGGTACCGTGTCAAAGCGAACCCAATATGAATTTGGTTTGATCTCTTGGTGGTGGTATATAGTGAGTATAGAGTGTCGATCGAGACAAAAGCCGTCCTGGTATCATTTGGAAGAGAGAAGAAAACTGCCGCGATTGCCAGAACTAGAGATACCGATTCTTTACTCATATGTGTATTGGACTTTCGATTCTACTCAATTCTTTTGACCCGATCCTTTTACTCATATCAGTACTTATTGGGTAGATTTAAACGTGACTCTTACATGATCTTAGATAATTTTTTATAATTTTTAAATGTTGTTCATCTTTTGCAATTGCCTTTTCGTCCTTCTAAACGCGAGTATCTACATCAGTTTTACCGAACGGTCCCCCAACTAAGTACCAACTGCCTCCCATATGCTGCTTAACCACCGCATCGAACCTTAAGTTTTTTGAAACTGGTAGAGTGTCAGGAATACGTTGCACACGCGTGCGGGGAACAGAACACTTTGAAAGGGCACCAGGACGCCAGAACGTGGGGTCTAATAGCTTTTCAGGGATATTGCGCGGTGCAGTCGGGACGAAAGACGCAACCGGTGTTTGGAAACATTGCTGATCTTCTAGCAGCAGACTGTAGCAGGACTAATAGCTTTTCCCCTAAGGTATTTCAGACGAAAAACGCGAAATGAAAATATTTCGCGGTCGGGGTACCGTTATCAAATTGGCACAGGCTACCGAAGACTCAGTACCCCCTGTGCCCGACGGTCCAATGATACTACCAGAAGAGGTTGTTACCTCATCCGGTTCCGGGGTATAATCTGAGCTCATTGGGAGTGAGGCGGCGGGACCAGGCGAACTAGTAGACTTTACGACTGCATCTGCGTTTACTATGCTTTCTATGAGTTTTCGGGTGGTCACGAGCCAGACTGGAAGCATCCTCCACCGAAGGGCTCTTCTTTTGTATTATGGCCGGGTCGTTCAAGCCTCTGAGGTTTAGAGTAACTGTATAATCCTCCGTTAGAGAAACAGATGTGGAGCAGGGTGCAGAAATAAGCTGCTACCCTACCTTCCGAACGCCATCAGATATTGCCACCGTTGAGGGGGAGTTTATTCTATCACTGACGCTTTCATATTTTAGGAATAAAGCACTCAGGGTTATCTGTAATCTGCTTTGGGGGGGGTATATCCCTCATTTCCCCCCTTTAACCGCAACTGGAAAGGGCGACCTCACATGTGAAAATACAAAACTCACTCACGGATGAATTTAAAGTCAAACAAGGGGAACGCTTAGCTCCTATGAGACTTGACACTAGAATGGATATATTATATATTAAAAAATGAACGAGAAAGGATATCAAAAAACTAGTATTTGAGGATATAAACCAGTAGTAAAAGAAAGAGATAAGCCTAGGAAATAGACCAGTAGGGAGACCGAGAAATATATGGAAAGGTGCAATAACAGCAGAAGGAGGTATAATCCTAGGAAAAGTAAACTCGAAACAAGCCGCTAGAAATTGTTACAAACTAGAGGAAATCGTTATAGCAATCCAATTCTCGATATGGGCTGTAGCCCCACTACGGAATATGTTTACAATGTTTTGAAACAACCATTTCTTTTACAATCTTCTCAAAACTCACTCAAGCTTTAATCAGAAACTTGAAACCTAAACATTAAAGTAGCATACATTTATTTAGTCATACTATATACACAAAATATTGGTTAAAGAATTTATTACTTACTTATAAAAAAACCGGCCTAAGATGAACTCTATTCACTCCATTCAAGGTGTTGGCTATTTATAAATTTGCAATGTATATCGAAATTTAGGTTATACTCAAAAATAACTAGTTCGTGTGGTCAACGTCATCTTAATCGAGTTTACTTTAACTATTAGGACACTCACATAATTTTGAATACATAACCTCATTAAACCCACCAAAGATGTTCTATATCTATAAAATTACTCAGCCATCCTAGTTAACACGACTTAACTATTTGAGACGAGAAAAGAGCTTTCATCGTCATTCGATTGGGCGTACAAAAATTTATTATCAAAAGAGTCCTTTATTCACACAATTAGAATTACAATTAAAACAGAAAAGGAAACTTAAGAAACTCGAAGGTACCATGATGGGTTTAAATA
Organism: Thereva unica; assembly: GCA_949987705.1. Classification (NCBI taxonomy): domain Eukaryota; kingdom Metazoa; phylum Arthropoda; class Insecta; order Diptera; family Therevidae; genus Thereva; species Thereva unica. The sequence continues at coordinate 10,238,463 of OX465285.1, forward strand.
ATATTTTTCTGCAGATTAAATTTTTTGTTTATTTTACCAACTAATTTTATTTAAGCACAATTATTGTCCCAAATGTCCCAAAATAGTATTTTCAAAATCAAATTAAACATAACCACTTTTTTGTAAACCACCCAAACATCACAAGGATTTTTCACAAATTATCTTCTCTTTTAATAATATCACATTGAATCCTTTACAACAAATTTTCAAAACTACAATTTCATTCCTCATCTACATAGAGTACAACGACATCCTTTTTATTATCCTTTTGCACCCGACAAATCAGGACTACCATCATCATTCACAAATCGTGTTTCACTAAAATGATATTGTTGTTGCTTGCCCGTCTTCTATACTATACGTACGCATTTCACAGTGTCTGATAAGGATTCGAAATAAAAAATTCCATGGGCGCATGTCCGTATTGTCAGGACGAAAGTGTTAGCAAATTCCAATGTCCTAATACGATTTCAGCGGCTTAAAACTTCCTGGTGGAATGTTTGTAGTAGAGTAAATCTTAAGGGTGTTTTTTTTTTGGTTGTTTGTGCTGAATGTTGAAGAAATATAAGAGAGTCCTTGCGCAGGGATGTTCTTGCATGGATTTAAAATTATTATGTAGTTTAACTTTGTTTGGGTTAACTATTATATATTTGGAAATGGTGTATTTTTTGTGTGTGTTCGGAATATGGATGGAGTTTCTTTGAATGATTTGTTGATTTTGGAAGTATGAATGCACGAAAAATTATTTTACACCACAGTCAATGGAAGTCATTAAATATTTTAAAGTTGTAAGAGGCTTTCAAGATTTATTCAGATAATTACTTTATTCTTCTATTGAAAGTTTTTCACTGTTTTCTGCCATACCACAACTAGCCGCCATGATGCAAGTGGAAACTATTAAATTACATCTACCGCTTGGTGCGAATAGCGTTTCGAACATGTTGACATCTTCGAGGTCTGCATTTTCCTGTTGGCTCTCACTAGAGCTCGCTCTCAAAACCTGGCAAAACTTCTTTCAGCCAATCCTTCTTCTAAGAAAAAATGTCTAAACTATTCGGATGCTCTATTCATACTTCCCGACAGACATCCACAGACACGTACAGACAAGAACCACGCAGACAAAATATTCTTTCCGTGAATACCGATCGGGAACGGCTCGTCTTTGTCCACGTCTGCGCGGTCGTGTCAGTTAATGCACACTGTATCGAAGAATATTATTTTATCCGACCTGGCGCGTGTCTGACACGCTCGATGTCTGTAGGTATGAATGGACTTTTATTCTGCAGCGTATCTGCTGGTGATCCGAAAAAGACACCTGATGTGGTACTCTCCCGAATATTTCAGTGTTCTTACACAGCGTAGTGTCAGACTTCCTTCTAACTCTGGAAGTACTCCTTGCTGAAGAATACTAAAGCTAGGACGTTTCCCAGGTTACACGACTCTAGGTTTGAATTTATGATAACATCAATTTTTGACCACACTCGGTGATCCCCAAAACATGCATATATCTAGCGATGTCGTCGCACCTTACGACTAAGTTGGCTCCATTCGATTTAAGGCTGCTGTAATCTGCGAGAACTACATCATGGGGTGCAGGCAGATCATAAACCCTGTTGAACCTAAGTAAAGGACCTTCTCTCCTCGGAACTCAAAACCAACTAATATTGGCATCATTCTTCCTTTTAACCATACATGATTTTGGCTTTTCTTGGTTTGAGTGGTAGTAAGAGTTAGTCTGCGTGTACCGTTTCGTTCGTCATCGTTCCCAGGAGTCTTATATTGAGGCGACATCCCGATTTCCCTCTTTTAGGCAAATCTGAAATGATCTGTAGCTATCTTGGAGTGTTGGAGATGGCTTTGAACGATCTCAAGCATCTGCAATTGTTCCCTGGGCGTCCTCCTTCAACTTCAGTTTCTCTACCAGTTTGTCGAAGTTGGATCCTCTGTGATGTAGTTTTGAATATTTTTAGTTTGACATATCTGATGTCTTAGGCAGCTTTCATTCCTCTCCAATATCTCGAAGGACCTTTCATTGATTAGGAGAAATAATGAACTGCAATTCCTTGGCTTTGAAATCTGTCCAATCATTCATTGGAATAGCAGGAGGGGCTGGGGGATCGGATAAGCTTCTCTATGTGCAGGTTTACATTAGGCAACCTGATGGGAAGATCAGGCTTTAGCTTTTTAAAGCCTAGTCTTTGCATCTGATCCTAAAGCCTTAAACTTACAAGGTTCGCTGCTAAAGTGACTAGTTCATCTGCTTTCTTAGTGTCGCCAAGAGTTACCCTGTACCTTCTAGCCAGGAAATAGAGCTCGTTTTGACAAGTCCCTGAGACCACCTTATGCTGCCTTAACAGCAGTTCTACCTGGAAGACACTAGACAGCTGCTAGTATTCCAAGATGATTACCAAGAGGGAAAAGGGATTTAGAGGCAACTAGTTGCTGTGCTGTGTTTAGAACTACAAACATACATATGTTATAATTCTAGCCATGCTAAAAGTCTCCCCACTCCTCTCTGGGGTGAAGTTGATTTTCGAAACCTGGGTTTGAAAGTGAGTTTCGATTTCATGTAAGTAGGTATTGGGGCGATTGTACGTGGGAGCACGGTAACCTACTTGTGCCATTCTGGATTGACACTTGACCTGTCATTTTTGATTCTCGCGTGATATCTACATATAAGTTCCGTCACTGAAACGGAAGCTCTTATGCAAGCCCTGCTGATGACTCGTGATCGGTCTGCGGCGTGTTTCGGAAGCTACTTCTTGGGACTTTATGTGCTGGAGCCTCTGCAAATCACGTGCTACGAGATCTTACATTCTGTTCAAGTTTTTCCTTAGAAAAAGGGTAAAAATAAATCGGACTTAAACGCGCGCCATGCACTATCCCATCGGGCAACCGCAGACATATGTATGATTGGTAGGGAAAGCCTACCTTTGATCGACAATATGATCGTTTTATATACATGCCTTTCATTACTCCAAATCGACTATAAAGAAATTTGCCTAATCATAACACTGACATTATCTTTAAATTTACATATACCGAACAAAAATAATGTAGTAAACGTAAAAGTAATGCCAAGCCCCTCACCCCTATCAAACAGTCACCATTTATCTATTTCAACATTTTATGCTGTACAGAATCACAAAGGCCCATTACAATTCATGTCAATCTGAACTTTACTTTTCAATCAGATACCAAAATCGATTTTTTCCCCTTCTGTTATATAGTTGATGTCAATTGTTGCAATCGAAAGAATTGTCAAAGTCCTGAAAATTGTAAAAGGATAAAGGAACTGACGTAAAAGATACACCCCCTCGGGAGAAGGGAGGAAGGTTCAGTGAATCCTCGATAATCTCGCCACACAAAAAAAAATACTAACCTCAATTAAAATGCTCCAACCACGATTGAATAATTCCATTCGAGTGGAATGGAAATATCCTTTTTTACATCTGATGGAAATCACTTGGAAAAATCACTCCTGATTGATTTTCCTGCTGGTAAGCTGCAAACAATGGAAAACTTTTAGAGCATAGTGAAAGATTCATAGACCGTGTAAGTGCTAATGTTGACGCTCTACCAGCGCCACTTTCCACTGGGGGGATTTATGTGTTGGGATATTTGTAGATGGTGTAAATATGAGTGATAATGGAAAGGATGTACTCAAATCTCTTGTATATATTTTTTTGGTTTTTTGAATTTTTTTTTGGTATTAAGGGTGGAAATGTGATTTTTGATTTCAAGTCATTGCCATGCTCAAAATGTGTGGTGAATTGCTCCTTATCAGTATGTGATGGTAAATTGTTTGAGGATTCACGACTTTCTTATCTAAGAAATGGTATTTTATCCTTTTGGTGTCCATATGTAAGAGAGAAGCAAAGAAAGAAGAGAGAAAGAGAAATCGTCCACACTAAAGAAAATCTGCATTAAACGTTATTCGCCTCTGCGTTTAAAGTTGTGTGTCTTAACCCTAAGGCTACTGGGGCTAAAAACTGCACAGGGTTTTGTATACTAATCTATTCAGTGAAAACCATATAAATTCAAGACTATAACTCGTTCTCCCGAAGACAGATTGAATCTTTAAACAATGACCTCCTACAATCACTTATCAACAACAGCCATCTCTTTATAATCACAAAAATATCACCTCGGTCAGCTATTTATTACATGCTAGAACGTGCCATTAAATGATAACTAGAAGGTGATAAATCCCATATTTTGTCTGATTTTTGAATAACTAATTAGCTTGGAGTCAGTTTCGTAAAAATCGCCTCAAATTGATTTTAGTTCCCAGTCTCAACTGACCCAATACCCAATTTTTAACAAATTTTTTTTACAAAAACCAATTTTTTATACAAGATGTAATGGTATTTGTGGTACTCCCGAATGAATCTAGCTAGTATTAGTTATAGTATGCCTAAATTAGCCTAGATTTTCGATCTATAACTACATGTCCTTAGACTTATCCTAGATCGTGTTTGACTTAAAAGTCGTTCAAAGATTGATGTTGCTCTTCAGCGAATAAGGAAGAAAGTTAATACTATTTTTTATAAAAAAGAGTCCTATTTACCGAATGAACAAACTAGATATGAATTCGATGAAAAACCCTTGCAATCCAACCCAAATTGACTCGTACCTATAACATACTTCCGAACCAAAAACCTCCCTGAGAAGCTATCGACAAAATTCTCAAATTTTAAGACGCAACCAAAAAATCCACTCATTCAATTTACATTTTTTTGAAAGGAGAACTTCTCCTCTAACGGAGCAGTGTACAAAGCAAAAACATATTCTCCGGAAGAGGCTTAAATCACATTCACCCAATTTCCAGAAGCTCTTACCAGTGCAATGCATAAGTACACCTACCTTTCACTACCAATGACAACACAATGAGCTATAGGTAGATGTGCATACAGAAGGAAGTTGCAGCGAAAGGACGAAAATTTTGCCTTGGTTCGCCTTGAAGGAATAGACTAACCATGTAAGGAAAAGCCGCCATTCTCAGAGAGAGAGAGAGAGACAAATCCATTAATAATAACATCAGGTATACGTAAGCTCCCATCTTTCAGGTTTCCAGTGAGCTTCAGAGATATTCTTGAATATTGTGTGACGAGGTAGATGGCGGATAGCTTTTTCCATATACAAATTGGTTTGGGTGATCCTGTATGCATAGATACCCGCATATGTGCATTTCGAACCATGCTCAAGATGGATTTGTACTGGCAAAGGATGTGTACTTTATGCAAGTCACTACCTTGAAGGGATGCAAATCCTATTTTTACGGTTTATTAGATTTCGCACTGTTTCCATACTAGTGCACACACAATTTTTGGTTTTTCATGTGTATTGAATTTATGGGATTTTGGTTTGGTTTTTATTATCAGAAATTTTATTATTGCCAAAAATTTTGTTATTTTTGATTTAATTTTCATATTTTGTAGAAATTTCGGATCAGTTTTTCTTGTGTAGAACGTAGTCGTAATAGCTAGTGTTATGAAAGATATATCAGAAACAGGAATGATATCAAAACTCACACTTTAAGATTTTCTCTGCGAATTTACAAGAGAATCTGTGGTTTGGCTTTTTTAAGATCATGAGATTTTCTTTCATTCAAAAACTATTTACTAATTTCCTCCAAATTTTTCTTAAACTTAAATCCGTCTGCTAATTAGTATCTTATTTATATTAACTACATACGTAGCGTCTCTGTGGGCCTGTTATCTTCTTCTTTCTTGCTTGCTTCTCTGTGGGCCGGTGGTTATTATTTTCTGCATACTTTTAGGAGCAATATAAATAAATAAAATCAGTCTGTGGAAATTTCTAAAATTGTTGCTGGACACACTTTAAACTAATATAAAACCAATATTTAAACTCGGGTGGACGGTACAACAATCAACCTTGCAATACTCAAAAACTCATTGAAAAAATCTTATAACCTAAAGTGGAACTTCACCCAAATTATTTCAAGAAATGTTACTAAGAAAATTTTTTGGATAAAAATTCTTAGAATTTTCCAGAAATTTTGGATTGTAAATTATTTGTGAAGGATTCCGACAATTTCAACTTTAATATGGTTTCCTTGTATAAGTGTAGTTCCACGAATTCTGTTTTACTTTGCCTCTAGTATAGTCTCAATAGTCCTTGGCCTCGACTTAAATATATTATTTCTACGAAATCCAGAATTGGGCTTGAGGAATTTTTTTTTTTTTTGTTGGGAACTTGTTCTTCAAACGGATCAATATGTTCTTGGTATTGTGAAATTGGTTTGGAAACAGGCACCGCAGGTGGAATAATTTGGTATGTTACTGTACCTAAGTATATAGTTGCGGGATAAGTTCTGGGAATATGTTGCTTAATGCAGTATATATTTATTTTTGAATTAATAAGAAGATAACAAGAAAAGGCGGTAGAAAAAGTTAAGTTTTGGTGTTTCGATCTTTGATCAAACTTTGTACGCGCTAACCTTTTTCTCATAGAATTTTATCTGTGTGCCGCGGGAGAAAGTGCGCACAAACATTCCGTCATAAGTTTTATTCAAACTTCACAGGCTGTACAGAGGCGGACACGGAAAGGACGTCGTATAAAAGCCTGTGTTAGGCTGCTCGCCAAGTAAAGTGCGTCGAATAAAGAAAGGTCGACCCACACATATCCGTACGGCGCCGATATGCTTTTCGTATCAGAGGCTTCCATAATGAATTTTTCACTGACATTCACACATGCCGCCTTTTCCGTATTGGTGATGGATATTCAATAGCATCCGATATTTTAGTTTAGAAATTTGGACAGTGATCTCTAGTGCATCATGGAATAAGTCTAGTGCCGGGTTTGACCCAGGTGGACCCTTCGTGAAGTGGTCACAGAACCATGTTTGAATTAATTTGAAATAAACTTTACCTACATTTTTGTTGAACTCTCATAAAATTTTCCATTGTATTTAAAAATATTTGGTTCACATCCGAAATAAATTAAACAATACCTTTTGCAACGGACTCGTGAAAGGTACTGAGATCATCGGTGCCCTACTGCATCAGATGTCTAGGAACATGTCGCGCTTTTCCTAATTTGTTTGCATGGGATTATATCGTCCCGATATTTTTTTCACTGATGCTCACGGTACTGCACTGAAGTCGTCGTCACGTCACGGATATGTGTGAATCGACCTTAAGTAAATCACATTAAGTTTTTTATTTAGTGATGAACAAAATCTTGATATTGCTTTCTTGGTTTTGTGGACCTAGGTGACCTATTCGCCTGCAAGACCAAGCCTAACATATACCCACATTGCAAGGTTTTATGTATTCAATAAGGTCCCACATTAAACCATGGTAATTAAAACTACCTCTTTTCATTTTTATAATGTTACCTTATGGAGGCATGTGTACTGGCACGCAGGCAGCCATATACTCAGGCACGCCCCTGCCAGGAACAAGAATAGACCTAGAGAGAGATTGAAATTGAACTACTAAGCTACGTACTAAAAATAAAGAGTGGAACAGTTAAAACAGTTAAGCTGAATCAGTTGGAAGAACGAACATTTTGACCCTGTCAAGAAAGAAGAAGAAGAATAGACATTGTGCAAAAACGGTTAACTACATAGTTGTTGGCCTAACCTAACTTTCCTCCCAGTGCGGCTGAAGGCCCAATTAACTGTTATCAGTGATCTCACCTACAGCCAGCAGATCTGTTTTAACTCTTTAAGAAAATAACTGCCTAGTGTGCGCTGCCTGGTATTTACACAGGAAGTGAACAATTCTTTCTCGTTTGTCTACCCAGATCTACGGCAACAGACATCTTTTAAGGAAGATTTTTTTGTTGAGATTTGGTCGTCGTAAATATAGCGCAGCTCCCATATGCTCTCCCCAAGTGGTAGTCAAAATGGCGTATTTGACACCGCCTATTGGGCTTCCTATCAGTTCGGTCTCCCAACTCCAGAAAAGAGTCCCTGTTTTGCTAGGTAGTCGGCGTTCTCGTTCCTATCTATGCTCCTATTGTCGGATATCTATGAAAAATCCAATGCTGTATCCTTGTGCAGTTACGAAGTTCATTGTGAGCCTTACTTTTAGGGTTGAAAGATACTAGTGTGCACCGAAAGGTGCCAGGACAGTAAATTGTTACTGGTCTCTAGATAAACCTCGCCCAGACGGCCAATATTCATAAACCGAACTTCCTCAGGACCCCTTAGTTTCTCCACTCCCTTCTTGTGGGAATTTCGTTGAGGAGGTCGCGGAAGGTGAAGGTATTCCGTGGCTGTAGCAGCCATATCTTCGAATAACTGGTTTATGATGAGCCTATGAATGTAAAGTTTTCTGGTCCAAGTGCCGAAGGCCTTCAGCTTCTATTCTGCTTCCTCTGGTTCTATGACTAAGGAGGTTTTCGTTACCCTATCCTCTATGTTCGACTTTCAGTTGGGTTTTGGGGTCAAATCATAGACCCAGAAATTTTAATATGGTAGACAAAGTGAGGGTGCGCCAGACTCAACTTTACTTTGGAAATTTCCGTTTTCCTGGGAGCAGGAGCGGCGCTTCCATAGATTCAAATGGTGCACTTGCACCGGGCGCAATTACAGAAAGTACGATTTAAAATAAAGGAGATATGTAGAACTCTAACAAAAAAATTTCCACGGACCCTTACGAACCTTACGATTTACCGCACCCATACCATGTTTTATTCTTCAAACCAACACTTACCAACAGCCAGCTGCTTTGTAAAATTAGCAAATACACCCTTTTAGCACCATGTTTTACCAACTTCATTGTTGTATTAGTTTTAATTAAATTGGCCTATGACCAAACTATGAAAATTATTTCTCTCATTCACCGAGTGTTCGTGTTCTTTTCCATTGTCCATGAAGAGCCGATGGGGCGCAAAATGGCATTGTGCACCGGGCGCAAAAGAAACAAGCCCCGGCTCTGCCTGGAAGTAGCCTTAGCTAAATTTTGTCTGGGCGGAGTACCTCTGTTGGTGTATTTAACTACCATATTGGCTCTCAAATCCACTGGGATTAATGTACGTCCAAAGGAAGATTCCTTACTCATAATAGCGGAATTCTTCTCCCAGGAGTGTCACTGCCCATTTCCTGATGATTCGAATTCATTTTCGTCCTGGCATCCAAAAAATCTTTTTTTTTACTCCACCTGTTATGCTGTCCAAACCCCTTTTCCTTGGTGAATTGGAGTTTTCTTTTTAGATTATCCTGCATAGTACGGCAGTCTTCTTATACTCTCAATAGATTGGCAATAATTCTGCCTAGTCTCTCTTTTGGCTGAGACAGGACCTTACTTCTACAGCTTTAGGCAGTTTTTGAAGGGCTTCCAAAAGCCTTGCTTGCAGATACATACATAGAAGATCTCTCCACCCCCTGGACCAGGTTGGCTCTATTCCAGTTTAGAGCTATAGTCATCAGCTTGAGCTCCGCTGGGCACTCAGTTAAGTCATGAGCCATATAGGCTATTTGGACGGTGAGATATGAAATGATAGTTTTACTTGTCTATCTTCACTTTTCGTTGAATGTAATGTGCTGAGGACATAAACAAGCAAATCAAGTATTTGGACCATCCAAAAAAAGCTATTGCTTCCATACACAATATTTTAGTAGGTACAAGCTTCTTTTAACAAAATCCATTTTATCTTTTCCCAACCACACATTTGCAATATCCTTCAAAGCCATAGTCTCAGTACGGCTGCCTCCTATCAAGTGAGGAACATCCCCCAACACATCAGAGGTCAGTCTACCTAATCATCACACTTTATCCTACAAGGATTTTGTCATCTCCGCTAAAATTTATCACGTCCTGCTCGAGTGTGGTGCAATTTAAGGATATGTCATGGGTGATTATCCTTTCAGAATCCTCCTCTCTCATCAGACTGTTTTTTATTCTTCTTCAAGCTGCTATGTACCTTCCCTGCTCTTTACTATGTAGCTTGTTCGCTTTTTTCCTTCACGGTTTTTTCCTGTTGTACAAGGACTCGTACATATTTTTTTTTTTTGCTAAAAGTTTGAACAGCATGTCAGGAAACTTTGAAGATGGGGAATAACAAAAGGCAAACGGAACTTCAAAAGGGATAAAAAGCGCGTACATTATAGGGAATATTATCGATCCTTTGATCAGGATTGATATGCTTCGTTTGGTTAGTGCGCTTTGGTGTTAAAGGACTAAGGAAACACTTTTCGTGAATTCCTTTTTTCATTTTTTCATTGATCTTTTATCGCTTGTACAGGTCCTCATATCTTGTAGGGGATTCCAAAGACAAAATTCCCTTTTTAATGAATTTATTGGTTTAATGATATTTTTGCAGAATTGAGTGAGAAGATGGGTGTCTTCGAAAATGCATCACTGCGGTATTACTGCAATATTCAGCAATTAGAACTCTGTGGCTGAATATTGCAGTGATACCGCAGGGATGCATTTTCGAAGACACCCGATGTCAGCTGTTATTTGAGATACATTTGAAATTCTTCATGTTTTAAGTTTGATATAGACAAAATTCACCTTGATTAAGCTCGAACCCATTTTTAGGCTGTTTTTAATAACTCAATTACACATCGACAGCTACTAAACATTTGCTAAACCATCTACTTAATGGATTCGATTCAATTTAATCCCGGAATACACATTATTCAATAAAATTTAACTAAAACCGATAACAATATTGTGCACGACCTGTTCGCATGCGGCTGTGTCCCGTGAAATGCATCCATAAATATACGACCAGGACCAGTCATTGGACGACTTCAGCTAGTAATTTCGCATTATCAAATTATCCTGCCATACCGAAATTATACAACATCCCGACAAAACACGTACCAAACATTTGAATCCTTGCCGGCTAGCACACACACACAACACACTCTCTGATATTTTGAGAAATGAGTGTTGGTTTGCTTGTTTTGCATTTTCGGATCTATCTAGGTTTATCGTGTGCAGTCCAAACCGAAAACCTCCATGTGCGATGCATTTTCAAAAGTTACCGAAGGCTCTAGAACGGCGGCGTAGCCGGGAACATCTATGCAATAATCACATGGATGTGATGCTGGGAGTCCACTGGCATTGGACAACGAACGAATCATATATTTTAATAACAGGAAAACCCATGGACGGGATCACGGTCGTTTAGAATCGGATATAGGGGAAAATCCTCTTTCATTAAGATAAAACAGATCAATTTGCCATAACTTAATTATCCGGGATTTGTTGCTAGTATACTTGTATATAGGGACGGTGTGTGCTGGCTGTTTTCTGAATGCACTTTATGGACTGCAATGATAGAAGATCTTGATTGTTTACTGGACGGTTCTGGTTTAATTCCAATAAGTTGTAGCTTTATCAGAGAGAACAGTTCCGGGTACGTTGATATTCGCGTATAACTCACAACTCAAAGGGCACAAGAGATGATTGATTGCTACAAGTGATTTAATATTAAGTTTGATTTTGTTGTACCAAAATGCTTGCATTCCGGTTATAAATTCAAAATTACCAATCGGTTAACATACAAGGCGTGTCTCTAACTTTTGATTTGATTTCAGATAGAATGGAATGTGATTTCTTAAGAGATTGAATATTCCTGATTCAACCAGCATCCCAGGCTATAATCTATAAATTCTACATTTGGGAGCTTTCAAGTATTACGTAAGCAGAGTTATGCTAATTTTACATCACCAGCCCACGTTATAAGAAAAAAAATTGTTTGAAAACTCTAAAAATACGCTTTTATTTTAAAAGTAAAAAAATAATTTTGAATGTAAAGTTTTTATTGCTCCAGCCAGTATATGGAAACCACCTACCTATCGAAATATATGTAAGAGTGGAACTCTTTATCGATATGCTCAACTTTTCGCCCTTTTTTACAATTCGCAACGAATGTCGTTTCCATATACTGGCTGGAGCAATAAAAACTTTACATTCAAAAATTTTTTTTTACTTTTTATTTCATTTTAAAATAAAAGCGTATTCTTTGCTTTTTTAAACTATATTTTTCGTTTTCTACTTTTTAGTCTATTATATGTCTTCCGCCATTTTGTAGTGGCTGCTGGAGAATCGGATACAATGACAAACTCTTTCAAAAGATACGCATCGTCAACTATATCAAAATAAATAGACTACAATGGGCAGGACATGTAGAGCGAATACCGAAAAACGGAGCAGTGAAGAAGATATATAAGGGAATCATAATCGGTGACAGGCCAGCAGGACGACCGAGGAAAAGTTAGTTTGAAGCCGTAGATACAGACGCTCCAACCTTGTTAGGCGTAAGAAATTGGAGGACTCTAGCCAGTAAGCGGGAAGGTTGGAGAAGAAAACTGAAACAAGCCAAGGCTCAATTTGGGCTGTAGTTCTATTGAACTGAACTGAACTGAACAAAGAAGGATGTATCTAATCCATCCCGCGAACAGAACATACTTCTCACTACTGCCAGTAATGAAATCCAGAGACATCCACAGAAAAACTAAAATAAGAATCTACAAAACCATCATACGTACAGTAGCTACGTATGGATGTGAAGCTTGGAGTATCTCCCAGAAATCCGCAGACAAGCTGGATATATTTGAGAGGAAGATTCTCCGAAGGATATACGGCCCAATCAATGAAGACAGTGCATGGAGAATACGCTACAATCGCGAATTGTACGACTTATACAAAGAATGTAAACTTTCGACCCATGCCAAACTACTACGGTTACGTTGGGCCGGCCATGTCCAAAGAATGGATGCCTCAAGGATACCAAAAAAAGCCCTGTATCTACTACCAGATAGCAAAAGACCAGTTGGCAAACCACGGTTAAAGTGGGAAGATAATGTCAAGGCCGATGCAGCAAAACAGCTCAACACAAGAAACTGGAAACAAGCTGCGGAGCAGAGAGACGTCTGGAGGAAGAAGCTGATGGAGGCCAAGGCTCGAATTGGGCTGTAGAGCCATCGAAGAAGAAGAAGAATCCATCCTTCTGCTTGGGGTTGTACTAAAGAGAATCGATAGGCGAAGGGTAGGACTAGGCTGGAAGTTCGAAACACTAATGTCATCTGCTGAGGCTTTCTTTCCTCCCACGTCCCGACGGAACCACTCATTTTTGGACCCCACCCTTGCGTGCAAATTGGTACGTAATAGCAGTTGTCTCTATGTTGTCGTGATTAGGCGCTGGACATTTTTCCCCATTAATAGAAGATATGCTGTCTAATTATATAGTATCTTCCAGGTGGAACTGTTTTGAAGACATAGCCGCTAGAGCGCCCAAGATGTTCAGGCAGTTGTCAAAACGAACTATATCTCCTTGACCTTCCAGATCACCGGAACATAGAGGCAAAAAGAAGCTTACTTTGGCAGCCGACCTCGTTGGCATAGGTGAAATATATTAAAGGCCGCTGTGTATGGCAAAAAGAGACATCACCATCCCACCAAAATGTGATGTTTATCGTTGCTCTACTACAGACTAGACTAGAACGACTTGATCTGACTATTGCAAGCAGATACCACGGAGCTCCTGATGATACCACAAAACGACATTGCCAAAATTGTATCCAGGAGAAACTAGCCATTGTCCGGCTTTGGCTAGGATCAGGCCACGTGCATTTG
>OX465285.1:10252227-10431173 GCA_949987705.1 Thereva unica
TCCCAGTCATAGTCTTTCGCAACTTTAGCACAGCTCTTCATATAATAACATGCAGCCAACTAGCTCTAAAAGCTATTACTTCATGTTCAGTAAAATCAAAGCTTATAAAAGGATGCATGGATTTCTTAAACGTCTCAATTTACTACTATACATATGCAGTTCTCTTTAAGTGGACACTAGACTATGAAGGATTAGAAAGAAATGAGTAGGAAGATCGCTTACCCAAAAAATGTGCCTGCACTAGGTTTATCGGTCCACAGCCTTTCTGTCTGATATCTAGTGGTCAGATGAAAGATGCTGTTCGAATATGGGCAGATAAAGCCTTGTTATATTGGACAGGCCTCATGTACCCTTACCCATTACCCTTTGTACTAATAGTTCGTTATGTCTTAATGGGAGCTGCGGGTGGAGGAAATGAGACGGGCGGGCTTATCTGTTGGCCACTCTTGCTTTTTCTGAGGCGTATGAGTAACGCAGAGTACCGTCATTGGCGAAGTTGTGAAAAGGGGTTGAAGGGGATTGAGAGTACATCATGTATAAAGATAAAAAATAGATTAGGATCTACAATTGATGTCTGGGGAACGTCGGTGGGGTTTTAATAATATTAGCTCGATTGAACGGCCGAAAAGAAGACAGGGAAACTCTCAATTGGGTTTTGTAGAGTGTCACAATCTATCGAAAACAGTGGATCCGAGGTAGACTGCACTTGGGCTAAAAGGATGGTTACGGTGTAAGGGCGCCCAGAGCTAAAGGGTGTCAAACCGAGTAATAGAGGTTCGGAATGCAGACCGGTGGTAGCAATCTGTTTGTAGAAGCCTGAGCCGAACTCTACCAACTTGGCTAACGATAAAAACAAAATTATTTATATATGATACAGCTTTATTTCCCAAACTCCCGGTTATTTTAAGTCCAATTCATTTTCAAAAATAAAAATTCATCCGTTTCTTAACACTTCTAAAAGCGCCTACCTCGCCAAAAGCATCTTGTCGAACTTTAATTACACTCACCCAACTTGTAATGGTCCTAATCATATACAATTAACGAAAAATTAACGACAGCAATTATGACATAATGACAGCTTGTTGCGGCTAAGGAGTATTGTTTAAGTGCGACCAAGAAGGCACCGTATGCAGGCGGCACGATATCCTCTCTCTCACAGAGGATGAGAAACTTCAGCAACATATATCCACTCTCCAGGCATTAAGGACGTGTTCTCTTTTGATATGATACCACTTCGGCAAGGCCACATAAAACAGGAAAACCACTCAATTCTATTCTGCTTCCTACATATACATATGTATGTGCACGAAGGATATACATCTATATAGTATAGGGGATGACTTGTGCCTTTAAGTGCTTTTGTATTTGTTTATTACAGCGATGGGTTACGTCTCCTTTCTACATGCTAGCATAGCTTAACGACTACCAAGATCTGGCTGGGTTTGGTGGTGGACAGGCTAATGGGTGGGGGATGGAGGTGGCCCATTCGCTCTGGCATAGTATATCCGAAAGGTCCCGGGTTCGAATCCCGGCCAGCCCCACGGTCCTTCGCCTTTTCCACTTTCCCACTTACATAACTTTCCTTCTTTCTTCTTCCCTCTTTACATTCCTGATTCCTCCTGTCATAGCCTTCCTTAGCCCTTCCCCGCTCCACCAAAGCGCATGTCATCGGTTGGTTGATGAGATTCAACTCGTTTCAGGAGGCATAACACTCCAGCGAGTTGTTTCTCGATGCCCCGATGTCAAAGTCGCACTAGTAATGGTTGGAAGTAGGTGGACTAAAAATATCGCGGGTGGGTTGTGGCAGTTCCTTCCTTCCCCGACTAGAGCTGCTGTTCGACATTGCACTCTATACGAATAAAATAGATTGTCGACAGTATAAAGGGCCTTTCCTGAGACTCTAGTCTTTCACATAAAAAAAAAAAAAAAAAAAAATAGTGTGGATCCTATTTTTCTTTCTTTCTCCACTTTCACTTCTTTAATTGAAATTGTACGCTATAATAACTTTGATGGCAGGAAAATGTGTAATTAAAGGACGAAGGACTGTTTTTTTACTTATTTCTTTAATTATTTGTAGTTGTGAAGTTTGTGAGAAGGTTTTTTTGACGAACTGACGTGAAGAGGGTTGGTAGTTTTCAAAATATTGAACATTTTGTTGTATTTTGTAGGTTTGTAGTGTTAGGAAGTTGAAAACCCCAAAACAGTCTTCTACATTAACTCAAACTGGGCCATGCTATAAGGTTGAGTTCAACCATGGCAATCTGGACCCTGTAAGCAGAAACGAAAAAGACATCTCCTATTCTATCAAGAAAGTCATCTTTCTGTTGGGGTTTTATCGTGTTCGTCCATTCCTTTCCGACTCTAGCTTGCTGTTTGAGATTGGAGTCTCTCGGTAACCTATGAGTTAAGGCATCTGACTACCATCCCAAAGGTCTGTGGTTCGATTCCACGCTGTCTGATCGGGAGAACAACTAAATCAGTGATAACTAAAAAACAGGGCATAGTCTAGTCTTTTGTCACAGCTTAATGCTCTCTTACTTGTAAAATTATTGGACGAATCCGCACCGCAGTGACTCCAATTACACCCTCTAGACCTAAGGTAGTTACTTTTTCCTCGCTTGGTACAAACATCGTGAGCGAAGTATTTTACGATATAACAGAACTCACTTTCACATCACTTACCCTCCCTACCACCCGAAACATAGTTCTGTTAACCCTAAGCCTAAAATCATCATCCTCATCTTCCATACCTCCACAACAAATGTTCATCCAGCAAAGTTTAACTGTTTCTTGTGCCAATTTGTATACATTAAAGTCACCTTCTTAATCTTAATATTATTCCTACGTGGGTTACCTATTATTATATGCCTTCAACCCCATGTAGTTGGGCTGGTGTAATATAAGGAACTCTTTTTTTCCTGGGGGAGGGGGGGCTTCATCAATCTTCTCAATCTTCTGTTGAGGTACTCTGGATGTACCCGAAACGTGATGTTAGACCATTTGCCACGAATGAATAATATACACAGTTTTGCGTTGATAGTAGATTAGGTAAATAGATTAATGTAAGAAGTGCTTTACATTTGTTAATACATTTACGAAATTCATGTGTGCTTTTTTTGGTAGCATATATACTACGTGAACGGAATTGCGTCTGGAACGAAATTGCAATTTATGTATGGAAATGAAGATTTATGAAAATATATTTGGTATAGGGTGGGGTTTTTTTTTAGTTTAGTTGGTTCGGGTTTAGAATTGGGTTAATGGGTTTTCACTCAAAAAGTCTTTGGGGAGGTATTGATATGGTGTTTTGAGGATCCAGGAAATCCTAATGCTGCTGGCAGCATCTTTAAACAGAAATAAAGCATTTAACTCGATTCATTTAATCTTAAAAGAGATGGATTTAAATTTTACAGATAGAGTAAAAAATTTTCGTATAACAAAAATATCCTCTAGGGTAAAATATAGTTTTTTTTAGTAAGCACTCCTCAGACAGTGAAAAGAAAACATCAACAGATTTTCAACCCTCCTGCACGAAACATCTTCCCCCTACTCTTGCCCAAAATCCAATAAAACTAAATGTAACATAAACCCCAAGAAAGACATCTTCTTTCACTGAAGAAATTTTCACCATTGACTGCCTTCGGATATAAATGTATAAATTCGGCAACTCTCACTCCACCTACCCTACCCACCCTTCTCCTATTTCACCCTCTGGCATAGAAGATTGTTATTCCCAATCATTTGTAGATTATTTTCACTTGCTTGCCTCCTTACCATTGAGTTATTTCTTTCATCTGCATGACTAAAAAGAAAAACAAGAATCTCCCTCGCATATGCGTGCGTAGGACTGCAGCAGACAAAGGTTTTCTATATGGTATTATCCCAAACTACAATAGCCCGCCTACAACAAGCACATCCAAAATTGATAACGTGTTCCTATTGACAGAAAGGGCGAACAATTCAATTCAGTGAAGCAAGCTATAAAGGTGGATGGACGGCTGGCATTGGTACAACGAACATCATGGATTTGAAGGCGATGTAGAGGCGGTGAAGGCGGCTCACCAGCTTTCTAACCTATAAACACACCCTTGGATATTTTACTTAAGTCAAGAGATGTTTTTTGGTAGGGAAAAAAAATTTGGTGGGAAATTGTACTAGTTGAAACATGTGCGGCGGCAATGTTATGTGCTTCTCTCGGTTTGTGGGAATGAATAGAAGCTCCTCTTCTATTCTAGTTGAATTTTCATGAGTCTAGGGAATTTTAAACATAACTTTATAGATGGTGTTAAAAATGTGGACTTTTCAGGTTTTAATATAAATAATAAAAACTATTACCACTTGGAAGTTATTACAGCGAGAGCACCATAAAAGTTGTCATATACTACAATCCCCCTAAACTAACTACATTGAAGCTGTCAGTGACAAAAATTATTCAAACTTACCTAACTACATCGAACCCAAACGAGTTGACACAAGTGCACACTCTAATTAATAACAGGTAACTCATTTACGATCCGAAGTATCCCACCGCTACCACCAAATTTATGTAACATCCTATCTAGTATCGAACTGGACGGTGCCCCCTTTTTCATATTGAAACTTCTGGTTGATTGCAATTCAAGTTATCTATCAAGAGTGTTAAAGAATGCTAGTTCTAAAAATTAAATCGAACTTGGTAAGTTTTTTATTGCTATACCAAGAGGCACGAATTTATAGTATATTTTTTGATGTTAAATTGCTCGTCTTTCCTTGAGCTGCTAATTGGTGAATTTTAAGTAGCACGATAAAGCTACTTACTTGGATAAATTAATTTATTAAAGGTGAATTAAAATCTGTTGCGAGAGGGTAGGACCGGATCCAGGTTGTAGAGCCGTTAAAAGAAGAAGAAGAATTAAAATCTGCATAAATATTTAAAAAAATATCTTTAATATCAAAAATGAGTAAAAGTACAAAACAGTCCATATCTGTAACAACATCTGCCATTCATATCTGACACTCTACCTTGTTCTGCACAATTCTTCCCAAAAAACTATACACAATTGTTCAACTTGACATCTGTGAATTAACTTGTTGTTATAATTGCACTGCAAAAAAATTGCATATCAAGTATGCACCACTCGATGATAAAACATTTCGCAATGATATTAAAAAAATATTTTATTTAATGTCCACTTATTTTAAATATTTCGAGTGCACGACGCCCAATCGGATAGGTCAAGTATATCGATCCATAAATTTATTAAAAAATTTTGATTAATAACTTCAACCTTGCATTTATCTCATTTTTTATTTAATAATTATGTGGTGGCTTTTGGTTGATCAAATTTAACTTAATATGAAATATGACAGGAGATTTTGGTTGATAAAAGTTGAATTTTGTCGAGTAACAGTTTAAAATATAAAAAAGGTAGACTTGCGGTATGGATTATTTCTATTTTTAAAGAAAGGATTTTTGGATACAGTGTGAAACTCAAGTCCAGTCAGCCTAACATCCAGATACCCATCTGCGTTGGCAAGAATCGAGCTTCGAGTCGCGGACCACTATACACGAAAAAATTGTCAAGAGAAGCTACGGAGACAAAAGCTATGAGTTCTAGCAGCATGGCATATTCCATCGTTTAAGGCATGAACACTAGTCGTTTCTGCCAATATCCTGAATAGTAGAAGAAAAGCTAGTCAACCACAGGCGACAGGCTCTCTTGATAACCTCTCCACCAAACAGCCCTTGTAGGTCAAGAATCTGTTGAGATTAAGCGATTAGACTTATCTGTTCGAGGAAAATCGCCTACACCCAAGACAACCTGCTCTTCACTATTACCAGGGAAAATGAAAAAAAACCGCGAGGGACAGACATCATCAATAAATCAAAGCTTGCAGATAGGATCCTCGGCTTTTCAATTCTCCATAGAAGGATACCGATTTGGGTAACTAAGCTAATAAGTGTCCTGTCATCCTTCTTACCAAAAACAGCTCTCTCGCCGTGAAGGCCCAGAAAGAAACCGCTTAAAGTTACCCATGATAGCTGTGGGTGACCAGCACTCCGCGTATTGCATCAGACTCGATCGTCTATGGCCCTTTCCATTAAATTTGCATCTGGCTAAGTCGAGGGATGCAGTACTACAATAATGAGCACCCGCTTTTCATTTATTTCGAATTTCGGATGAGCTGAAACTTAAGCAAGGAGAACTCCGTTAAAATTTGCCAGCTCGTTGAGGAATCCCAATATAACTTTATCGCTCCGTTCCACGTAAGACGTAGGGTAGGACCTTCTCAAAATTCTTTGAGACTGAACTGGTGGTGCGGAGCCCCACAAAAAATTCAATCCATTAACCTTAACAGTAGAAAGAGAACAATATCACAATGGCTTCAAAATTAATTTCAATACATTCCCTAGTACCTTTTGAAGTATAGACGAAGAGCAAGGGCCTCGCAGATCCACGTCAAAATATAAAGGTTGAAATTTTTTCTGTGTTTTGTCACTCATGAAGGGAAAATTGCTCGGGGAGCTACAAATCTTGATTAATGGTGTTTTAGGCAGTATCATGTCTTAAGGTCCGTTCAAATCTACAGACATCGGGCGTGCCAGTCACGTGCCGCGCCAGATAAAATAATATTCTTCTATACAGTGTATATGAACGTATCCATATCTACCATGACATGGCAGCGCAGACGTGATCAGGCACGGACCGTACCCGACCAGTATTCAAGGAAAAAATATTTTGTCTGTGCG
Organism: Thereva unica; assembly: GCA_949987705.1. NCBI lineage: Eukaryota > Metazoa > Arthropoda > Insecta > Diptera > Therevidae > Thereva > Thereva unica. Next base: position 10,258,958 of record OX465285.1, read on the forward strand.
GTTTATGTCTGTACGTGTCTGTGGGTGTCTGCCGGGAAGTATGAACAGAGCTTTTTTTGGATACTTTCGCCTGAGAAGTGTTTGAACATTTTTAACAAGAATATAACCAGTGGTTGTCGTCTGATACGGCACGCTAGATGTGAATAAACGGCGTAACAACGGCCATTAACTGCATCTTTAAACCCACACTGAGGCGGGCCGCATCGATACACAAAACAACGCCGCAAAATGGTGGAAGGTGCGCAAAAATGGAACTCATTTACCTTAAAGTATAAAAGCTGAAATTTATGTATAGTGTTTAAACAACTCTTTTATGACAGTATTTAAAAAGCCAGATCAATCCGAAAGATTTAACACTCCCCCAGATATAAAACTTCGTATTCATCAAGCTCTACTGTTCCAACCATCAAAAAATGTAAAGGTGACATTAGGGTTAGTAATTAGTAGGCTTTAAGTTTGACCTCGATTAAACCGACTAAACAGGTTTTTAGCGAATATGAAATAAAAAGCCCTAAGGAACACATTTAGACCAGACTCTCGAAAATAATGAATTCATTGTTTGAGGTATGCTCGCCATTGGACTTCTTTTGTCCAAATCCATACCCTTTGTCCCTCTTGCAAATAAAATAATGGAAGGAGTAGTGGATATAATTAAAATCTTCGTAATGAACCATACCAAGGACTATAAGGTTTTGTAGATTAAAATCTTAAAAAAAACTAATAATGCAACATTTTGTTTGCACAAACCATCAAGTAACATAAAATCCCATAAATAATAATAATCACTTTTCCTTCCCCAACAATACATCCACGTTGGATTCTATTAAAAAAATCCCATAATTGCCTGTCACACGAACCGATTTTAATTCTGTTTAATAGCTTTGGAGCACCACTTTAAAAGGCATTATGCAATCTGCTTGTTTATAATTTGAATATTTTTCCGAAAACCAATTTTTCCACAAACCCTCCACATACACCCACCCACACACACACAGCCACTCACCCTTTAATTATGGGCTATTATATAAAGCAAATTACACTAATTTGTCCACGATTGCTGCATTTTCCTCTTACACACATGCCTAAATATTGCAGGTGTTTGCAGGTAATTCATTTTTCACGCCATTTTTCTACACTGGCTATGGACACTGTAGGGGGGTTTGTGGGTGGGGGTGGTAAGAAGGAAAAAATTTAATTTGGTGGGGTATTATATTTAAGGGATTAGGGGTACACCGAAATATACACATATACTGTTTTTAATTATGAACCAAAATATCTAAGGGCTCTGCATTTTGCAAAATCCGATTTTGTGTTAAATAACTGCGGGGCATAAAACTATTTACAGGGGAAATGTTTTTGTGGTAGATTTTCGGTGGGAAATAGATTAAAGGTATAACATTTTGAAAATACACATGCAATTTTATAGGTTGAATTTGGTGTATTTTTAGTTAATTTTATAAAATAATATAAACAATTTTGTGGGAGTGCACCAACTGCGTTTGTGGAAGGTGCTTAAGAGCAAGGATTTTGATTTATGAACCATTGATGTAAACTAAGGGATATCTGCAGCTGTGGAAATATTCTCATTTATTTGATACTAATAAAAGCTCGCGGTAGTTGCAACGCCTTTTAATAAAAAAAACTTATATGGACTATCCGGGATAGGAAAAATGAATAAAGGAAAAAATAACAAATCTGCAAAACATGATTTTGGGCTCATAAACAAAATTAGAGTTATCTATAGAAAATCAACTATATCAAAATTCGATGTTGTGGCCCACCTATCGGGAAAATTTTGTACTAGGAGCATATCGGACACTTAGGCAATTGGTTCCAGAATATGTCGCGGGCGTGTAGATTTCGACCTTCCTGAGGCATTTGGCACCATGTGCAGAGCTTGCCCGGTGGCGCCCTCTACATTTTTTCTGCATTGTTCATTGTGTTCGATATACTTTCTGTTTAAATAATCACCAGATCCGAATAACCAGACCATAATGATCTACAGTATTTCCGCCAATTGAAAGAACAATATCTCGCAGTTAAAACCCTTCATTCACGTTCCTTCGATTATCGAGTCAGGCTTTAGGGCTGATCCGATAGTCGGAGCGGAGTTAAAAAATAGCCTAAACACATCTAAAAAAATACTGAACCATTCCGTGAAAGGCCTAATAGTTCCACCCGATTTCCTACGACTATCGGATCAAGTTTACAGGCTAAGCCGATAGTCGGATATGAGTGGAAAAGTAGCCTAAATCATGCCTAAGAAAATACTGAATCATGTCGTGAAAGTCCTAAAATCGTATTAGCCGTTTTCAATATTTGACTATTACAATTGGAACGAAAAAGAAGTTGCTACTCCCTTTCCTCCGATTATCGACTAAAGTTTTTCCTCTGAACCGATAGTCGGGTCCAAGCGAAAAAGTAGTTTAAAATGTGCCCAAGGAAATTCTGAATCTTCTCCTGAAAGTTCTATCACAATCGAGCCGTTTTCAAGATTAGCTCGGACAAACAGACAGACAGACAGACACAGACCAAATACCTAGCTATTCGGGATAGGTTCAGTAGTCTGCCGTTAGTAGACTGGAAATGAGGATTTTTAAATTGGAGAAGATCATCATCTGTCTTTTCCAGGATTAGTGATAGGTGTCCAAACTAAGGTGTGTAAGGAGACGTCATCTTAATAACTCTTTCTTAAGCGCTTCTTCATATTGTCCATAATGGCTGACTTATTGGCATCTCTTATAAGGCGTATGGGTTGTTATAGTTCAGAGGTGTGGAGCATGACCGAAAAAGTGGAGAACTTATTAGACTCTTTTAAGAGAAAAATCTTAAGACACATTACTGTACCAAATCTATCAAGAGATAGACATCGTCAACTATATCAAAATAAGTAGACTACGATGGGCAGGACACGTAGAGCGAATGCCAGAAAACAAAGCAGTGAAGAAGATATATAAGGGAATTATAATCGGTGACAGACAAGAAGAAGACAGAAGAAAAGATGGTTTGAAGCCGTAGATATAGACGCTGCACACTTGTTGGGCCACCGAAATTGGAGGACTCTACCCAACGAGCGAGAAGTTTGGCGGAGAAAACTGAAGAAGGTAAGGCTCGATTTGGGCTGCATTGAAATAAAATTGAAATATTGGCTTCTAGGCTTTTATGATGTTCTAGGGGCGATGCATGAATACAGCGGATGGGATGAGACAGTGATGGCGAACCTATGACCCGCGGGCCAAAAACTGACGCGATGTAGATAAAAGGCCAGGCGCCCCATGATTTTTGTGCTTCGAATTATCGATGGAAACCCCCTTCCTTCTTTGCTGTCGAAACAATTGTTCACACTTGAAGAAAACGTTCGACGTCTTCCAGCTTAATTCGTAAGGCATTTAATTTCCTCGCTTTTTCATTTTTTGGATCGAAATTGCCGTCGTATGCCCGTACTTGGCCATTTAAATTTTTTGGTCAAGTTTGGGCGAGGAGCCGCAAGTGCTTTCATTAAAAATGGCTAAAAACTCTGCGGCCATCATATGCCACTTAAAAATCAAAGCGGCCGGTTTTCGCCCGTTGTAAGGCCATTTTTTATTTTCACTCGAGTTGCTAATTTCCGAAGTTCTAATGGCCTTTTTTCAGCATTCTTCTTATTGGGGGTTATTCCTGCGACTTGAACTAGGCCGCCCTTATCTTACTCATGAGCTCCCAGTTTTTGGAAAACGACTTCCGCCTTCTGTGCTTCTGTCCCTTCTATGTATGTAGTTGGGCTATTACTACTTTTTAAACTGGCTCCTGCTATCCAGCGAGCTGCTGCTGGACCACACCTATTCCCTGACGCTGTCCTCCGACCCTTTTATAGGGGGCTACCTTACCACCTTCACGGTACTCCCATAAACCTTTTCTTCTTTGTAGGGCGAGATAATATTTTTGCCAGTGGTGACTGACCCTGCCACCTTTTACAGTCTCAAAATATATGCCGGGGGCCGCGGTAATCTCCGACACTACGGCATTACGCCTACCACGAGTTTATTTTCATAATTTGTACTCATCAGGGTATTTTAAGGGTATCTTACAGTCCACCCATGAAACAGACTAAATATCACAAAAATTTAAAAAATCTCAACAGCAATAAATAAAACAGTTAATCTCCAAGTCTATTATATCATCCTTAAATTGCTCCAATCATATCTATTCCAAAGCACGTCACTCGTCCTTCCATAGTCTCAAAACTTAAAAATAAAATCCACCCACACTTGGTACCAGTCTCTCTCACTCTCTAAAAAATGATGAGAATATTTGGCGGCGACATCTTCAAATTTCATTCAGCTCCTCCGGGTCAGTGCAGAATTCATTAAATTATATCCAACCAAAAATCGGAATCCTTATAGATCCTTATCCATCATATTGAAATTATTCCAAAAAGAAAATAAGAAAAAAATAAAAGTCCTGGTCGGAAGGGAGGACAACATTCACACAGACACGGAAAAGTTCGATTTTCCTTCTCTCCCTGGCCGGGGATTAAATGTTCATCGCGCGCAAGGAGAAAAATATTTCCAATTTGGATGTGAACTTTTTTTTTCGTCTTCAATTTTATATAATTTTTTTTTTTCTTACTTTTTTCTTCTTCTTAAATTTCATGGAAAATGTCTATAACATCACATCAAAAATTTTTTTTGTGCTCTTTTATTTGGGTGCAATATTACCCTCCATACCTATAAAAACCAAGTTAGGGGTTGGTTGAACGTCTTAAGGATTTCTCATTGGCATTTCTTATAGTTCATTCAGACGCAAAAAAAAAGAAATTTGGTTAAAAAATTCTGCTAGGGTTGAAAAGAGTTTGGTAGGGGTTGAAGGAAATCAATTAAAAATGCCCAACAATTTTTCTTCTTTCAAATTTGTCAAACGGAAGGGATCCGATGACAAGTAGGACATAAGGACGAAAATATTTTTTATAGATAGACAGATGAAAGTAGTCTTGTGTAAGCCTTAGTGGAATGAAAAGTCGGTGTGGATCGAATGCTTTGAAAAAATGGGGTAAAGACCCCCTAAAGTATTGGAAATATTACGAACGATTCATCTGGGTTCTTTTAGAGAAAGGGGTGCACAAGAGCATCCGGCCTTTCCTTTACATTTTGTCTTCCGGTCTTACCTTTACATTTTTGTCCTTAAAGAACTTCGACTAGTTTTGTATTTGAAAGTTTTTCAATAACTACGAATCCTTCAAAGTTTCAGTTTCTACACTAAAAACGAAGAACAGATTTCAAACGAACAAAAAAAAAAACAACAAAATAATTAAAACTGTGAGAAATTCTGACTAAAATAAATTGCTTCAATCCTTTCTGAAAATTCAAAAAAAAAAAAAAAACAAAAAAAAAATACAGCTCAAAGGAATCTTCTGTAGCCCAACTTAACCTAAATACCGCCTTCCACCATTCATTCACTACACCATCGACTACAGACAGGAATTCAATCAGGGAAGGCTTAAGTTGGTTCTTTTTCCCATCTTCACCCCCTAAAATACAACCAAAAAAAAAAGAAAAAAAATGAAGAAAAATCTCTGATCAAAAAATATTTTTTTCTTCGCTGCTTTCACTTTGCTCTCTGTGCTCTTGGAGGGGTTCTTTTTTGGCTAATTGTTCATGGTGGAGGAGGCTACTTTGATTTGAGAATTTTCAGCTCTAATTGATTTCCATTAATTAATTACCGAGACCGGGATACGTCCAGTTGCCCCTTCTTGATTTGATTAATTTATTCCCCCCTCCGCCCCCGCAAATTGAATTAAAATGAACTCTATATACACACACAAAAAAAGAAGAGAAGAATGAACCTACAAAAAAAATTGAAAACGAACACGATACGCAAGGAAAATGAACCTTTGAAATTGCCAGGAAATTATTTTCTGGGTCAATGCCACCTATTGGAGGAAGATGTAATTATTTAAAGTTCTTTTTTTGAGGCACGTGCGGATTTTCTACGTAGAGGTATTAATTTTCATTGGAGGCTCCTACATCTACATAATGGCAACAGGCTGAAGCTGATTCGAAACCAGTCCAGTCGCATCAAGCTCGAATGAAGTCTGTAGACCATATTTACATACTTGGCACTTAAGATTTGCATATCGAGTACGTTTCTGGTCTCTCGAAACTGCACTCTCCACGATCTTAGGGGTTATGGTCTTTGCCATCCATTAGTGGAGGATTAGTTCACTTCGCTAGCGTATCTCACAAATCCTTATACAAGAAATTTCTGAGTAGGTTCCTTAACATTGATAAGAGCTATATGCCCACTAGAACCTACCGAGTTTGATTCTTTTTGCGCCATCTATCGTTTTCCCAAGTGGTCCCCCAACAAAGTACTAACCATGTCCAATGCTGCTTGACTTACGCAATCGAACAAGAACTGGTCTACTGAGTAGGCTAATGGCATCCTTTATTGTCACCGAGAAAATTGCCAGTTATCAATTAGAAATTAGACTATGAAAAATGTGAGCGTATGGTGCTAAAGTATTCCGCGTGCCTTTTATTGATACGTGCTTTGGAATAATATAACAGGGGGCGAACGGCCAACAAAGATCTCGGAAGGTGGCAGCCGATTTGTCGCTTCTATCAAAATCAGAGAACAAACAAATGTTAACAAATCTTATTCCAACCTCCGCGCGGTGCCCCCTGGTGTACTTCTTCAGAAGGATCTTACGGTAGACGGGCGAATGGTGAGTTCTCTGCGCCACAAAACAGAGTCTATAGTCAGTTGGGCTGAGGGTTAGCAACCCACTCCCATAAAAAATACCATTGCTACGAATCGGCAAACAATGCTTCGAAATCGGATTGGCAACACAACGACCTTTGCTTTTCGAACCAGAAAACGAATCGGATCATGGAATGTGAGAACGCTGCTTGCCGATGCACGGCTGGATATAGTCCTTAACGAGATGAATCGATGTTAAATCAAGGTCATCGGACTCAGTCAGACCAGACGGCCCGACGCGGGTCGTATCTGCCTTTTTTATATGGTGGCTGACACGAAACTGAAAGCCGTAGGAATGGCGTTGGCGTAATACTCACCAAAGAAGTCAGGTCCAGCCTCATTAGCTAGTTACCAGTTTTTGAGAGGATTATTACCATGTGCCTGCGTACCAGACTAAAAGGTACTAGGGTAATCCAATGCTATGCTCCAAATGAAGACGCAGAAGATGACATCAAAGATGAGTTCTATATGCGGCTGAGCCAGGGTTTTCGCTCTCTCTTAAGGGGAGACTTCATTGTATTAATGGATGACCTAAACGCACGGATCAGCTCCAACTATACCGGCCTTGAACACACAATTGAAAATCAAGGCATAGGCCTGGTCACTAACAGCAGCAGTGAGCTCTTCGTTGACTTTTGTAACTCCCACCAACTCATGATAGGTGGAAGCTACTCTTGCTACAAGAAGATACACAAGGAGTCCTTGGCATCGCCCAATGGTGGAACGAGAAACCAGATCACATGGCCATCAGCCGCAGATAGAGAACTATTCTAGAGGATGGCAGAAGCTTTAGAAGAGCAGACACTGGAAGTGACGACCATTTGATAGTAGCAACTATTCGCCTCAAAATCGCAGCACTCAGAAACGTCCAACGCGATGCCATGAAACGTCGACGGTTTAACGTAGACCTTCCGCGGGACAGTATTAAAAGGCGAGAATTTGCTGGGAAACTACAACGAACCTTAAGCCAGAAAAAAATGTTCCTGACAAAAATAACATTGCACTCTTCAGAGTGGAGTGGAGTACCACAAAGGGTGCTTATGTGCAAAGAAACCAGCAACACTGGATCTTGGACACAACCTGGCAAAAATAGAACGCAGAAGGGCCCTCAAAAATAACGTGGGCTCTACAAGCGAACTGGAAAAATGTCATCAACTTGAACTGGAATACTCCGAATTATACCGGAAGGTAAAAAGGTAAAGCGGGAGATAGAGGAGCTCGCAGAAAAGCGGAAAACACGGTAAACAACAAGTAATGTACCAAATCACTAACTAGCTCTTACCAAAGCACTCCGTAAGGAGTATGGATGGAAGGCGGCTGTGCAGCGACGGGGAGTAGCTTCAAAGATTTGGCGCTGAGGAACAAGAGCTTTTGTAAAAACCAGTTGCCCTCCAAATGTTTCCGCACTATGTCCCATGAGGGATAAAAGGGGAATACAGTAAAGAACCAACCTTTGAAGAGGTATTCCAAACTTGGGTTTTCATTAGTGAAACGGGCATACAATCAAATCGCCAATTCCTGTGAATGCCACCCAAACGAGGTACGGTACGCTCACACTTTTTCCAGACTCCAAAATTTTGGCTGTAAAAAATTGTGTAGAACGAAGAAAACGAGCAATTATCTTGGTGACCATAGAGCGTGCCATTTGCATATTCATCAGATCGCTTCTTGATCGTTTGCGTAGGTCAAGCAGCATTGAACATAGTTAGTACTTAGTTGGGGGACTGCTTGGAAAAACGAATGGAGAGACTTGAGTTCTACAAGGAATGTAGTGCCATATAAGAAGAAAAAGTTCAGTAGATATATACAAAAACGCAATAACATTCTGGAATTTCAAAATTGCCACGCTAACAATGAATTAATATTATCATAATAAAATGCAAAAGGCATGGAACCACCACCATACCACTCTCAAGTAATATATTCATTCAACGAGACAACACCCAGAGCAGATCCATGTCGATTCTTGTACGGGGGGTTCCTGCCAGTCCTCGGAATAAGTATTTCCAAAAAAAAAAAAATGCTAAAAGATAAAAGACAATAAATCTCAGGCTAAGCCTTAGCACAGTAGAACACTGAAGCTCAACCCTTCTTTGACTCCGGTAAAGAGCATAAAGGGTTGATATAATTTTATTACAGCTCCCCCACCCTAGCCAGTTCTCCTAATTGAATATAATGAGCGTCAACGAAAAGGATACATGGTGTGCTGGGCCCAGTCTCATCACAGTACTCCCAGCGAGTGCCATTAATTGACTTTACGGCAGAGAAACTTTGAAGGATCAAGTTAAGATATCCGAAGCGCGTACATCAAAAATTGACTAAAAGCCATCAAAGTTAATGTCCCACCACCACACTGCCACACCCGCTATATGCCGAAATGTTTGGATTTGGAAGCGGGCCTTAAAAGGAGAGGGTTGGTGTGTTAATCTGGGATAGAATAGAAACCAGCAGAACGTGACATTCACTCTCAAGACCATTTTCGCTTTACATTGAATACGAATGATCCCATAAACATGGAAATGTCGACGTCAACGCCAACAAAATACACACATCCATAGTAGCGCTACAGACCAAAAAGAACTGCTGCTGTTGGGGCTGGATGCTGGATGGTAGATGGTGTGCTGTCATTGTTTTCCCGAGTTCTCGTTCTAGGCTTCAGCTAGTTTAATTATCCCCGCAGAGTGTGCCTGACCTACAGTGACTTATACTCTTTAGAAATTGTCGGAACCAACATCAGAGACACTATGGCATAGATCCACCACCTACATGAATGACAACAGCGACCACAGTATAAACTATCTTAAACGTGCGCATAATTGTATCCTCTTGCAAACTATTCAACGTCCTAGAGTTTTATCCTGGAAACTATTCTCCAGCATCTCCTGCTATATGTGCACCGTATTCCGCGCGCTATACATGCAGGACATTGTCTGCTCTTTCATTATATCACTTTCATGGTATCCTCCTGACAGAAATGATAATACCCTTCCTACCCTCATCCGCCTCTTCGGTGGTGTGGGTGTATACGATCCTGAATGGTGGTGTCCTGACTTTCTGGTGTATATACATACATATATGCATAACCCTTCCTTTTTGAGCATTCTTGCTCCAGTTGTCTCCTGTGTAAAGCCACAACCTCTTGTTACTCTTTATTCGTGGGCACTGACAAAAACTATGGTTTTAAGTGTAGCACAGGGTGTACATAAACGGAATATTAATGGAAGATGGTACTAATAGTGGAATTGTGGGTTTCGGGAAAAGCCCGGCAAGTCTGCTGGCCGGACGTATTGATATTGAAAAGTATCTCCGTGGTGGTATTAGTGGTGATGGTGGTGTCGGTGGCGGCTGGCGCTGAAGTGGAGTATTATAGTTTAATAAAATTCATGCAATTTTTCACTTTGCATTATTCATGGTCGTCAATTTTACCGCAGTGTTGCAAACTTTCCAGCCACAATACTTTCATAGAATATACAAATTCCTAGACTTTGCTACAAAAAAGGGGAATTGTATCGTTTCTTCTGGATTCTAGACCGCACAGGCTTTAATGGGAGAAAAGTTTAAATTGAGGAAAGGGTTGAATAACAATTTCCGATTGAACACTTAAGAACTGTATATTTGTAAATGGCAACCTATACCCTAAGAATACTAGCTGTTTCTCCTCACAGATAAAACTTACATAGACAGATAAAATCTTGTGGATGGCTAGTCATCAAAAGAATAGCTACATGTAATACTGCTCGGGCAATATTGACGCTTACAACTTCCTTTGAACACTGAGCATTTCTAGTTGTTTTATTTCCTTAGCCTGATACAACGGCTCCTCAAGAATCAACTTACCCCTCGTCCGGCATAAAGGATGTGCTCTCAAAAATTATAACCGAACTGTATGCCAGCATCCTCGACATAACTGTATGCCAGCATCCTTTGCATAACTTATCAAACAAAAGCTATCTACAGGCACCAACAGTAGGAGGGCCCAGGAAACGTGACCGAAATAAAAATTGGGTCAGGCTTGAGACCTTCGTATGATCCTTCACGGACGTAGCCAGGACCACAGTCAGTGACTCGCGAAGATATCAGTAGACCGCGGCTCTGTACGTCAAGGTACCAACAGTCAATATGCGCAAGGAAACTGCCCGCCCAAGCGACAACACGCACCACAGGCCTCATTTAGAGTTTGGTTCCCAGTCTCAAGCGTCACACTACCTACTTGATTTGGTTCTTTCGGACTTTATCCTTCTGATTTCTGCTTGAGCTTAAGTACTCACTAGAGCTACCAATAAAGCACATACCTCTGCCTTAGGCTCCTAGACTCGGGCACCCAAATATGCCTTTGTGTTTGAACTCTTCATGTACCATACGAGACCGCCATTTGATGTTTCAAGGAGAGTTCAGGATAGCCTCAATTGTATGTTTACTGGCATTTAATTTGTAGAATGACTTCCAGCTAACGGAAGATCACTGCCTAGGTCAGTGGTGGGCGAACTGCGGCTCTTGTGGCTCTTTGGCCCGATAAACGTGATTCTTCAACAAAATACCATGCCTTATGCACTGAAGTCGGTTTTTGGATATAGCTCTTTCTGGCAGTTATCGACCAGCTTAGAAGATATACGGGCATAACGCCTTGATGGCCGTTAGACTATCTGATAACAGAGTTACCCCAGCTCCCGGCCTAGTTTTTTACTGCTTGCCTTAGTCCAAAATGGAGTTTATAGTCAACTCTTTCGAGCCCTCTAAGCACTCGTCGTTGACTGGCAGTATCAGGGTTCTACTATTTCGCTGGGATTCCTCAACTTTGAAATCCTTCCAGTTGTCCATAACGATGTCCCTGTTGTGGCGCCGAAGGTACTCGAGCAATTTGCCCCTTCACGAACTGCATGATGATCTTTGATATTTTGGCTTCGATGTCGGCCCAGAGAAGGTCCGGGAGTCTGCCGTCACGTTTAGTGCCTCTAGTGGTGCCCCTACTGCCCATTGAACCTGATTGTTGGGCTCCTGAAGTAGACGCTTCCCCGACTATGGTTGGCTTTAGGCGTTGCACTATCTTCCCGGGATCTCTTCCTTTTAGTGTGGGAGGTTACCGATACTGTCGCCGTTACGTTCTGGAGCGCTTTTCACTTCTCAACGGCTGCTTGACATTTTGCTTTGTTGGTTTGTTCTTCTCCGAGATGGTACCGGTGGCCTCATTCTCTGTAATTCTGACTAGAACGTAGAGGACGCGATTGTACATTTTCTTGCGGATGGACGCTCTTGATCTCTGTTTCTTAGATGTGCCATTGTCACTGTGGCTGGTGACTCCTGGCACGCCTGTGGTTATGTTCCTTGACTTTGTACTACTGTGGTTGGTGCTCGCACCACAAAACCGCATAACATAGTACGGCATAGTACGGCACTTGTACACACCAACCTTGGCGAAAATCGACGAGGACCGTTTGCGTCCAACCTATTTACATACATATATGCCATTCAGCCTTTGGCGCGGTACCTTAACTTAAAACTCGTGACTCAAACTGCAGATACTCGTAGCCAAACCGTACCGCTTTTGCTGCTTCTGGTAATGTCTTCCAAAGTGAAGCGAACGAAGATGTGTAGTGAACGAAGATGTAGTTTCGTGAATTGAGAATGTATGTTGAGACTTTTTGGACATATACAGAGAATGAACGAAAAGAGATAGACAAAATATGTTTATAAAACGAATGTGAATGGCACAGTTAGAAGGAGTCGACCTCAGAGAACATACCTCAATTATTGAGCTTGCCGACCACTAGCCTTGGTGATCATTCGCTCTCAACATCAGCGCTGACCTACAAAATTTGTGATATAGGGACTGCAAAAAAGCATGAATGATATAAATCGCGATACTTTTGGAACCAATACGCCATCTACCGAAAAAGAAAAGAAAAGGCACTTACCTCTTCACCATCAATCAACTCCCCTGAAACATTTTAAAATTTTACATACGATTCACGCTAACTGCTTTTATTATACAAGACTCCAATTAACAAAATTATAAATAATTTTTTTCGTCCTTCCTCCCCTACGCCATTACCACCACAAAAATTCGCCCTCATTCTTTGCGACTGCGACATCCTTTTTCTTAATTGAGTGTGCACATTATGCGACAAGCGGAAAGTATTACTCCCCGGGGAACTATATCCTAAAATGTCTGCCTCCATCTCTCTCCACCAGGAGGCACTTATAAGTGGCTGCTTTTAGTATGAAGCTTTCTTTGTATCTAATTAGGTAATATCAGAGCAAGTAGCATGCTAATCGAGTTGCTGCGAAATTTAGGTGCTTCCTTGATGAAATCCTTTGAATAGGAAACTGCTGCTAAGCTACACAACTTTTCTAGATTGCCACCACCACCACCCCCTGTCTTTTAATAAGACGAATTGCTGGAGTTGGGGGTTGGTTGCTGATGTCTCTTTACTGGAAAAATTTCTTTTAGTAATAATATATTCAGGAGAAAAGTTTTATTTATGATTTAATTAGTGTCTTTTGTAAATTTTCCGTGCCGTGTAAATATGTGTGACATGTTAAGTGTCAAGTTAATTAAGAAAATAGTTCATATTGGTTCATTTATAATGTTTGTTATAACAGCGGGGGGTTTATGTGTTATCGGCATGGATTCAGATTAGCAAATTCTCTTTTAGAAAGAAGGGAAATTTGTTTGGTATATTTTGATTTTGTAGGAATTCTTGAACAAGATAAACAGAGTAACGCCTAAGCAGGATTGAGTATTCAAGAGAACAGGATTAATTAATCCCACAATCAGCTTCAGAAATATACATACCATTTAAAATATCTTATTCATTACATAAAACACTCATGAGTTAATAATAGGGTACCAAGCTCCTCTTAGGAAGAGTCTCCACCTAGCGAACGACACACATTCTTGTTCAGCTAGTAGTCTGGTACTGCCACTTTGCCACAGCCTATGTTGGCTGAAGAGATAATATTCCCCTTTTCTTGACATTTCAAGCATAATTCCTTCCTTTCCTTGGGGCTGGTGTAATTTTTTGCTATATGCCTGAACCTTGGGTTGGATGCCCGAATAGACCATTTTCAGATTCCCATACCTCAAACTACAAATTTAAACAAGGGAAAATCCAAAATGAGACAAAACACGACCAGGTGGTTCCGAGGGCCTCCAGAAGAGCTGCTCGTCCGGGGGTCTTGGCGTGGGAAGACTGTGGATTACCATCTACTGATATGCATCACCTGTGCGAGAGCGCCCTCATCATGGTGAACGTCGAGTGTTTATTGGCGCTTTTAGGGTACCTGCAAAAGGAAGTTCGGAGCGAGACCTACTATGCCATGAATTGTTCTACAAAATTTCTACTTTAATTAAAATAATTCGAATATTACCTACAACAACCAAAAAAGCGTTGTAAAAACAGTTATCTCACTGATGGTGTAAATTGTCTTTCAACTTCAAACATCAATTGAAAAAAAAAAGAAAAAAACCCACCGTGGTACCATGACGCTTTTGTTTTTAGAAACAATTACTAAAATAGAAAAAAGAAATAGTAGACATTAATTACAATTATTTTCAAGAAGTTAAGCTTATGATTTGGACTATATGAACTATATGTTCCCCTTTCCAGACCAGTCGTAAAAGTCTTACTTCGGCCTGACTTCATTAAAATAGTCTTTCGATGGTACTTAACAGAGCCCAAACAGTGGAGCTACGGATAATCATCTCTCTTTTTTTGCGGGAAAGATGATCTCGACCAACCTCGCTACCCTATTCAAGTGCCCGTAGGTGCTTCAGAAGCTCTAGACTCTCGGTTCTGTGGATCTCTAGTTCAAGCTATGTAGACTGGATCAACCATCTAGCAACTATCTCTGCTGGCATTTCATTCCTTGTTTATTTGATCTTCGTATTGCTCCAACTTCTGGTGCATGGCTTTTATCGTCTGTCCTTATTATCTGGTATAGGATGTTCTCCGGTGCTAGCCTCATCGCGGCGGCTGTTTCCAATACCACTGCTAAACTAGGGCATTTAAAGAGAACCTGTTACGCAACTGCAATTCTGTGAATAACGGTAAATCGTCCAAACTGAATCGATGAAGGTACATCTAAGCTTTGGCCTTTGGTCTGACACCCCTCGTTGTGTGTCGTTTTACTGTGCCCTCTGTAACTCTTTACATCCAATTAACTCCTACCATGCTGCGGGATCCGATCACCTCCTCTCACTCACCCCCTCAAGATCTCAGACTCAGGCTCTAGGTATGATCGTTCCGGACGCAGAACCTGGGGGCGTTCTATTTTACAAATTCATTCTGATTACCGTATGTACTGAATGAGCCATGTATACTCCACTAGTATCCGCTTGAACATATATTTATCGTTCATTTCTAGGAACATGATACAAATATAAATTAAATTTTATTAAAAATGCATGTCTATACACACCCTCCAATTTGCATATGTATATAAAAAGCCCTTCAGTCTAATCTAAACAAAACTGCTTCATTCCATGCTATCGAAAAATTCCAATGGAGCGAAAAGAAAGCAGCGATTCTAATCTAAATAAATGTTTCGACTTGTTTCACAATATCACGGATGCCCTTTTAAGTTCCACCCCCAAAAAAATCAAAACTATTCCGTCCAGTTATCGCAGAAACAGCCCCGAACTTCTGTTCTGACTAAACTTCAGGAAACCACCCCTGGGCCCCCACAAAAGTGTCCAAAATTCATCCATTCATTTTCACAATCATAAAACTGAAAATTTCGTCCCTTTCTCGCATTGTGCCTGGCAACCCTAAAAGTCGTCCTGCTTCCTAGCAGAACAGACACACAATTAACATGTCAGATTGTCAGGCAGATAGCCTACGTTCTCGGTTGATCCAAAGGTTAGGCTTTCGTTTCGGGGTTAATATATTAATGCGATCCAGCAAGGATAACACAGATCCGACGCTTTGCAGCTATAGAGCTGAAAAAGGACTAAGGAAGCCTAGAAACAGACGCACTGGTTGCTGAACGATGACTGCATGGCGGTACTACTGTTTACTTTCTGCCTTCTGGTTGCCACACACTGACTTCTCTCTTCAGCTTTCGGTCCTTCTATTCACTAGCGCATTGAAGGATATGGCTTCGGGTCGACCCAGGGTAATGGCATGGTACCCTGTGCTCTATTCACCCCCCGCTATCTCTTTGGCTGACGTATACGAATGAGCTCTAGTATCCGCTCTCGAGCTTGTTATCGGGACACGAATAGATAACCCAAGGCATTCCTTCACGCCCCATCTTTCAGCTCGCGTCCACGTCCGATTGCATGTGTCCGAACCATATCACGAAAATTTATCTAGCAAACATTTTTATCATTTGTGCTTGTGGGTTTATCCATTTTACGGGTTCATTTCACCCTTGCTTTTTGGTCTTTTAATCCTCTAGTGTATCCTTGCGCTGCCTCTGGCTAGATCCTTTGAGGCCTTAAGCTCAGTTTTGAATGGGTGTTTGCGTGATTCTAATTAATATGTCAAGAATTGTTTGGCTGCGGATTTTCTATTTGCTTTCTTCTATGTTTTTATAGCTCAAATAGGATTTTAACACTTTTGGCTCTCAATGGCAAAATGGTTGAATGCGATGCTGTTGAATATTGCATATGCAGAGTTTTCAAATTGTATTCTATTTACTTTTTGAAATTGTCGACTGCAATTTAATGGTTGCAGATATGATTGTGCTGGGCTCAGAAAATTGGGTGAAGCCGTTTGAGTTTAAATAGAGAGGAAGTTTATGAATAATTAGGGTTTTACTGGGACTGAGTACAAACTGAAAACTAGTTCAAACGAAAAGCAAAACAATTGTTCATATTAAAAATTGAAATGGACACTATAGACCAATGGTGAGTCATGTAATTACACTAAGGAAATTGGTAGTAACTGTGTAATACTTCATCTGGTTAGATATTCCTTACCTATTCTTATTCGTTATATCGTAGCCTTGATCTAGAGGTATGGTTAAACTACCCATGCTCCGGGTTAAAACAAACATTCGGCGATGTCTTACCTCTCAAATAGATAAGCGACCTCCGTTGCCTGCTGTACACAACTGCTCATGTTGGACATCTGTCTGCTTCACACCTGGATCTCACCGGGACGGCCGGTCGACGCCACAGGATCTTCGCAATATCAGGTTATCGTTAATCACTCGTATATTTTTGACTTTCTTGCCTGGTTTACCAACAACTTTTCGCTACGCTTCAACTAAATTCAGGATCTCATTTTTTCATTATTTTTTCTGTCGGGACAAAACACAACTCGCCTCCTTTTGCTCCAAAAAAAATTGTCTCATCTTTTCGTCCTTAAGGAAACTCAGTATCATTTTCTTTTCCGCTTGGAAATTTCAAAAAAAAAAAATTATTTCACGGTGCTGCAAGGTGAATCTCGAGAAAGTCCTAGGCCCGCCGTTACAACACCAACCTCAAAACACAGACAACATCCCCCCCAAGATCATTGACTCCCACCTAAGACTCCCCCAGTTCGAAAGCCCACCAAAGACACATAACCGAACACTATGAAGTGCAACTAGTTTCACACAGGTGGCGCTCACATCCAAAGTTCACCACAATAAAATCCCACCACACAGGTTCTTGTGTAGAATAAAGCTCACACCCAATCTCACAACCGATGACGTCATTGTGCCGGTACCCCCATAGCTATACTACTCACAATGTATTTTTTAATCCTTGTAAATTCGACAAATTTGAAGTGGAATGCTATTAGGTATTTTAAATGTTTTTCGGTATTAAAAAAATATGATTCATTAAAG
Organism: Thereva unica; assembly: GCA_949987705.1. Lineage (NCBI taxonomy): Eukaryota > Metazoa > Arthropoda > Insecta > Diptera > Therevidae > Thereva > Thereva unica. Next base: position 10,276,472 of record OX465285.1, read on the forward strand.
TATTAACGCAAGAATATTGACCAAGAATAAAAAATAAAAGAATGAGCATAAAGACGACATCCTAGGATACTTTCAAAGGCGTGCAGTAAGAATTCCCTTGTGCTACAAATAAAATTTCATCTGGCCTATTATAGACGAGGATGCATGCATCCAGATGCAAAAGCTTTTTTTGGAAGTCCACTGTAAATTCGCGAGCTTGAAAGCTCACGTATAAAACTCTAATCATACCACGCCAAATATTTCTCAATAAAACAAATTAAATTATCACCTCGTACTGAACCAAAATCCGATAGATTTTATCAGTAAATAATGTTGCCTACAGCTAAACCTGAGGAACTTTTCACATATCCACATTTCTGGAACATTTCCTCCTCCAAGTGTGCTCTTATCTCAAGAATATCTCCTGATGGTGGCACCTAATGTAGAGAAGGGGAATTGAAAACTGTTCAGAACATAAATTTCGGCCCCGTAAACCTCTTATTAACTTGAAAGTCTATACCAGTTACCCCTCGAATAGAATAGCAGTAACAGCAAGACAACAACAACAAAAATCGGTAGTAACAACATAGCAACAAAAAATAAATAAAATAAAATAAAACATATCCCATTGAAAATGGCGAACGATTGTATAAAAATAACAATCCGAATTGTGCTGTATATAGTGGGGAATACCTACAAGAACGGGAATGGATAAAAGCACTCTTAACAGAACAGTTTATTGTGTTCATCCTTTGTTCGCTGGTTGGTGTTTCTTTTTTTTTTTTTTTTGCTCAAGCCATCGCCATCCATTGATACAAAAAGGATCTCTCCAACGATGTTCGGGGAAATTTCCAAGTGGACATCGTAAAATCGATCCAGCAATTGGAGGATGCAATTTCATTTAATACATGTTCGTACAAGAGCGAAGATGTCTGCGCGAAGGCGGCGTAAGAGATAGGGGTTTGAGGGTGACTTGATAGTGCTATACTAGATACGAACATGTACCAAAGGGGGTAACAGTTTTAGTATTCAAAGAACAAAAATCTAGCTGTGTTTTATTGCTCGAACCTTGACTTTAGTTCTGCACATAAAGGACATCCAGACCACAGGGCCTCAGTTATTTATTGGTTACCCTGCTTATTCAATAGTAAAGGAATGGGTGGGACGTGTTCCGCTTCTTTGGGAACATACTTAGGCAATTAAAAATAACCTTAATCAACGATATACAACTGAAGTTATATCTCCATATTTGATAGTATGGAAATGTCGTTTTCAATACACTCAGAAAACGAAAGTGCATTTTAAACTGTTTTGAAAAACGAAGTTTGATTCCACACGAGGACCAAAAATTTAGGTGACAATGACCAAACACGCTTGTTTGAGTGAAATAAAGATTTTTAAATATGGCTCCCTAAAAGTATGCATGGAATTAAATAACAAGATAACCGGCCCACAGAGACGATACGTCCTTTATGAATTATATGAGTAAGAATACACATTTTCTAATCACTGCCACTAAGATAGAAGCAAAATCATTGACTTGTGAATAATTTAGCTGAAATTTACTCAAAATCCATCTACTAGATTCGGCACTATCCTCTCGCAGCTGCTCCCTCGCCCAGTGCCCATTATGAGCGCATGTTATTCAGTAAGATATTTCAAAGTTCTGAGTGTTCGGGAGTATTGATTTAGCTCGCTTCATTCAATAAACCTTACTAGTGATGAACAAACGCAGGAACAAGACAAGACTAATCTAGTTTTGTTCTTGTTCAGTCTATCATCATCATGAAGTAGATCGTCCCAGTTAATAAGGGACAATTTGACCTTCTTCTAAAGAATTGGATTGACAGTTTCCTTTCTGACTGTTCAATCAAGGTAGTATTGGAGGGCGTTGATTCTAATCCCCACATCATCTCTGCAGGCGTTCCCCAGGGCTCAATTCTATCACCAGCTCTCTTCCTAGTTTTCATAAATGATCTGCTCTCAATCCCTTCCAACTCACTTCACAACTTTGCTGATGACAGTACTCTGCGTTACTCATATAGCTTCGAAAAAGCAAGACAAGCACGTGCCACACCTTGTCTCCTTGATCTTGAACTTATGTCCATTTCAATCAACAGGGATATAAATCTGATTCTTGATTGGGGCCACATGAATCATGTAGAATTCAACGCACGGAAAACAAAATAAAGTCTCTTCTCTAAAAAAATGGGCTCCTCAATTTCTTCCAGACAGACAGTCTAGAACTGATGGCAGAACCATCTCTCACTATCCTAGGCATAGCATTAACTGAATATCTGCGTTGGAGGAATCACATACATATTCCAAATTGCTAAACAAGCATCACAATGCTTGGGATTCGTTAAAAGGTGCAAGTGTTCTTCCTTCAGCCGTCGGCCAGAGCTATAATCTACAAATCCTACATTCGGCCCAGCCTCGAATTCAACTCGTAACTCTGGGCAGGGGCACCGAGCATCACCTTAGCGTGGCTGGACAAAGTGCAAAAACGCGCTTTGCAACTCATTGGCGACGTCGCCATTTGCTCCATAATTGATTCATCAAGCCATTGCAGGAATGTAGCGGCTCTGGTGAAATTCTACCGCATCTACCATAACGACTGTTCCACCGAAATATATAACCTCCTGCCTCCACGGCAATGTTTTTCCCGCAACTCAAGACTAGCCCTTTCGGCTCATCCTCATTATCTACACCCCTTATTTTCACGCACACATCAGTTTAGAAATTCGTTCTTTTCGAGAACAACTCGTCTGTGGAACAAGCTCCCATAGTCAGTATTCTCGAGCACATACAACATCCAAGAGCTCATACGCAAGGTTCATCTCCATCTCCTCATGCACCCCCCCCCCCCCCAGAGTCCCTTTAATCTATCTTATCCTTTCTCTATACTTCGAGCTAAGCTTGCTACCAGACATCTGACCTTGACATGTACGACATGACAGACTAGGTACAAAGGGTGACACCTGAGCTTAGACTTGCACATAAAGAAAAGGAGGAGAGATCGTGGATTTTGGACTTTGCGAGTCACTATTTTTAGCTCTGGGTAGTGACTTAATGACAACCAATTGTGACCGGAGGCTATAATAGTTCAAATGACTTTTCGAAGGCACAGATCTTGACCCTATGGTCAGCCAGAATATCTTCGATGTCGTTGCTGGAACTGCAGCGATTAACACATGAGCTCTTAATATTTTTAAGGGCTGCATCAATTGTGGTCAGCTCAAATTTTAAGAATTTCTTGAAATCATCAGAAAAGCCATCTGTTCCATCCTTGGACAGCGAAAAAATGATCAACTTTTGATCTTAGAAGTTGATAATTTTTAGAGTAGCTTAGCTGGTTACTCTCAATCCTGTCTACCGATATCTTCTCGAAATCTATGTCGCAATATGATCATAGATCTCGTTACTGTTCAGACCGTTTACTGTAGCAGATTCCATTAGTAAAAAACAGTACTACGCTATGTTCTTGTAACTAAACCAAGTGCTCTCTTGCCAAAACGAAATCAGTCGTTCTGTTCCTGTGAAATTTAAATTCTTATGCAGAACAAATTATGATAGGATTTTCATATAATTTTATTATACTTCGACAAGTCTATTATACTGAAATAACTTGGTCCTGTAAAACTCTGATAAAAACCGTCCATCCTTCCGGCATCCCCTTTAAAAATTTTCCTATGCGGACAAAAACGTTGTCGCGTAAATCGAGCTTAGCAAAATCACTTTTACCAAAAGGCACCCCGAGGCAGCCTCAACGAAGTTGAGTTACACAATTTCAACAATTTATGTTGGCGGGTCCAGCACGGTGCCATGTTCCTAAATTACCCTATTTTATTGGCGGCATACACGCTCCAAATAGTATCCAAAAACTACCCCAAAATCGAGTTTCCCTCATGAGGGGCCGCCAACTTTAAGGTCCTGGGTGTAATATTTTTAAGCGAATGGCCGCCGGCAGCGCCCAATTTACCGCCCGCAAATCACACGGTTTCGGGGGCCAGTTGATATTTCATGGAATTTTTGTGTAATTGAATCAAATTGTCTATGAAAATTGTTTTGTAAATAATTTGCATGTCGGTCTCCGGGGTTGACTTGTGCCCCGCCGCGCTGTCCAGGGTCCTGTAGCCGCTGTCATGCTGTGACGGAGCGGCTATTTACCCCGATTAAAAGTTTCCCTGTGTCGGCTTTCAGGGGGGTCGGTGCTTGGGCCTTTGGGGAGCTCACGTTCATGTTTCGTCTCCACTGATTTCATGTCACTGGGTGCCCGCCTGCCCACGGGGAGGAAAAGCCCTGCTTACGACCAGGACATCCGCTTCTCATACTACTTTAAAATTTTGTGTGGTGATTCAGGATTGTTGTTTATTTTTTTTTTTTTTTGCAGTAGCAGCAGCAGGATAAAGGACATTTTTACCAGGCATCGGTTTCAACCCTTTTTTACCCCCGGGGGCTGCAATATTTTCCGCACTTGTCACTTTCCTCGGTCCAATGATGATTGCTAAAAGGTAGAACAAATGTTTCCGCACACAACCAACTTTATTTTTTTTTTACAGATGGCGCTTGTTAGGGGTAGTAGTAGCCAGGTTTGTCCTGGCCAGGACGGACGGGTCGTATCCTGCATGCCAAATAATTTTTGGTTAAGTTGAAAGATGACAGGGGTGTAATGGGCCAAAATCGGGATGGACTATGGAGAGGCACTGATCGTCCTAAACGATGTTTGTAAATAATGTCCGCCATACATTATTCAAATTGGGCTTAATTTGTAGGCAATTTCTGTTGACCATGTTTGATTGTGGCGTGTGCTACTACAGGACTCAACGTCCCCAATCCATCGTGGGAAAATAATTAACGAAATTCACAGCGGGTGCAGAGAGGGAGGTGTCCGCTTTTGATTTTTATATAGGAACATGCGAGCCATGCCGGAGAGGAGAGGAATTAATTAAATTTTTGAGTCATTAACTGCAGCCGTAGGTGGACTAATTTTTTCGTGTCCTGTTTAAATTTTGTGCGTTTTTTTTTTTTGTGGAAGATTTAATACCATTAATATGGCAGGAATTTAACATGATATTCAGCAGAGTATATTTACTGATGGAATGAATTGATGAATGTGTGAAATTCAATAATTCAATAAAAATGAATTTTACAAATATTTTACTCGATTTTCCCTTAATCGTTATAAAGTTATGCTTACATGCATATTTTTACATTTTTTCATTTCGTCACGAAAACCTTATAAATTCTATTAACATTCATTTTGATGTCAACTTAACAAATCGATTTCACGCTAGATGATTACCGAATTAATGTCAATAAAAGGAAACAATCGTTCATTGGTTCATTATTCCCGAATTCATTTAAAACACGTTTCCAATCATTGAAAGGACATTCTAGGGGCACTATACATGCGTATGATGTTCATAAGCGAACTTACTAGAAGGTCCTTTGAAGATTGGAGTTTTTTGATGTGCTTCAGTAGTGTTGGTTGAGGGTTATGGAATCCTATTTCGTTTAATGTATTTTTTAGCTTTATTAGAAAAATACTGCTGCTGTTTTATTGGCGATTTATAATAAAGTATCCAAAGAACTTAAACCTCCAAGGTTCTCATTCCGAAGACATCCTTACAAGCATAAAAAACTATTCTGGCCCCCTTGCCCATTCTTCGACATTAAACCTTTAGCTTAGCTTTGGGTCCAGAATAAGACCCAAGTACTTAGCTGACTGAAATAGACTTGGTACCCGGCCGCTGAATGACAGGGACTAAAAGTGGATAGTTAGTCCTTTGGTGAAAAACAACAGCGAGCTCTCTCTCTCTTCTGGGTTGACGGATACTCCGCAGCGGTTGGACCATGCACTAACCTTTCCATAATCTCATAGATTGTGTGGTGAAACTAGCCGGTTAAGTATTGTCTGCATATATGACTCCTTTCATTCTGTGGTCCTAGTGTCTTTATGGTCTTGCCAATCGTCACAGGCAGGCCCGGCGCTTGGGTTTTTTGCGCCCGGTGCAATATGCCCACGCTCCACATTCTTTGATCGCAGTGAGGGAGGGCCAATGGAAAAATTGCGTCCTAGTCGAATTGCGCCCGGTGCATGTGCTCCATTTGCACATATGAAAGCGCCGCCCCTGGTCAAAGCGGAGACAACAGGACTTCACACATAGACGAATTCACCCTGAGGCGTGACGCGGCACGTCGACTTATCACTCTGATTTTGCCCCAGATACTGCCGATTTCTTCGGAGGATGTATCGACGGATTGTGGATCCCGAGTTCCGCCCGCTTGGCTCACCGCCATACCCTGCAGTGCCCCCTATCGCGCACAATACGGCCTAGAAGTTCGTTTACAAATAAAACAACTTGACTGTGGAATGATCCCCTGCAGTCAGTATTTCCTAACTCGAACAACACCTTAGAATTCAAACGTAAGGTTCATCGACATTACCTTGAGCACCCCCAGACCCCCCTAAACTCAATTCTTCCTATTGGATTTTGCACCATGACTTTAACGACATGACAGACTAGTGACCCCTAAACTTGATAAAAAAAAATAGTGAAGATGATAATGCAATCCTGCATTCGGCCCACCTGCTCTTCATCGGCTTCATCAGAACCTTCGTCGGCTTCTGCTACTTCTCTCCACAGTTGATTAGAAATGTAAAGGGATGTTTTGTTCGCTGCCGGCCATTTGGGGAAATTCGGATCCCGAACTCCACTTGACTGGATTTTGAATTGCCAAAATTCAGACCAGTTATTAGTTGGTGGAAAACTTCGTCCTCTTTTTATCTTTTAAGTATTTGGTGTAGGAAGTTCTTTTCCACCACAACGTGCACTAAAAGATGGCTTCCTAGAGCGTTTGGATGAATCATCCTAGTTCTAGATCTGTGATGTACCGTAAAGTTATATTCTTCCAAATTTAACGCCCATCTGGCTATCCTAGCACATAGTTCTTTTATCGGCAAGGTTTGCTGAAATGCCTGGCAATCTGTAAACACCGAAAAAATTCTTAAAAATCTATATTTTTCATAATATTTTCCATAGATATGATGATTTCTTTTCTACAGGTCATTAGCAACAAATGGAGTCACAATTTCAAATACAAACAACCCACAAATTTGCCAACGATTTGTTTTAGTCTCCTTACAGGAAATGCAGCCATTACACTTCTTGAACTTACAACCTAAAATGAAATACTTACCTCCTTTATGAAGAGCCTGGGGTATAGGCCACCGACTAGATAGAACGAAATCAAGACTCTCAGCCGAATCATCCTGTAAGATAAAGCAAGAATAAATCCATTACCAGCTATAAATTAATGTTCAACCCCATAAAAACATAAAAATTCTGATCGTTTAAATTTTCGTTCAAAAAAATGTTCCCTCCTTAAAAAAAAATAATTAAAACCAACTGAAACGAAAAACATCCCAAGTTGAGCTTAGTGCATTATTAGGTCCTAGTATATTCCCCGGAAATCTTTACAATTCGAATGGACTCTTAAAAAGTCGTTAAATAAATCCTTTCCAAGTACTTAACATTGAGGCTCCTTTAGTATTCAACAAGACGTCCAACATTCAAATATTTCCAGCCCAACCCCTACATTCCCCATCGTTTCACCACCACCACCAACCAAGCCCCAATCCACGGATATCTAAGTAGCAAAAGGCCCCCTTTTTATTCAATGATCTTCTCCTTCAGGATAACGCCGCACGGGGTCCTTGAGGAGCAAGAGAGTGCTGCCGCCTCCTCCTTTTAGGCATTATCCCTTAAGTAAAATCTCTAAGACGATGTTGTAAAACAATCTCCCTTTAAGCCTTAAATTCTGCGGAGGCCATAATCCCAGTGAAATTGAATTTTGAGTTCCAAGGCCGAAGGATTTGAAGAAATAATATTCGTTGGCCTCCATTCTCCTTCGCTTTTCTAACAGTAAATAATTGGACATTCTATCCTCATTAATGCGTCATCAGGTAAGTATGATGCTCTGGTTGCTTTCAATTACTGTCATGTAGGATTGAGAGGGGGATGTTTTGTGGGAATATATATAGGGAGGTTGAGATTTTTTTCTTGTTTTATTTTATTTTTCGAAAAAGGTGGCAATTTTATCTAGTGTATGGCAACTAAGCAACAAGTTTTGGGGAACGGAACAACACCATTGCGGGAGGAGGTATATTATGTCATATCCATATAAATTGGCAATAAAACCAATTTCCAAAAACACAAAAGCCCAAAACCATAAAAATATTCTTCTTAAAGGAGCTGAGAATATATGTATAAACAAAAGTCATTTCTAGCTTTCAGCGAAGAAATAGACAGTCTTCTAGTATCTATGAAGTTACACAAAGTCTTGTCTAAGGATCACTCAAAGAGCATTAGATCCCTCAAAACTCTTAAGGGGTCCTTTCTTTATGGAGAATACCAGGGGTACATTGAGCTGCTCCATCTAGTAGTCAATAACGGTGCTCTGGCGAGGGTGCTTCGTTTACGGAGAATCTGTTCTTCGATAAACCGATGACGAGAGAGTCGGTCAGAGTGGCAAAACGGTAGGCCCCCTTTTAAAGAAACCTCGACCATTTGGTAAACTGATGGCTCCAAACCCGATAATAGAGTACAGCTGGACGTATGTGGCTCAAGGTGCAAAATATTCATGAATAAGCTTTTGCGCTTCGGCGTAATTTTGGATGTAGACGGTGAGATTTTGTTAACTGATCATGGCTATTCTGTTTAGAGAACGGATTCACTTGATTATGTCAACATTATTGAGGGTCTCCATACAGATGAGATAAGTGCGAAGGCAGGGCCTCATAGGCGGAAGAAGGGCGCTGCCTTATTCAAGAAAATATGTAATAAGGTTACAAAAATACTGGGTGACATGTAAACCTCTACCAAAAAAATTTCAAAACGCCCTAGCGGCTAAACCCTTACGATTCACCTCCCCATCCATCCACCCATTCGCAGTGCCGGCCCTAGCCCAAGCTCAGGCTAGAGCAAGGTTATCTGTCGGCGCTAAATTGTATTTCCTTTTTTCGAGCACTGCCAATGGAGGTTTGTCTGGACAAGCTTTATATTGGAATCTGATTATGCTGCCCCCCTTTTGCGAGCCTCTTTGCGCTACGGTTTGCCACGCTAAGGATTTAGGTGCTGGTTTTAGGGTCAAGGTTAGTGATGTTGTGGTTAGAGGAGGCTCCCCCTACTACCAGCCCGCCAAATGTAATGGTCCCCATCCTGACACTCGAACAACTTACGTCTTCCATTCCTAAAGAAAACTGCTGACTTCAGTTGGTAACCTTGAAGGAGTTCCTGCTTCCTTGGTGATTGGAGCGGAAGTGATCGTGGTTGCTCACGAGGTACTAAGGGTAGAGGGAAAGTTTGGCTGAGTATCAGCTATCCAACTATCTGTGTGCTATCAGCTATCCAACTATCCTTGTAGGTCGTCTTTTTGAGACTATGGGAGCCCCAGAAGTGTTGAGAGGTGCTCCATCCTCAAGTTTTTTAAAGATATCTATATTGATCCTTCAACACTATTGTTCATGCCTTGAGATTTTGAGGTTTATCGAGTTTGTTGTTTCTAGATCCGCCGTATTCAGTCTGCTTCTTAGGCAGGGGCAGCTCCGGTAGGATGTGGCGTACAACGAATGCAAGTTGATCCGCCGCCTGCCCGCCCTACCGCGCCCTCAAAAGGGCCATGAAAATTTTATTTTCCGCTCTAAATTGTTCTTCAAATTCATTTTGGCGGCCCTTGCCACCTGGCGCCTAGAGCGACTGCTCCTCTTGCTCTACCCCAGGGCCGGCACTGCCCATTCGATCCGAAACCTATCCACAGCCGGCCGATTTAGTAGTTGCAGCAATTCACCCTGTAATGTATACAGAGTAAAAAGCAGGGGCCCTTGAATGGAGCCCTGTGGAACACCGCGGGTGATTGAAAGTTAAAAATTTCATGAAGTCTATAAGCTTAGTTTCTGGAAGCTTATGTATGGCTGACACTGTCAAATGCCTTACTGAAGTTAAGAAGTACCAAGAAAGCAATATGATCAGAATCAAGAGCCATCCGCAGGTCAGTGGTTACTTTCAGTAGGGCAGTAGGAAGATGGGTGGGAGATTGTCTGGACCGACTGAATCAAATTTAATATAATAAAAGGCTGATGATCTGGGCTTCACTTTCATCACCGTGAATGCCAAGTTGCTTAATGTTTTTCCAGCGTTTTTTTTTATGTGACACACTAGAGACTTAGGGAAGGCCCCTTTGTACTGTAGACCATGTATTTTTATTTTGAAATGTCGAACAGCAGCTCTAGTCGGAAGATAGAGAGAGAAGTGAAGGAAAGAACTGTCACAACCTAGCTGCGGTATTTTATTTCACCTACTCCCAACCATTTTGCGACTCTGACATCGGGGTATCGAGAACAACTCGCTGGAGTGTTATGCCTCCTGAAACGAGTTGAATCTCATCAACCAACCGATGACATGCGCGTGGATCGGGGAACCACTAGTGAAGGCTTTGACAGGGGGAATCAGGAATGCAAAGAGGGAAGAAGAAAGAAGGAAAGTTATGTAGGTGGGAAATTGGGAAAGGCTAGGACCGTGGCACCGCCGGGAATCGAACCAGGGACCTCTGGGATAGTAGTCAGGCGCCTTACCCCTAGACTACCGAGGCCTTAGAAGGTAAATTAGAGCTAAGCTTAGATGAGTAGAATTGCGCTTTTCCTTTGCAGATGGTGAAAGTTGCTAAGTTCCTGACATTTTTGTTGGTTCACAACAGTTTTGTTTTTGTTATATTTCTTAAACAAAAATTCCCTCTAAGAGATAAGTCGACTTATTTGAGGGAAGAACCAGGGTGAGGTAGAAGAAAATACGCGTTTAGTGTTCACTGGTGCAAAAGATTCGTGCAGATGATAATATAGCGATTGGTAGGTCTTTAAGTATTACTCGAAAAGCAAGAGGAAAGGTCACATAATTTTCTGAATCCCGAATATATCCGCAATTTTGAAGCAATGCGCATACATGATTTTACAAAAAAAAAAAAACAAAATCTTTCAAGGCCTCCACACAACCCTTTCCAACATCAAAGCTCCCACTCTCCTCTCCATCCCCGAACGCGTAGCACCGTAAATTAATTTTCGCGCCTTAATTGCGTTAGTAAAGGGCTCGGTATTGACTTGGTTTGTCCCTTCTGCACCCCACCTCCTCCCCCAAGGTCAGCCTAAAAATTGTTTGGCTGAACATTTTTCCTTCTTGAATGTCCTGGCGGTTTCCCTCCGGAGGACGTAATTCTTATATTTCTATCGCCTGTGTTTGTCCATTAACTGAATTAAGACTTCCTGGCTCCTTTCCTCGGCTCAGCTCTAGGAATATTATTCGCTCGGCAAAAGAAATTAGGCGGCAACAGAAACTGGGACAAGCACTTGTACTGGTTCTTTCTGGAGCTTGGGTTGCTTAATTATTTTGCGTCTCTCCTCTTCCACCCCCACCACCAAACACCCATACCCATACCCTCTTAGGCATGGTTCCATGGTGCCTAAGATTATCCTTTTGCTGTGATGATTTATTGCTGTGACTTGATGACGTTCCACGTTGGTGGTGGCATGGTGTACTTAAAAGGAAAATGTTTGCCTTTAGGTGAGAGGGTATATAGCGTCTTTGTTTTTCTTTGTGCAAGTCAGGCTCTCGTCTTTCATCAGTGTGTATGGAGTAAATGGATCCTTTTGTCCGAAACTCAAACAAGAGGGAAAGTTTGAGCATTGGTGACAATCTGGAATGTGACTGAGCAATACGAAAATAATGAAGAATATACTTATATATCGTGTATCCTTTGAATTTAAGGACCTTAAGGGGGCTGCTCACATCGTTGGCTCACTATTACAAGGTTCTATGTTAATAGCAATTCAATGGTAACATAGAACTTTGTTATAGTGAGCCAACGACATGTCAAGGCCAAAATTGACGAAGAAAAAAAAACAAGAAGAAAAAAACAACTTTCAAAGTCAAACTTTCTTCTTGAGCCCTTAAACGATGCTTCCCCTCAAATCGAAATATAAATCCCGATAGGTCTACTCTTGATCATCTGATTGCTGTATAACATTCTGAGCAGCCCTCACACACTTGCCGCACAACATTTTCCATCTAAAGCTAAAAGCTAGAGAAAAGTTTTCGGTGTGTTTTTGTTTTGTTCTCTCCGATCTCCCCCCTCTCCTGGTCCTATTGAACGTTCTAGCGAAATTTCATGTTCTTTTCTGTATTCTTCGCATGAAATTATCTAGGATACAACTTTGGCCGCCCCTCCTGCTCGCCGTTAAAATCCCTTTGGATATGGTATTTGGTACATTCTATCGGTTGTTTACTTTATCCTAGGATTTTCAGCACATGGAGCAAAAAGTTGATGTATGACTAGAGAAATTTATCTTTTCTTTTGTTAAAATTAATTACAACAAGCCCGCCTTAACCAGGTTAATTCAGCTGCTGCTGTGCTTGGGCCAGAAGCACAAGAAATTTCACATTCAGGAAGCGAAGGGAAATAACAATGCCATCAACTTTAAGATTAAGACAATGTAGAAGAAACAACTTAATATAAGCTTTAAAAAGATGATTTAATATAGAATGTTATGGTTGAACGGTGAGTGAGAGGGGTAAAGGGTGGCGAAATTTTGAAATTTAATCTTTTCTAGGAAGTCTGTTATATGCAAAGATTTCCTGGTATGCTTTTATACTGATCATTTTGTAGCAAGATTTTAAAGTAAATAGACCATTAGGATGTTTGTTTGTTCTAATTGGTGCTATCTCTTAAAGGATGCAATTATTTCAATTGCTATATCATCATACACATGTGAAATAAGCAATTCCATAAACTAACACACATGCATATGTGACAAACTTGAACAGATATACCTCCGTGCTCTAAAAGCAGTCACAAGTCACAATGCAATCACAAGAGTTTGGGGACTATTAACTTGTACGCCTGTTCTAAGTGAAAAATAACATAGAAGCGAGATAGAAAAGAAGTAGTAACTTCTGAGCTTCTGTCAACATTGGCATAAGAAGAGAGCGTGAGTCACTAAAGCTTGTGACTTATGACTAGTCACAGTTTTAGTATAAGGAGGATACTGGTTTCCAAGCTCTTATTTTTTAGTAAAACTAGGAAAAATCCAGACCCCATAACCTCTTATCGGTGGGGTAAGGAATGGAGTGGATGGACTTTCGACCCATGCCAAGCTACTACGTTTACGTTATCATGTCCAAAGAATGGATGACTCAAGGCCAAAGCCCTATATCTACTACCAGATGGCAAAAGACCAGTTGGCAAATCACGGTTAAGGCGGGGAGACAATGTTAAAGTCGATGCAGCAAAACTGCTCAGCACAAGAAACTTCAGACAAGCTACGGAGAAAAGAGACGTCTGGAGGAAGATGGAAGCTGATGGAGGCCTGGGCTCGAATTGGGCTGTAGAGCCATCAAAGAAGAAGGAATGGAAGAGAAATGTGACTAACAACTTCATCTATGCTTTTAAATCGTATACAAGTGAAGAATGATATTGAAGACATTCCAGAGAAGCTGGAAGCTGTCCTAAAAGAGATGGGCTAATATGATCGGGCCCTCCAAGCCCATATGAAAAATTATGGTATCGAGTTGGTGGATTTTTTGGACCTGATTTGACCCACCCCTTCCTGCCATACCCATTGAAGGACCGGAGTGGAATTTAGGAGTCCCACGGAGCACATCCGAAGCTTGCTTTCGTGGGCTCGTTTTCGCAACAGACCAAAGACACGATGGCGGCTAGGAAACCGAAAAGGCAAGAGGCAACCCTAGGCAGCCGCTGCTCTGCAAAAAGTTTCTGCACCCGCTAATAATCTAGGGAAAGCATTCCTCATATCGAGAGAAGCAAGGACCGCAGAAGAAGAGAAAAAAAGGGGGAATAGCAATTACCCTCTTACCTGGGCAAAACCAAGTAGGACACTGCTCTGCCCTAAGTTTCTGGACTCAGTGAAGTACCAAGGCAAGGCAAGAAGTACCGGAGTCTTACCGATTTGTGAGACAACCTACTAGCTGCTGAACTTCTTCCTAAGCGCGAAAAAGCATGAAATGAATTAATATCTCCAATGGCCTGCTGAAACGACATGAAATCGACTCGTTAAGAGGTAACGTGGTCACCTAGTCCATATCGAAAGAATGAAATACTGTGGACAAGCAATGGTGACTAGTGGCATAGCATATATTTTTGCCTGGGCGAACCGTATATTTTGCCACAGCCTGGTTTTGCACCCTACAAGTATTTTGAACCATTTACATAAAGCTGGACACAAAAAGAAGCTCCATGTATTTATTCCTCATGAGTTGAGTTCGAAACATGATCGAACAAATTATCATCTGCGATGTCCTACTGTAATGCAATGAACCCGATGATGATGATGATGGAAAATGAGTTCCGCCCGATAATCGGAAGCGCCAGATATCGTCGTGGTGAACTGTCACAAGCGTTGGTGAAGCCTAAATTAATATCGAAAAAAGTATATCCCGCGTCAGAAAAGACGGGGTGTGGAAGGCATTTGGAATTGTGGTTCCTGTGTTGAAAGTCGAGTCGTCACGACACGACAAGTTGTTTGAGTTGAACAAAGTGATGTTTCAGTCAAAGCACGACTTTCAGTACAGGGGCTTAAACTGTACTGAATAAAATACGTTTGAGATTAGGAAGAGTAAAGGGAGTCTAAAAGGATGTAAGATTTCGGAAGTACAGATTGTGTATGATTATTCCAAATCCCAGTCTAAAATCTACAATGAGCATTTGAAAGGTCAAAAACAAACACTTTAAAATCAATCCAACTAATTTGATTTTTACGAAGATCACATCGTTTAAAACAAAAGAGAACGACAATCGAATTTAACCATTTCTTGAAGCCACCTAATAAATAAAAAAAACATTTCGCAGATACCACCCCAATTTTTCCGTGTAAAGAAAACTAAGTGAAAAACTCATTTAAAAAACACTTTTCCACCCTTTTTTCATCTTGTCACCCTGCCTTTATTCCACTTGTCCGGAAGAGGGTGAAATAGAAAAACTGCCACTGTTCAGAAACTTTAAATCAGGAAGGTAAACACCCATACGTGTTCTCATTTGAACAATTTTAACGTTCTTCGAGTCAAACAGGCAAAAAAACCCATACTTCCCCCAAAGTCAAACAATCTTTACTCCACTTTTAAGATGGCCCCCCGCAAAGTAGCAGAAAAGTTAATGCAGAACAATTTCTTAACTTTTGTCTGTCAAAGCAATCCTTTTTTTGTTGCTGTTGTACGCTTCCAACCTAGGTCACCTGTCCTGTTGCACTAAATCAAACTTGAGAATTAAACTTTCTTTCGGTTGGTTAAGTTGATCCTTTCGGGGGAAAGTTAGAAACCAGTTTCTGCCCCCGTTACAGTAAGGAATAGAGCAGGCGGTGAGGTGTTCTGCACCTATTACAAGCAATCTTCCTGTCAGATACAGCAGAAGTGTTTAAGGGAGAGAGGAAAGTCCTTCGAGCTGAATACAACTAAGGGAATGTAAAACTTTTCGAAATAACTGAAAGGATGTTATGCAGACAAACGAAAAAAAAAGAAAATTAGAAAAGCACTTTATCTGTGCACGTGTTGTCAACAGGTGAGAGGTAGTTTATTCGTATGGTGTGCACATAAGTGAATCTTTATGTCCCCCCGAGGCGTGTTCGATTTATATTCGGAAATATTGAAATTCATTCCAGCTCATAAAACTACACCTGAAATACACTAGAATTTTTTTTCCAGAGGTGTCGCACCTATTATTACAGAAGCCACCTTCTGCTTGAATTGTGAGTCAACACATCCTTTTACGTATTTCCTTTCCTTATGTGATTATTCCATCCTTGTGTTTCTCGTAGTATTCAACAAAATTGCATTGTCCTTAATATGCCAGCCCATATACCCTTCAGGACATAGCTATAAACAGGAAAAAACTTTCCATTAAGTGCTACTGGCTGATAGTGTCCATGTCCCTTAATATCCTTTGTTCGTGTCTGTTTCCACGCCATTGTTTCTTTGAGGAACGCTTCACAATTCAACAGAATGGAATTAAAGTGGAGCAATCCGGAAGACAGTATTTTACTAGGATGCACACAAAGAGGGACAGAATCCAATACACTAAGCATTTCAGCTTGATGAGCTTTTCCCAATTCTTGCTCAGTTTTTGCCCTTAAGGCTTCCGATCAAACAGACATCAACCGAAGGACCAAAGAACATTACTCGGACAAAGTGAAAATATAATTTTGGGTGGTAAATTCAGTGGGAGTGTAGGTGGGATACTTTATTTCCTTTTTTGAATACGTAAATCGTGGTTCGGAATCACGTCCGCCATACCGTATAAGTCATAGTTACCTTACCAATCCTTAGTAGAATGCTAGTTTTAAGAGAAGAAAGAATATGATAGTATAGCAGAAGAAAGCTTTGAAGGGCGAGGCGATGAGCATTGCGTTTGACTTCTTGAAACGCTCGGAAACAGCAACTGGGAAAAATTGTAAGTTTCAAGCTTTTAAAAGCCTTTAAGCTTTTAAGCTTTCAAAAGCTTTCAAGCTTTTAAGAGCTTTTGAAAGCTTTTAAAAGCTTTTGAAAGCTTGAAAGTTTTTAAGAGCTTTTGAAAGCTTTTGAAATATTTTAAAAGCTCTTGAAAGCTTTCAAGAGCTTTTGAAAGCTTTAAAGAGCTTTAGAAAGCTTGAAAGTTTTTAAAAGCTTTAGAAAGCTTGTAAGAGCTTTTGAAAGCTTTTAAGAGCATTTGAAAGCTTTGAAGAGCATTTGAAAGCTTAAAATTTTGAAGAGCTATTGAAAGCTTTAAGAGCCTTTGAAAGCTTTAAGAGCTTTCGAAAGCTTTCAAGAGCCGTTCTGGGACCACAAGCATACGCAGACCCCCGTCATTTTGCCCTAAGGTTTTGGACTCACTAAAAGGGCAAGGAGGGCAGGAGTGGAATTGGGAAGCTCCGCTGCGCTTTGGAGAACTACATCCGAACAGACCGAAGGCAGGACTGTTGTCAGAAAACTGGGAGACTTGAAAATGAAAGGGGCAAGGTAGGCTTCTGAATTTGTTCCAGCGATCTGGCCTACAAATATGAGCTATAGAGGTGTAGTACAATAGATCACGGGAATGGCCGCGGTACTTTCGGTCCCCAATAACTCAAGGCAAAAACCAAAAAGCTAAGTTTACGGAGCACTGGACTGCACTGCAAACAAACGCCAAGGTGTAGCTAACACCAAAGAATTATGTGATGAGATGGTGAAAGTGGTACAGGAAACCACCCAACCGTAAGCTTAAGTAATAAGAAGCTCACAGAAATAGACAAATGCAAAGAAATACCAGGAAAGATTGCAGCTAGATAGCTGGTTCTGTCCCGCGACGCAATGGCGTAAACCAGCCAAGCGGGAAAAATGATATTTAAGTAGCAGCTGGGTTTAGTCAGTAGGGATCTAACTTTGCAGTTTGGAAGCGGACCGATCGCGGTGTCTTTTATCTTAGATATGGGTCTTGAAGGCGGACAAACATTCTCTGCTGATATAACGGTGTAAGCAGTACTCGATACTAATTGCGATGTATCCCACCGCTGTCACCAAAATTTTGTATTAAAATTGTACCCCGAAGCAGTAACTCATTCACCAGTCCTATCTGGCCTAGTTTATTAAACTTTACTCCATCAGTGTTCTCCGAACTCCACCAGCGAAACATTTCCACGCAACCGACATTAGGTATAGAGCCAAACATTTTCCCAGGGTTTTCGTGAAATTACTAAAGTTTCAGATTAGCTATTTGAAAAAATGAGAAATTATCGACTTTCGACATGTACACGAGCTAGCTCCTACCTGCTTCCGCTCTCACATGCAATTTACAAAAATTTCTACTCAACCAAAATAAAAACACCTTGATTTATTTTCATATAAATTACTTACGGTACACGAATGAAACATTTCATCAAATCCTATTAAATTTTTTTTCTAAATATAAATCATAAATATTTTATATTTTTCACTAGAAATCCTTATTGCATGAACAACATATAAAAAAATACTCCTACAGTACATAATATCACAGCAAAGGCATATATGTATGTTTTATTTATACTCTCGTCTGTGCATGCGATATAAATCTACAAAATCAGATTACAAAAAATACAGAGAAAAAAATCCTTAATCCAATTTAAGGTATTACAAGGGTTTGTTTACACATGAGCAAATACGTCTGCAAATGCGAAGAAGACACAACAATAACAACAACAACAAAAAAAGGAAAATGAAAATTCAGGATGAAAAAAAAATCGAGAAAGGATCGAATTTTTCTCAAAACAAGGCACCAATTGGTTTTGTGTTTTTAAGCTAATTTGCATCGATCCTTGTTGAAATATTTTCTGGGAATTCCCTTTTTTTCTAGAATGTAAAATCAGGACCGTGAAAGAATCTTTTTTTTTATTTTATTAATCCGATTTAATTTTTTGTTGTTGTGTCTAAAGTATTAATCAATGTTATGATATAATTGAATTTTGGTAACTGTAGCTTGTGTCTGTAGTAGATCACCCAGTCTTCAGCGTCGGCCCTAGCCTTGTTCAGAGTGGAGCGAGATCGTCTTTTGGCGCCCTTTGGTCGACTCTTTCCAATCACATTAATTCTATTTTCGGTGGTTCTAGAAAAGCCTTTTTTCTAGCATGGCCTTGGCGTGGCGGAGGTTTATCTGAGCAAGCTTCACATTACGAACAGTGTTCATTTCCTTAGAGGATTATATTTCCCGGTTTTGCCTTACCTTTTTAGGCCGGGGTTACCCCTTGAGGATTTCGGTGGTCCAGCAGGTCCCCTCCTATAACGGCAATAAACCAAGAAATTCCTCCCAGAGTTGCTTCCCCGTTGTCTATCTGAAAGCTATGTGGTTGTTTGTGTCAACTGGTGGGTCATTAGAGCTTGTCCCAGTCGCCAGTGATATTAAGATGGTGGAAAGAATCACCTCCTCATTAAAAAAAGGCCACACCACTATCCCAAAAAAATACAGTGATCACCATCCCAACATTCGAGCAACTTACTTCTTCCATTCCCGGAGACTTCAGTTGGTAACCTCGGGAAATTGAACCCAAATCGAACTGGTTCCGAGGTTCGAATATTTGGAATCATTGGTTGAGGAAACTAAAGTAGCATCGACGTTCGACGTTCACAGCCGCATCGGCCAGGCAACAGCAACCTTCGCCTCGCTCAAGTCAAACTAACAAATATTTCCATCAAAACAAAAGTACGCCTTTATCGAACATCGATCCATCCGATTCTTCTTTATGCATCTGAAACGTGGACACTGACTCAAACTAACTGGACCGAACTGGAAGTCTTCCAAATGCCATGCTTGAGGCGGATCCTCTGTGTCTCACTAGGCGATCGCCTTCGAAACGAGACAGTCAGACAAAGAAATACGATCAACAGACACTGATCGAAGAAGAAATGCAAAAATGTCGAATACAGTGGTTTGGACATGTTTGCCGAATGGATGATGACCGCTTGACACGTAAACTTCTCTGGCGAAACCGTCCCATCGGCTGGAGAATCCAGCGATCGGCACCGAAGATAACATGGCTAAAGAATATCGAGAGTGAACTAAAGAATCAACGGTTATCAGTTACCGAGGCTCGAGACGTCGCCAAAAACCGACAAGAATGGAAATGAATCGTGAATAGAGTTCGAGGCCCAGCGGCACCGACAGCAGCGTATCTGTTGCGGGGACCTCCTGTTGGACCGCCAGCTAACGAATCAAAGAATAAAGAAGAAGAAGAACCCCGGGGTTTTTGCTACCTTGATGATCGGACCAGAAATGTCGCGATTGCTCGCCAGGTACTGTCGGTCACTGAAGGGACATTCCAAGTTTGACAGGGGTAGCTTTGATCATGTCCTTTTCTGCCGTCCTGACCCCAAGCTTTGCCAAGCCAAACTTGAAGCCAATGTAGCTACCACCCGCCTCTGCTCGTCAATTGGTACCCATAGAACGTCATCTTTGGCAATGGTGCGCAGTAGACTTTGTGGAGTACCCTCCACTTGCCCTCCCTTAGGGTCGTATTTTGTGCTATTATAGCTTTTCAACATAATGTCAGTGGGGTCTTCTTTTGCCTCCGTGAAGTACAACCGAAACATAGCTGTGAGGGAGCTTTTTCTCGTCTACAGCGATGAATTTTGCTCCTTCCAGGCTAAGGCGGCCCATCATATGGGCGCACCGACCCCTAGGAACCTGAGTTGTTCTGCTAGCTAAACCAACTCGGTTATCGCCTCCAGAAGACTCCCATACACGTGGTCAGGAGAATCTCCGGATGGTTAGTCACATAATCCAAGTCGGCTTTGGAGACTTTCTGGGCTTCATTATGAGTTCGACTGACTTCTATTCTGAAAGCTTTTTAAACTAGGTTATTGTACCCTAAAGAAGATCCCGAGGATCTCACCCTCTTCTTTTAAGAAAATCGGTGTCCCTTTCATCCTCGGGGCCACTCAAATCCCAGCACCCTTTACATGGGAATAGCAAGTTTCCTAAAATGTTTTCGGGCTGGGCTGCACTTCTTCTCAAAGCAATCGCTTTCGTGCGTCGTTTCTCCGATTAGGTGCCAGTATTTGGCCTCTACGGAGATCTTCGAATGAGTGATCTCAGTATATCCCATCGCGGTGTGCGGGCTCAGACTGCCCTCATTGAACAAGGAAAACTCCCCTCCACTGGTGGGCACTTGCTGCATTCGTTCATAAATATCCAACATATACAATGGGTCTTGGTGTCAGCCCACCCTGCTTGTCCCGCGACCCTGAAAAGGCGCCATATATTTTATTTTTCGCTCCATTTTCGCAATCATTTTGGTGACCCTAAAACCTAACGCTTGGATCGACCACTCCACTCGCTCTACCCTCAGGTCGGTACTGCTTCTCTGCATAGGTACCAAGTTCGTCCATTGTGAGATAGGGTATATTAACGGTTAACTTATTAAAATAGTATCAATAATAGAAAATACATTAAACAACTCTCCACAAACACTGTTACTCCGCCCTCCCCCACACCAACTAAAAAATTACAATGAAAAAATTGAATATTTCCAAAGAGAAAAAACTTCTTAAATTTAAAACTTCGTCGTCGTCGTCAGGCACAAAATTATCGAGAATTCTAGTCGAGCACAGTCTCAAATTGCGAAAAAGAGAGAGATAGACACATACATACACAGGACAGAATCCATTCGACAGGATCAGGATATGTGACATGAAATTTTTGCTTTTCTTAAAAAGGAAATCGTTCGGAAAATAATTCAACCTGAAAATTCCTGTGAGAAATGTCGAAAACATGTGGCAATTGAAAGTTTGGCATAACTTATTCTATTTTTTTTTTTTATTTTCAATTTTTTTAAGGTGCACAAGTATCGTTTATCGACTTCTCTTACACTTTGACATCTTTTTAAAAGTTGTTGCAAAAAAATTTGTGTTTTTTTCGTTGTTGAATGGAATATAAAATAACATAAAATCAATCATTTTGTATACAGATGATGTTTTGGGGGTAACAAATATGGTCGGGAAGATGCTGGAATGTTGCTAAGAGATTTTTTTGAGAGTAGATGATTTTGTCGTACTTAGTTGTTGATGAAAATGAAGTTTTTAGACTAGTACTTATTCTGGAAATGCATATGAAGAAACTTGCTTGACTGTTTTGTAAATTACAGATTCAAATGCATCAAAAAAAGAAATACGAATTATTCCAAGAAATATATTTTCCTTCGTTAAGGTATTTTAAGGCCAAACAAATTTTTAAGGCCAAACAAATTTTTAATTTTTTTTAATTTAATTTTAATTTTCTTCTTACTTGTGATGATCAATTATCAGATAACTACCAACTCAGTAGGTAATGCGTCAGTTTGGCCAGACAGTTTGATGAATGTCTTGCTGAATATAATTGGCATTGACTCGGGCACTTGACTCCGCCATTTCGTCGAAAGGAGAAAGCTTTTACTTTTTTCCAATTCAACAAGACGTCATATTTTTATATATTATTTACTGTCTGACCAAACTGGCGCATTACCTACTAAACTTTATTTCTCCTCCGTGGCGCTTTTATCATTGGGGCTTGTTTAGCTTCCGTTCATTACAAGACCACCACTGCATCAAGCCCTGTAAATCCCCACTTGGTCTTCAGAACTACCAACTGCTTTTTATTGGACCGTCTCCCGTCCACAGCATGGAGCAAGGCCACACTCTGATCATTTGTCGCTTTAGGCAGACTTGTAAACCTACAGCCTTGGGAGCGTCTGGAAGCCTAGGCGGCAAGGTACGTGACTACCATCTGAGCCATAGTTCTTCGTCTTTCCACTTCTACCATCCCTAAATTCTTTCTTTCTTGTCTTCCATATCTATAGCAAGTGTCAAACCCCCCTTTGGTTATTGCTTGTTAGCACAATAAGCGAGCTAACTATCAGTTATACGATCGCCGAAGTCGGCATTCTTTCACTGCGGTATTGGAGAACGGATGGAGTTACGTCGCTTCTATCTTTCCTAGAGCCAAATGTTAGACATTGTGCTATTGTAACGGTGTCACCTGACCGTTGCTGAAAATAATGTGGATCAGGTTCTTTTTTTAATTAAAAAAGTTGGTTCGATTTAAATTACTTTATTGCTTATTATTTTCTCTTTTAAATATTGTATAAATTCTATAAATTCTAAATCCTTAATTTTTATATATATATATATATATATTTATTTATCCAAATATTTTAGTTTGGGCCAATTCCCTGGTTAGTTTTTTATTATTCTTTCAGAAAATAATTATTTAACCTGAGGCAAACGCACTCAAGGAAAAAATAATAAATTTTCCTTATTAACTTATCTATACAATTTCTCAATTGGATAGATAAGTTACTTCAAAAAATTTTTTTATTAAATTTCAAAAATTTTAAAAAATTCGTTTGTTAAACAATCGACCTATTCTATCCTAACAAAGAGAAGACGGTGAATACTCGCCTTCTATATAACCCTACTCTATACGATGTGGGCAACGCCACTGCAAATTCGCGATTAAAATTATAAAAAAAAACTCTATGGATGCTTGATGGTGGGCAATGCCACAGCTTTTACTTGCACAGATCAAAAGCCCCGCACTGTGCTTGCATCGGGTTTATATTTCCCCCGGCTGTCCCCCCACCTTGCAACAGTGACAACTTGCATCGAAATTTTTACTGAGCTACGCGTTAAAAATATGGCGACGACTGCTTTCGTTTGTTATATTTTTAAATTATTTTGCGTTTTAGTACTCAGAAAAGCTCTTGGTTTGACAAAAGCCCTTTTTTGACAGTTCGTGTAATTTTCGTGCGCGAGTGCGGTGTATTTTTATTTAGTTTACGTAATTGTTTTTAAATTATTATATTTATTATTTTTAATTTTTTCGATTTTTGTTTAAAATGTTTGTGCTACAAAATTGTTTATTATGGTAAGTATTAATTAATATATTTTTGTGTTATGTGTTATATTTATTATATGTTTTTATGTTCTGGTTTGTTTACCTTTGTTTTTTAATGTTTGTTATGTTGTTATTAGTGTTCTTATTATGTATATATATTTATCATGTAATTGTTTTTTATGTTAACTATGATTACTTATGTTTTATTTCTTTTTCCTTTTAGGCTGTACCTCAAAACTATGGGACCTTGGGACTTAGATATTGTCGCCAAATCCAGGTTATGTTTTTTGTTACTTATCTTGTTTTTTATTAATCCCTTTTCTTTATTCTTTTTTAGCAATTTTTATTGGAGGAATACATGTTTCGGACCGAAACATTCTCCCCTCTCTTTGATGCGTCGCATCAAACACATAAAATAGCGTGCGGAGTTCAATATATATATAGTTTTATTTTATTATTATTATAATTTTTTCATTAACTTGTTCTACTTCATTTTGTCTTAATACTATTTTCAAATTATCTTATTATTTTTTGATTACCATGTTCTAATTCATTTTATTAACACTATTTTCAAGTTCAATCTTATAAACTATTATAATTCAATTGTGATTCTATGATACTGTTAGTATATTATTTTAACTTCCACGTTATGTTTGTTTTTATTATTTTACAATTAATTTAATTTGTCTTTTGATTTGATCTCGGTATATCCTTGCCAAACTAATTTGTTGTTCCTGATTTTCACGACCACCTTGTGAGTGTCTCCGAGGAACACGGTGTACCGCTTACGTGTTGATTCCCGTATATGTTTAAATGGGATGGAATTGTACTGCCGGTATGTAATGTCGAAATACTTTCCTTCCCTCGTCGGAATTGTATACATTTTATTGTCCAGTCCGCTAGGTGGTTCAACTTGTATTGGTGGTGGAAGCCTTCTGTGTCGACTCTGAGCCGACGTGCTTGGTCCAGCCTCGTGGACAGGTCGAGGCGATAATTCTCGCACTTGGGCCTTTCGTCTTCGTAGTCCTGGTACTGCGTCTTGTACTGGAAGAGACTTCTTTTGTGGTGGGGGTGATGACTCTTGTTCTTGGAGAACTCTCTTTGGTGCTGTTGATGAACTTTCCAGCTTGAGATCCCTGCCTGGAGTCCTTGGGATGGTGCCCTGAGCTGGTACCGGCGATAAATCTCGCATCTGGATGTCTCTTCTTGGAGTCCGTGGAATGGTGCCTCGGGGTTGTGATGGTGACAACTCTTGAAATTGGAGATCCCTTCCCGGTGTGCGTGGGATGGCGCCTATGTGTGCTGCTGGCGACAACTCAAGCGTTGGTATGTTTCCCTCTGGAGTACGAGGACTGGTACCTCGAGGTGCCACTGGCGATAAATCTCGCAGATCGAGGTTCTTCCCGGGAGTTGTTGGGATGTCGCCTATTTCAGGAAGGAATAAGTCCACTTCCCAGTCTTCTAGTGGAGGAACATCCTTAAGCATATCGTCGATCTGTGGGTCCCCAAATGGCCACAGTTCTAGGACGTCATCAAGGCCTTCACTCAGCGGTTGTTGAGACTCCATTATAATTTATATAACTCTGTAAATCTAAAATATCACAATTAATTTTAGGTAATTTTTAGGTTTGGACTTCACATTTCAGACGGACATATACACATATTTCCTGTCCCCTTCATGCAGGTAACGGACATATTTTGCTAATGGGACGTTTAATGCGTGTGGTTTTATATTGCAGAGTAACTACTCTGATGTGTCCATCTTCTCCAGGGTGAACTTCTATTATTCTTCCTAATGGCCATTGCGCTGGAGGCCGGTTATCTTCGATCATAATGACCACTTGACCCACGTTTACATCTGGTTGCTTAGTGCGCCATTTTTGCCTTTGTTGCAGCTGTGATAAATACTCACTAGACCATCTTTTCCAAAAATACTGCAACGTTTGTTGTATATATTTCCACCTGTCTACATAGCTGTGGGTTTGTTGAAGTTCTGGATCTGGTATCACTTGCATGTTTCGTCCTACTAAAAAGTGTCCTGGGGTTAACGCATCGACTATAGATGAATCTGCTGACAGTGACCACAACGGTCTCGAATTTAAACACGATTCTATTTGAATTAATAAAGTATTTAATTCCTCAAAGGTAAATATTCTTCCTTCTGTAGCTCGCTTCAAGTGAAATTTAATACTTTTGATTCCGGCCTCCCATAGGCCGCCAAAATGTGGGGCAGCAGGTGGATTAAAGTGCCATTTAATCCCTATATGCGCTACCTGCTGTGCTGTTACTGCTGATGCTTTTTCGATGGCTTCTTTAAACTGGTTTCGTAGTATTTTACTAGCTCCAACAAAATTGGTTCCATTATCGGAGTAGATATTCTCGCATAAACCTCTTCTTCCCACGAATCTCCTAAACGCAGCCACAAACGCATCTGATGACATGTCGGAGGTTACCTCTATATGTGTCGCCTTAGTCGTCATGCATATAAATATGCAAAAATATCCTTTATAAATTTTTGAGCCTTTGTGTTTAGACATCTTCAATTCTATTGGGCCGGCGAAATCCAGCCCGACGTTCTGAAAGGGATACGTCTGTGCAAGTCTAGCGTCTGGTAAATCTCCCATAATCTGCGTTGGTGGTGCTGCCCGAAATCTAATACACCTTGGACATCCTTGGATCCTCTTTTTTACTGTGGACATACCATTAATAATCCAAAACTGCGTTCTTATGGAATTTAAAACTAACTGGGGTCCACCGTGTAACGAGGTTTTGTGATAATAGTCCACTATGATGTTCGTTATATGATGGTTGGGCAGCAGGATCATCGGGTGTTTTTGGTTATACGAAATCCTTGCATTGCGTAGTCTGCCTCCTACTCTTATGGTTCCATCTGCTGCGAGAAATGGTGTTAATTTGATCAACTGGCTATTTCTTCGTAGTGTTTCTCCTCGGTGTAACTGATTATATTCGGATGGAAACATGTACCTTTGCACTAGTCGAATTACCCGTGCTCTGGCATCATTTATTTCTTCTGCAGTTAGCTGTGTGCTGTCCATTTTTTTCTTTCCTTTGCATCGTTGGAAAAATCTCATACAGTAAGCTATTGTTCGTATTGTCCTTGTATATGATGAGAAACGATTCAACCAGTCCTGCTCTTCATCCGCGTTAGTAATCATTGCTGTCGTATTACTCCTTTTCTCCAAATCCGTGGTCCATTCTTTTATGTCACCTTTGGGCCAAGTGTCTTCGAGGTCCTTTAACCACTTCGGTCCTTGCCACCATAGTGAAGCGGTTGCTATCTTCGATGGCATTACTCCTCTGGACGCTAAATCTGCTGGATTTTCCTTGCCGGACACGTATCGCCATGAACTGTTGATGGTGTTTTCTGTGATTTCTACTACCCGATTAGCTACAAATGTCTTCCATCGGTTGGGGAGTCCTCTTAGCCAGGCTAAAACAATCGTTGAGTCGGTCCAACACCAACTCTGCCCGTGCTCAAGTTTCATGTCGACTTGGATCTGCTTCATTAGTCGGCTCAACAGGGCTGCTCCACACAACTCGAGTCGTGGCAATGACGTGGGCTTAATGGGTGCTACTCGTGTCTTAGATGCTATAAGGTTAACATGAACTGTACCATCACTGTTTATCGTGCGTACATATACTACTGCGGCAAATGCTCGCGTGGACGCATCACAGAAACCATGTAATTGATATGTGGGCCTGGCCTGATACATGTTAATCCATCTAGGTAGTTTTAACTCAACAATATGATGTAGCTGATTCTTAAATTCACTCCACTCTTCTATCACTTCTTCACCAGCCGTTTCGTCCCAATCTCGTCCGGCTAACCACAATTTTTGCATAATAATTTTCGCGATCAACACACAGGGAGATATCCATCCGAGAGGGTCAAATAACTTCGCTACCTCGGATAGTATCTGTCTTTTAGTCGTCGCTGCTTTAGTAAATTCTGCTTGCTTAATTGCGTACGAGAAGTAATCTTGATTTGGGTGCCACAAAATGCCAAGCGCCTTGATGTGATTTTCCTCTTTCAAGTTAAGAGGAAGTTGTATTTCTCGATCCTCTACGCGCACCTGCTCTAATAACGCTTGGTGATTAGCTGCCCATTTTCTTAGGTGGAATCCACCTCCCTTTAATAAATTTATGAGTTCATCTTGTATTTCCAATGCTTCCTCGATGGTATCTGCACCAGTCAGGACATCGTCTACATAAAAATCTGAGAAGGCTACCTTGGATGCCTTTGGATATTTTTCTTTATCATCTGTCGCAAGTCGTTGAAGAGTCTTGATTGCTAAGTACGGTGCTGAAGTGGTACCAAACGTCACTGTATTCAGTTGATATTCCTGGATGGGCTCGCAGCTATGTTCCCTCCACAATATCGTTTGATACTTTCTATCTTCTGGGTCGAGAAGGATCATCCTGTACATCTTCTCGATGTCTGCTGTCAACGCATACTTATGTTTCCTCCAGTTGGACAGAGTGGCATATAATTTCGGTTGTAAAGTTGGACCAGTCAACATTTGTTCATTTAGGCTTCGCCCATTTGATGACCTGGCCGATGCATCGAAAACCACTCTGACCTTGGTTGTTGTGCTCTCTTTAAATACTGCATGATGCGGCATATAGTATGCCCGTTCTTCTTTGGTCGTTACTGCATTCATATGTCCCATGGTGATATATTCCTTAAGACATTCCGCATAGGGTGACTGTATGTCTGGCCTTTGAATCAGCTTCTTTTCCAACTGCTTAAATCTTGAAGCTGCCTGCGCCTTGCTTTCTCCTAACTCTGGAGGCGTGCCTCTTCTAAATGGTAACTTTACTTGGTACGACCCATTGGACAAACGTTTTGTAGTCCTTTCGTAAAATAGTTCACAATCCTTTTCTTCACTTGTCATCTTCCTTTCTTCTGATACTTCTTCCCATTCCCAGAATTTCCTTATTTGTTGACTAAGTATGTTTAAATCATTACCTTCTGAAATTGTGAACCCTGAAAAACTTGTGTTATGGTTCTGGGCTGGTGCTGTTGCTACCTCTCCGAGTAATATCCATCCCAGGCTAGTCTTCTGAGCGGTTGGTGATTGGTGATGTCCCTTGCGTATTCCATTCTCAATGATGTTCGCGTACACTTTTACACCAAGAAGAATATCGATTCGTCCTTGGTCGGTGAACTTTGGGTCTGCTAGTTCCAATCCATCGATATAAGACCAGTCCTGCCATTTGGATCGTTTCGGTGGGCATATGTTCGTTATGGCCTTGACGACATATGCTTGTACGGCCGTTTCATAATTAGAGCGTGTAGTGGCTGCTAACGTAAAACAGGCAATTTTTCTAGATGATGCTACTTTTATAGAACCCAACCCGTTTATCTGCATCGTGGTTGGTATTGTTTCTGGCTGTAACGTTTGGAATGCTGCTTCGGTCAAAAATGAACTTTGGGACCCCGGATCGATCACTGCTCGCAGGGTTATACTGTTGCCTTTGTTGTTCCTCACCTTCACTAAAGCTGTAGCTAGCATACTTTGCGTTGCACTTTCATTATAATTACACGTCGTTACTTCACGTTGCTGCGTTTCGTTGGCCATTTCACCTTTAACATCTTCATGTAGTAACGAGTGATGTCCCTTTCCACATTTGTAACATTTATTACTGCTGGGACATACTCTGCTGTGATGCGGTCGCAGGCATCTATAGCATAGTCTGGATTTACTCGTCAGATTACGTCTTTCGGCTATGTCCATTCCTTGGAATTTCTCGCATTGTTGTAAGGAATGCGTTTCCTTGCACACCGGACAGGTTTTGTTCGATTGGCATGGACTGCCATGATGACTTCCTATGCAGTCAAAACAGAGTTTGTTTTCTTTTATTAATCTGCTCCTTTGAGCAGGAGATTTTCGTTGCAGGTACCTACAATACTGCGGCTGATGGTTCCCCTTGCACAAAGGACAACCTTTGTTTTCGCTTACATAGCAGTTTGTGGTACGGTTGCGCACTCTCTCTAAACCTTTGTACTGTGTTGTGGGCTTGTGTGTATTGACATCCTTTATTGCTTCCAAAGTTCTGTATCTCTCCTCAAGGAACTTGGTAAAATCTCCTAATGACGGCATCTCATCTGATTTGGATATCAATTCTTCCCACTGGCTTCTTGTTTTGTCTGGCAATCTGTGCGATGTTACGAAAACAACAATATCGTCCCACTCAGATATGTTCACCTTTAACACCTGAAGGGCATGTCGAATGCGCTGTAAATCATCTGCCATCGTTCGTAAATCTTTGTGCGATTCATGCGTGAGCTTGGGTTGATAGAATAGTCGTTTTAACTGGGCGTATATCAGCAATCTTCTCTTATTATAACGTTTGCACAATAAGTCCCAGGCAGCCATATAATTCGCGGAGGTCATATCGAATGCGTCGAGATCCCCACGTGCCTCTCCCGTAAGGCTACCTTTCAAGTAGTGCAACTTGTCCACAGGCGTTAAACGAGCATTATTATGTATTAACGATGAAAACCTGTCATGAAACGCTTGCCATGCCGTATATTGCCCGTCAAATTTTGGAATTTCCACCGTCGGCAGCTTCAAAGGAATACTTTGCTGATTTGGCAATTCATTTGATGCAGACGTAGATGCTTGTTGGAGTGCACTAGATGTCAATGCATCTTGCAGCTCTCCGAAGAACACTGAATACGCTTCATCAAATTCTCTGTATCTAGTGCCCTCTGCATATGCTGCTAAAGCGGCTTGAATTTTTTCATCTTTGATGCTGGTTATGTCCGCGGCCCCTAATTGCAAATGGTTCTCGTCGAAATTTCTCCAGATATTTCTAATTATTTCCAGCCTCCCGTTAATATAACCTGCAGTTCGACGGTGTTTCGACGTTTTATTATAATTTGCAACTGTCTGGTCTAGTTGGGCTTTTAGCGTGGTCTGTTGTAGCAATACGTCCTTCATTTTTCACGTTTAATTATTAACATATATAAAAACAAACAACCAACAACAAAAATATTTGGATATTCAACGTCAAATTTCAATCAAATTAACTAATAATAAACAATAAAGTAATTTATCTGCAACCAGATCCGGCTCGAAGGACCAATGTAACGGTGTCACCTGACCGTTGCTGAAAATAATGTGGATCAGGTTCTTTTTTTAATTAAAAAAGTTGGTTCGATTTAAATTACTTTATTGCTTATTATTTTCTCTTTTAAATATTGTATAAATTCTATAAATTCTAAATCCTTAATTTTTATATATATATATATATATTTATTTATCCAAATATTTTAGTTTGGGCCAATTCCCTGGTTAGTTTTTTATTATTCTTTCAGAAAATAATTATTTAACCTGAGGCAAACGCACTCAAGGAAAAAATAATAAATTTTCCTTATTAACTTATCTATACAATTTCTCAATTGGATAGATAAGTTACTTCAAAAAATTTTTTTATTAAATTTCAAAAATTTTAAAAAATTCGTTTGTTAAACAATCGACCTATTCTATCCTAACAAAGAGAAGACGGTGAATACTCGCCTTCTATATAACCCTACTCTATACGATGTGGGCAACGCCACTGCAAATTCGCGATTAAAATTATAAAAAAAAACTCTATGGATGCTTGATGGTGGGCAATGCCACAGCTTTTACTTGCACAGATCAAAAGCCCCGCACTGTGCTTGCATCGGGTTTATATTTCCCCCGGCTGTCCCCCCACCTTGCAACAGTGACAACTTGCATCGAAATTTTTACTGAGCTACGCGTTAAAAATATGGCGACGACTGCTTTCGTTTGTTATATTTTTAAATTATTTTGCGTTTTAGTACTCAGAAAAGCTCTTGGTTTGACAAAAGCCCTTTTTTGACAGTTCGTGTAATTTTCGTGCGCGAGTGCGGTGTATTTTTATTTAGTTTACGTAATTGTTTTTAAATTATTATATTTATTATTTTTAATTTTTTCGATTTTTGTTTAAAATGTTTGTGCTACAAAATTGTTTATTATGGTAAGTATTAATTAATATATTTTTGTGTTATGTGTTATATTTATTATATGTTTTTATGTTCTGGTTTGTTTACCTTTGTTTTTTAATGTTTGTTATGTTGTTATTAGTGTTCTTATTATGTATATATATTTATCATGTAATTGTTTTTTATGTTAACTATGATTACTTATGTTTTATTTCTTTTTCCTTTTAGGCTGTACCTCAAAACTATGGGACCTTGGGACTTAGATATTGTCGCCAAATCCAGGTTATGTTTTTTGTTACTTATCTTGTTTTTTATTAATCCCTTTTCTTTATTCTTTTTTAGCAATTTTTATTGGAGGAATACATGTTTCGGACCGAAACACTATAGATTAGATCAGTCGACAGTGCAAAAGGGGTAAATCCTCAATGAAGAACGTAATAAGATCAAAATAAGCTGAAGGTTTTGCAAGTTAATCTCGGTCTACACTGGTATTCTTTCATCACGAGTAACTTTCTTGTCTTTACACGGAGATATCGGTGTGCGTGTCGAAAATTTTGGAACCCTCGGTAAGAGTAAGAGACTAAGCAGAAGGATATTGTGTATGAGTTAAGTTTTGATGCCTAAAATTTTTTAGTGAACATGTAACTACACTACCCTCTTGTCCTTTCTATACCTTTCTCGTAAAAAACAGTCTCTACTGCTACTGAAGGAATACGAGTGCAGATTGGGCAAATATTCTTTGTGAATGTCCTGCTCTGATTTGGTTTAGAAGAAGAAGGTTTATCAGAGACCTTCTGAAGCCCATTCAAGTCCAGTCTTCTCAAACTTAACACCCTCTTGCCTTCGTCCGGATCGTTGATGGTATTTTTCGTTAGTGGGCATGAAAAAATGTCTTTTGTTGCTGTTACTAGAACAACATCAGAAAACACAAAATTCAGATCCTTAAGTTTTTTACTAAAATTCAATTTCGAATCAAGTGTCCAAAATTTGCTATCGATCCTCTCGCATTTATACCACCACCAAACAAATTCCAGCCAATTTCTAGTACTTTTATATTCACTGGCAGTTGTCAAAAGCTAAAGTTTTGTCCTTTTTAAGATTCCGTAAAACCAAAAGTCTCTGGTAGCATAATAAAATGAATCTCGTGTCATCTTTCACTGAACTTTCCTACTTCCTCTCTACCGCAATTCATCCATAGAAGTGCCATCATCTCCCCGTCCCCACCCCCAAAAATGTCATTCAATTGCTTCTTTTTGCCCATCGTCCACAGGATCACCATAGTATATAGTCCTGGAATAGTTGTCCAGGCAAAATATTACCCACCAAGACTGAAAGGACGCAGACCCTCCAGCAGGAAACTGACTGAAATTGAAAGTGCTAACAAAATTCCGGGATGGTTTTATATTGAATGACAGGAGAATGGTATGAGATTGACTATTAAGGATCATAGTTTTGCGCAAAAAAAAGGAAAAAAAAAAGTTTCAAAACTAATTACAAGGACTTTTTGTTTTGTTATCAACAAGCTGGAATAAGTTTTGCCTGAACTTTTATATATATAATTTTGTTTTGATCTTTCAAGGACTTTCGGTATTGCGAAATTGAATTCTTTGTAAACAAAGATGGATCCACAGGCGGAACTTATTGGATATTTGGAA
This sequence comes from Thereva unica, assembly GCA_949987705.1. Lineage (NCBI taxonomy): Eukaryota > Metazoa > Arthropoda > Insecta > Diptera > Therevidae > Thereva > Thereva unica. Next base: position 10,309,499 of record OX465285.1, read on the forward strand.
ACGTGCAGGAAATTTGATTCATAACTTAACTCATCAATGTCATTTTCACAGAAAGGACAACTCAGTCTGGATATTAAATCAAACTTTACTTTTAAGAGTCTATATTGTCAAAATTTACCTTTTTTTAATCACACCTCCCCAGGAGTCATTTCTTTAAAGTATTCATTGATTTCTGCTTGAATAGTTTTACTTCAAATGAAACAAGATTTTTTTTATATCCTAATTCCTCAAGCAAAAATTCCAGGATAAAATATATGCTGACTAAAATCGTATCAAGTTCCTAGTATTTCAGATGAGTCAAACTCTATTACCCATTTCAATCTGCACTTACATCAGATTCACTACCCTACCCAAATTGAGTTTGCACTAAATCTAAATCTAAGAATGATAACAATAACACCAGAAGTCGGCATCGAAGGACATACAGGACTACTATGGATGTATGTCTAGAAGTAATAAAAAAAAAAAACAAAAAAAAAGTTGTAAAACATTTCTTGAAACAACGATTTGAAATGAAAAGGAGTCTGGAGGATTCAAGAGGATACTAGCTGAAAACTTTTGTAATAAGTACCATGAAATCCTTGATCCTGTATATCCCTGTGCGTCAGGCTCATGGGATTTTATGGGTATTGGAGGTTTAGAAAAGTTTTTTGGTATTTTTTTTTTCTTCATTTTGTTTATTTTTTGTTGGGGTTCAACGCAGTTCAAACAACATGGTGAGTAATTTAGTGCTTTCGGCAATATCTCTGTATGTAACCGTCTTTAGACATTTATTTTGCCTTGGTTTCTCTTAATCTTTCATTGCAGTTCATTGTTTTGGTCGATTTATTTAAAGCATAGAAGTACAGATGGGGGAATTAATCAATGAAGTCGTATCTGGTTTCATTTACAATAGCACGTACAATTCCCTGGTATCTGTGACCCATTGGTAGGCCAGGAGCGGTGCTTTCGACCCTGGAAGGATGACCTCTTCTCATTCAGATTTATCGAAGTAAGCCCCCTTATTATAGCATATACTGCTGCTCAAGGAATACTAGTGTAAATACCCAATGTATGTGAGGAAGTCTGGTCACTTGCTATGGCAGAGACGTCATTCTATCTATTGAGACAGCACCAGGTTGTGGAGGTGGTACCAGTTGAACTGATGGTTTACTCCAGTTGAACTGATGGTGTACTCCAGTTGAACTGATGATATACTCCAGTTCTTATGACCTCCTTAATGGTCAAGTCAAACTTCCCAGAGGCAATGATGGTAAGATCATCTGAATGAAACAAGATTCAGATAGTTTGGTGAAAAGTTCATCCACAACTAGTTACCAGAGAAACGGAAATAAGACTCCACCTTGAAAGCAACCCTTGATGGGGTTTACACAAATGGTAGTGACACCCACAGTAGAAGAAATGTCACGACCTATGTACAAGCATGACATTTATCAACTCAATTGTATGTAGCTCCAGGTCTCTCAGAGCATGTGCTCTAGAAATAAAATCATAGTTAGCGCAGGGGCGGCGCTTTCATAGGTGCGAATGGTGCACATGCGCCGGGCGCAATTTGTCAGGGGCGCAAATTCAGAAATTAAAATTAAAAAAAAAAATTATTATGCAAGAAATTACACAAATTTACCCAATTTTTGTCCCTGTACTTCCTAATACAAGAAAAAACGGGGAAATTTCACTTTTCCTCGTGCAGGAAGTCTCCAGAGATTTTAGCTTCGAGATTCGAGAAATTCGGGGAAATATCTCCCAATATCTTTTTGAAAACTCTGTATAAAGCACCATATCCACTCACACAAAGAAAAAATTGTTCCGATGACTCTGTATTGTGTATTGCAGTTTACCATGATTAATATAAACACGAGGGCTCTGTTTGCTGAACTTTTAAATTCTGTTTCAAGAATTGTTAAAAGAGGTATATTTAAAAGAACGAAATGAGGAGAACAAAACTCCTCGCGTTTAATTACTCTGTTTTGTTTGTTTCTTTATACCCCGGCTTCTGTTCACTAAAGTCCAATTCAATATGCATAAGTGACTTCACCGGCCGGCAGGTTCAGTTCATGCTTGAAATTGTTGTTGCTTTTTCGCCAGAAGTTAGAAATACAAAAGCTCACTGGAATGATATTCCATTATTCCAGTTGATTACACTCTTTTAAGCGAGCTTTTACGTTTAATCTCAATTTCATGTTCTGTTGGCTTTATTTTTCCTGAGTTCAATATGTGAAAATGTATGGGAACTCAGGCAAAAATTAAAGTTTAGCACACTAATCTGCTCGAACTTGTGCAGTGCGGCCGGTGAAGCCGGGGTATTACTGTCTAACAAATTAATATGACCAGTTACACAGGGGCCAACCAATAAAAATTGGCTGTAATCGTCAATTCCTTTTTAAAATAAGATGAAGAATATGCATTATTATGGTGCAATCTTAAATTTCGCGCAAACTACGAAAATAATTTCTCCCATTCAGCGAGTGTTTGCGTCTTTTCCATTGCCCTCACTGCGTTCTAAAATGAACAGCTTATGGGGCGCAATATGGCATAATGCACCGGGCGCAAAAAACCCAAGCGGCGGCCCTGAGTTAGCGTTATTGAAAGTACCGTCGATGCCAAGGAACGCACGTAAGAAAATTTCTTTATCGAGCAGGGCTTTCTCAATTTTGCAGATCAGATTGTGTGGAGCAACCTCTGTTGATTTACGCTTTGAGTAAGCAAACTTGGAGCTATGTCGAGGAAGGGAGAGGGGTCTAGCAGCCTTTCCATCTTTTAGCTGCTGGCTCAGATAGAGACGCTTCAGAAGGAGTGTCGGAACAATTACATCTCCTCCTGGGATTTATAGGGTTGAAAAGATGTCATTGCACATTTAACCTTTTCGAAAGTGCTCTATAACTCTTCTGTTCAACAACCTGAGAAAACTAGTTTCCATAATGATCAAAGTTTGGAAAGAGATCACTCACTCATACGCTGCCTTACGGTACCTTGGATTAGGGATACAGAATCGGTGGATAGTACTCGATTAAATGTCCATGAGTAGAATCGAATAGAAATTACTTAATGAGTACTTTTTACTCGTTCAAAAATACTCGATTATTTGAGAGAGGTATGCACACCTCTGTTATAGATATGAATGTATTCGTAATGGACCATTCCAAACACAAGCGTCGCTTCATTATGTGGTCCCCCTAATAAGTACTAACCACCTCCAATGCTGCTTGACCTTCGCAATAGAACGAGAACAAGCCTCATTTATCTCGATACACGCTCATATATATCAGTAGGACATTATTTTTGAACCAGGACATTTAAAAAATTCAGTCCTCAGTACAATTTACCACCGTGTAAGGGACAAATGTACTGTTTCATGAAAGTCCCGCTCAGTTCTAGGTCTTGATTTCAAATTATGTATTCAAGACCGGTGTTTTTGTGCCGATTTGTGCGTTTAAGTCACCCAGCAAAACAATTATGCCTACCCTTGGAAAAGCCTTATTCAGTTGCATGTATAAAACTTGTCCTTGATGCCATCGTCTGCGTGGTCAGTTAGAGCGGAGTATTGAGTTACCGTAGTACTTCTCAATCTGGTACGTAGACGCACGGTAATAATCCTCTCAGAAACTGGTGATTTCCTAAATAGGCTGGACCTGACTTCCTTTGTGAGTATAACTCCAACGCCAACTTAAGAAGGCCTCACCGTTTGAGGAAGTATGCTTCGGGCATCGTGCTATCTAATGGTTTCTACTTGTTTCTTAATCTAGCTAACCAAACTCAATATAACATAATTCATCAATTAACATATTTAGGTGGTAATAAACACTTTAATCATCACCATAAAATATCATGTGATTAGTACTAAGGTATATCCGTTACCATAAAGTGATTTACGTGTGCCTTATTTGCTGTTATATTGATATGGACGAAAGGCGCTGCTTTTATGTTCATATTACTTCCGACAATTGTGATTTTATTAGCATCCTTAGAGCAAAATTACCACAAAAAGGATTTGAAGTCAATAGTTAACCGCAAAAATCTGTATACTTTTCTTAAAGTTAATAAAATCATTACAAAAAGTAAGCAGTTAGCATCCATTCCGTGATTAGGTTCTAAAAACTCTGCGAATATCCCAAAACTAAGCAATTATCCTTGACTTCCTTTTTTTAGAATACTGCCACAAGCTCCTGCCAATAATATTATCATCTTACTTAATTGTTGTCCTCGAGCACGTAGTACCAATTTCACTACTTAAAAACCGATTAAAGAAAGGAAATGTTTTTAAATGGCTTAAGAAGGAGGAAGCATTCACTCATCATGGCAAAGTACATTTTTGTAACTAAATTACTCAAAAAGTTGAGCTCTTAAAGAGGACCCCTTTTTTCGGTGTATAGACCTCCCCTAAAAGTACATCACAATTAAATTTCCATTTTCTCCTTAATTATACCCTGGATGAGGGAAGATAGAAGGACGAAAAAAAAAACTAAGTAAACTTTTCATGCAACTGAGCTTAAGAACTCTCATGACTTTCCCCGTTTTTGGTCCTTACCTATGGTGGAGCAGGTGAAGGAGTTTTTGTACAGGACTACTTTGAAGGCTTTTCACGAATTTTTAATATTGCATGAGAGTGTATTTTAGTGTTTCCTGGAATACTTAAAGTAACATTCTTAATTTTTGAGAATAATTGATGAAAAATATTCACATTAGTCCTTAATATAATCCACAATAAACTTGTAAGAGAAAACTTTACAAAATCCACGAAGGAGATCCTTTTTCTTAAGCAATATGAAATCTATTTTTTTTTTTTTTTTTTTTTGAGCAAACATCAATTTTTCACATACGCCAGGATATGCTTTAACATAAATATAATAAAATAACAAATTTCCTGTATGTAAAGCAAGGATCAAGGCCTTCCGAGTATGGCTTGATATACTTATACAATGCCAGAGCGTGAGGGAATTTTTGATTAGTTACAGGAATTTCTGCCAGTCAAAGTTATAAAAAGGAATTTTTTTTTTGGGTTTATTTTTTATTTTATCCTTTTTTTTTTTAAATTTTTTTTATTTTGAAATTCTACACGTCCTCGGATGATATGGAATCGTGATGTGTAATGCGATTAAAGAAAATAAGTTTTACCGGAGTACAGATGAGTTTATCCTTTATCCGAAGGAATTGCAAATTCTGAATAATGACAGAGAGACAGGAAAAATTTAAAGTGACTTCAAAGGTGGTTGAGTGTGTTTTATGGTGAGATGATGTGGATGGTGTTATGGATGTTTCGTTGTTTTCAGAGAGTAAATGTATGAGCTCCAGGAAATTAAAGGCAATGTGCTGTAAGCCTTCTTTTATATAGGTTGAATGAAGTCAGTTTTATTGTTTGAAAATGCCTTAAAGATAATATTTAATTTGAACGTTACACAAGGAAGATCGGTGAGTATAGGGGGAAGTCCAAACCGTGCGGACCAAGACACAAATAGTGCTGAAACGTCCTAATCAAAAACCTTTACGAAAGCATAAGGAAATGCGCTTGTAGTAACTTTATATGCAGCTTGACGTATTGAGGTCGAATTCTCTACCAAGCCCTGCACTGAAAGACAGGTCCTAAAATTCACAATGCCTAAACCAGGGGCCAGTTCACGCCATTCGACGTCGACTGAAAACGACACAGAGAGCGTTCACAGACCTTACTATGGTTAACTATGGTAAACTTTTCGTTCAAAAACTTAGAGGTTAACTACACATCACTATTTAACGTTTAAAAACTCCCGTGATTAACCGTAGTAAGATTTTTGAACGCGCGTGTCGTTTTCAGTTGACGTCGAATTGCGTGAGCTGGCCCCAGATCTCCATAACGAGAGAAAATTTTCAGTTAAATCTCTGGCCTGTTCCTCTACAACAGCTACGGTAGTCGGTGTTGTTTGAAGCTTTTAACATAATCTGGCATGTGGCCCAATTGGCCAGTGTCCTATAGTGATCGACAATATTCTTCCGACGTCGTTTTCCGTCGTTATCAGGAGGTCATGTGTCCAGGCAGGCCAAGTCTTTCTAGTCTTGGCGAATGATGTTAGACACCTCTACTTAGAGCTTTTTTTATGTGGCCAAGCTTGGAGTCACCCTTTCTACCTACCAGCAGTCCGTCATGTCGTACTCGTCATTCTGCAAAGTCTAGTGATAAGATTGATTCGAAGGAAGGGATAGAGAACTGACTGAGGGATAGAGACTGACTAAGGCACTCTATCTTCTTCTTCGTAAACAAATATTTCGACTGCCATCTGGACTTATTCTACCTTGGCTCTTTACCTCATATTACTAGGAGAGATCACTTGAAAAATCCCATCAGTATGCTTAGGTATGTGTCTCTTAGACTAGTCAATTTGAGCTCTATCGCATTCGCATCAAACAGTGATACCCTGCTTCTCGGTATCAGGCGACACTGCTACAGAATGTAAAAAGGTCTATAAATTGGGCCCTCTGGGGAGTTTTGGCCGTGCCCGGTGTCCGATCAACAAATAAACTAGTGTTCTGACATTCTTTCCACTGTACCCAAATAGTTCCTCGACTTCGTTGTGAGATATCCCAAACATACTCCACAAGTAGTTCACCAAACCTGGGGTGATCTTCCAGTGCTTAGTATATTTCATCAGATCCCGATCGTCTAGAGGCTTTTTGTACCTTCAAGCCCGATTGATTGATCTGAATGTTGCTTCTTTATTAGATACTAGCTGGCGTGCGCCAAAACAATTGGGAATCTCAAAATCGCGTTTTCCATGGGCTATTACGAGTCTCAAAACCCACTACGAAAGTACATTCCAAATGAAAAGTGTCACTCCGTTCGTTTAAAAACCCAAATCACCCGCTCATTTATATTTCCAACCCAAACACAATTCAACGGTCTCACTACCACTCTTGTCGTGATCCGATTCTACGGGGAAGTGTCGTTGCCCGTAAACGAATTTCGAAATGCGCTTGTATTTTATCTATACACGAAATGTTAATGTGTGTGGAATTGTCATTTCCCCGCCCGTGTTTAAATTTCCAATTCTTTTGGTGCACACTATAGCTTCCGTTTACTTTGCATTTGAGGTGATAAGAATTTTATTATAGAGTAGGAAATAATAAAAACATTTTTTTCGTATTTTCGATTCCGAAAGGTTGTTTTGAAACTGTTTCATCAGAAGCATCTTGCAGCAAATGGAAATGTGTATATACTTTCAAACATGCGTTAAGCTCATTTGCAGGTGTTGATCGAGGTATAACAGGCAAAGTTGAGTGAAAATATCCTGCAAGTAGTATCAGAGCACCTCCCATCGATTGATTTTCCTCGGAAATATCGCAAACCCTCTCCAGCGCTTCCAGCGATTTTTTTATAGACCTTGGTGCATTCTGCCCAAATTATATCTTTGCACTTTTTAACTTCCTAGTATAGGAAGTTATTGTAATCGGTCCGAAAATCGAAATCGAAAATTTCAACGTATTTTCATCTTTCAAGGTCCCAGGAGCATTTTAAGCAAAAAAATTGGGATTAAGTATGTGTGTGTGTGTGTGCGCGTACGTATGTGGTCATTTTTTCCTGCAAGATATCGCGCGAACCAAAAAAGATATCGACTTCGTTGAGGTGTCGTTCGAAGCGTATTAACCGAAATATGATCTGAAAAGATTTTCATAAAATTCGGTCGAGCCGTTTTTTTTTTTTTTTTTTTTTTTTGTTTAAACGAGGTTTATGATTTTTGTACCTGCACGATACCGCGCGAAATAAAAACTATATCGACTTCATTGAGGTTCCGAAAAAAAATATTAACGAAGAAATGATCTGAAAAAAATTTGATAATATTCGGTCGGCTAATTGTCAGAAAGACCTTAAATTGACAAGTCTTGCTAATATCTAATAAACTCGATGCAATGAGACCCATTCTTAACGAAGTGATCTTTTTTGGGTTCTGCACAGCGACAGCCTTCGAAAAAAACATCACTTGTCAAAATCCGACAACCTTTCAAAATTTCGTTACCCTTTACAAACAGTGTGAATTTTTCAAACCTTGGATTGGCACTTTTTGACGGGGAATTGTTTTCTACGCGTGATACAGTTTCAGGAAATTGCGGTTTATCCCGGGATTTCCAGTAGTTACCACAAAATTTGTTCTTTTTGGTCAAGTCTGACAAGTACTTAACAGTTACAGTTTTGCTAATATCTCCGGAAAGCTTTGGAATTTCGCTTCTCAGTTTGTCAACGGCGCTTCAGCACGCTCAATACGAATTTGAACACCCGCTTTAGTGCAGAACGAAATACGGAGGACATATTTGTTTGCTAACGTTCAGGAAAAACAAATTCTCTAGAAAAATCTTGTGGATTTACTACTATTATAATTATTTGAACTAGCTTCTCTCGGGATTGCTTTGTCATCAGTTCTGATACTAGCCAATTTTCCACTAGTGCTAAACGTATAACTATTTTGTCAGAAGTCAGTTTATTCCATCTTCGTTCATCATACTGGGAAGTTAATCGTGTGGACCGAAGGGGTCAAACCCACATCCCAACTAGTTAAGGATTGTGGCAAATCGGTAGTTTTGGCTGATGTCACATGTAGCTGTTTCTATCTAGTCCAAATTCAACGGGAGCTTGGATGCTGAATGCACCGTAAATCCACCATTAAGCAGCGTGTCTACCGACCTTTCCCTTTCAATATGCTAGGGAGTCATAGATTTTTCTGCTATGACGGTTTGAAAGTGTAGCTTTAGCCTGAATTCTGTGGTCTCCAGAACAAAAGAGTGATTGACTTGTCGCTTTTTATTTTTGGCGTTTTGTGCCTGCGTCCATGCAGAATGAAAATAACTTTGGTCCTCCTCCAAGAGTAGAGCAAACAGTTGTAGTGCAAGTAGCTCTTATAGGGTATCCCAGCAATTAAGGCACTTAGCCACCATAGCAGAGGCACGTGGTTCGATTCCACGCAGTGCTATTTTCCTTCATCATTCCACTTCCCTCTCCTAGATGATATGACTTATTGGAGTAAATCCGCATGTTGTCATTAGCAATCTTCTTTTTTCTACTGCAAGTAGATTTCCGACCAAAGCTTGTTGTAGAACTTTACTCTCTAAATGGAATATTTATTAGTACAAAGGAGGTTCCATCCGAGCTCTAGTCCAGGGCCGGCAGCACTCAAGTCGTTCCAACTCATTTGTTACGAGTTTGAAATGAAAAAAATCAATGGAAAACTCGAAACAGTTGATTTGAAACGTCTTATGTGCTGCCACCCCAGTATGCACAGTGCTGGCTAAATTAGACTGTTATAACCGATTTGCCGAACTGCTTTAAAAATGTCTTAAGATAGTTGAACTTAAAAAAAAAAAAACAATTTGGGTGGTGACATAAATGTCCTGGCTGCTTTTTTACCACGATGAAGAGCAATCCTGAATGTATGCTGAGAACTATGTCCTTTGTCGTTTTATGCATTAAGAAGTCAAACAAGTGATGTTTGTGGAAAAAACATGTCCTTGGGTCAACAATGCCTTTAATGAACTACAAACAACATACTGGAATGAGAAAAAATCTAGCATATTCAGCAGTTTTAATGATGTTAACACAAAACTAAATTTTTCCTAATACGCCCCACTATCCACTATAACCGATCTCTTCTGCCCTCACCATCATCATATTTACCAATTCATGTCATGGTAAAATCGTACAAATGCAAGCTATGCAAATTCCCAGAATATTTTACATAAAACCTAAGAAATCCTGCACGAAACCAGAACGGCATCACACAAGAATATAGTCCAAAGTCTTCCAAGAAGCGCTTCTCATGCAGCTCTCCTTCTATACACCAGAACAGTCAATGGCTGTTTGCTGTAGTTTCTAATTACGTTTATTTGTTTGTTAGTTTATTCTAAAAGTTTCTGTTACCCAATTATTATTATTGTTTCCGTTCTCCACCCCTCCCTGCAACCCGTTTTACTAGGGCACCATAGAAAGTAGTAGCCTTGGCAATCTAATTAGCAAAGTTGGACATATCAGATCGTGACGAAAGTACAGGCGAAATTCTAAAGTCAAAGTTATACGGGGCATCGTTGTCGGTCGTCGTAGTCGCAATTCTGCAAGGACAAAAATTACTTCAATTGTAATATGTACGTATAGATGTAAAGATACGAAGGGGGTGGGGGAGGACACAATTACGATGGTGGCAATGAACTTTAAGTATTCTTCTGGGGTTTCCGTAGCATTGAAAATTAATGTTTAATTAAAATCAAGAAAGGCACTATTCGAAAGGGTAATGGAGATGTGGGAGGGGGGAATGTCCTTGATCGTTTGTAATATTGAGGTTAGTTTAAGAGGCGAGGAGTTTTCGGAGTTTGTTTTGACCTCGAAGCAGATAGGATCAATTAACATAATTAACTAGAGAAGAAATTTTGGATTTCGATTGCTCCAATAGTGTCAATGGTACTCCACCTGCCGAACAGGAAGAACCTATGTTTGTCCGACCAAAAGGTCAATTTTTGACTACTAATGCAGTCAATATAGTGACTAGACTGTCAAAGTCCCCAATTGGCGAGAACAGGTACTTCGAAACTATACTCCCAACTGACTGGACGTCCTGCAAGGATGATCGATCTACAACCCAATACTAAAAGCAAACCCAAAATTGCAAAATTGAGACATACATTTAATATTTAACACCCATAACACATTCCAAAAGACAAAAACCCCCATACAACCTTAAGTGCCCAAGGCAAAATGTTAAAAGGATTCAATTTTATAAATCCTTGTTCCTTCTGCTTGTTATAAGCCAACCACCACCAGACCCTTTATGTACGAAGCTCTAGCTGGCTGCTCTGCAATCATGTCACACTGGAGTTGAGTAACGTTGTGGCACTTTTGAACATTGTCACAGGCACGTCCTCGCTCCCTATATATATACTATAAATATATGATATAAAGGACATGCACCGTGTTTGTTACTGTCGTGTACTTGTGATCCTTGAAGGTATCACACAGGGGAGTCTGTCACCCCGGGTTGTGCAATGTAACTGTCCCATTTTCCATTATTTTATTTTAATATTTAAATTTATTCCGGGTTATAAGTCGCAATTTTTCGGCGGTGTTGAAACTTTTGAGAGTTGCTGGAGGTAGGTACTTAAGCTGCTTGCAGGCTTCAATTTTTGTTAAGCCGTGAAAAGTGCAGTTTTGAGGAGGGAACACAAGTTTCAATTTTAAATGAGATTGTCAATGGTGGATTTGTAGTTCGTTTTTTGACAGGGGTTTTTTGTAGAGTTATATTGAGCTTTATTGCTTGGTCCTATGACAACGTCCTCTGTAATTGTTTCTGGTCTCTTTGTACATAGTAGCATTCCAGCTACACGTTTATAAATAGAACAACTCGACTGTGGAACTGACTTCTACAGTCGGTGTTTCTGAACTCATATAACATCTCAGAACTCAAACGCAAGGTCCATCGACATCTTCTCATGCACCCTCCAGACTCTAACCTATCCTTTCTCCTCTATGCTTCAAATCAAGCTTACTACTAGACACTGACCATGTCTTGAACGACATGACAAATTAGTAGTACCTAAGCTTGACTTTACCACATAGAAAAAAAATGTTATTACTCTGACGGACGACCGATCGTGAGGATACTAAGGCAGAGTGCCGGAAGTCAGTGAAGACAGCATATACATATTTCAAGTTTTTATATTAACATGGCCCATACCCGCAATCCATATTTTCATTATCAGGTATCATGCTTTTGGGCTATTAGTCAAACCCTAGCTGTGCACCATTTGTAAGAATAAGTCGTGGATTTGGCACCATTTCACATAATCTCATTGGTGCTAACAAACGCTCAAACTTACTAGACCGAAGCACTTGGCTTCTTGTACTTGACTTCCGAGTTGCAAATAATTCGTAAAGTTCAGCTTTTTGTCGTTGGCATTATTATTCAAGTAATGATGATCAGGTGGCGGAAGTTGCAATGTTTGTATGTCCTGATCAGTAGTTTCGAGAAAATGCCATATCGATTTTAAGCGAATTTGAAGTTTGACCGATTTGCAATACCAGTTTCAAACCAGTTTCAACAATAATCACGCGCACAACCAGTTTGCAACTAAAATTAAACCTTTTAGTACGCATGCATGATGAGTTAACTCAGGTTGAGCCCGATTCCATGTAGACGCGAGTCGAGTTTAGTTAGAGTCAATTGAACTAGACAGCTATGCTACCTGGATTGAGTTGAAATTATGCATATAGAATCGAGTTCAGTAGTTGAATTTAGTATATACTGTCAACCGCACCCATAACCTTTGAATCAACTCAACCTCAACTCAATTATTCAACTCATCATGTATACGTTGTATTTATCCATACACGAGCGCAACTAATTTTTGGATCAAACGGTGTTCTGTGCCCCCATCATTTTTAGTCACGACGATTTGGCAATATGTCTAGTATGTAGTTCAGATGACGTGCAGCCAGGCAATTTAAATCGCTTTGGACCGGCAAGAACAGTCGCACGCGGCCAGTTGCAAGGTAGTTTCAAATCGGTCTCGTTTCTGTCGACCTGCGTGTGGATTCCCACTTCCGTACCTAGGCAAGATTACGAAACTGTTGTGTATGCAACTGAGATTGCCTTAGCCTGCAGACGAAGTAGTTTGGTATGATTTCCCCCGCCGTATTTGGTGGTAAATAATCACGTACTGCATTTCTTTCGTCAATCCATAACTTTCCTGCGTTCATTTAGGCATTGTCAATATTTTTACTCTAGATGCTCTATGACCCCGGATGCATATAAGTGTGTCCCGATTAATAGTACCTAGCTCATCCTGTTGAAAGTCCCAAAACTAATATGAACCTAGTCCTATGAGGTCGCTTGATTGTAAGGTAGATTTAAAATCAGCTTGTTGGTTCTTCTCAAATTTTCATAAGTGCTTGAAAATACAACGTGCACCTCTTGTTGAAAGACAGAAATTGTGGTGCAACACCATCTAAACGATTCACTAAACCCTGGGGTTTCACTTCAAACCGCAGCAGCCAAACTTTTGGAGTGATCCGTGTACCATATGACTCTATCCGGTAGTATCCTTAGCAAAACCCAACAGAGATTTTCTTGTATGTGCAGTCAAAGTGGCTTAAACTTTCAGACCTTTACTTCTTTCACTTTATACATGTAGCGAATTTTAAGATTTGGTGCCCTGGGCCTATAAGATTTGCCAGATCAAGAATTTAGGTCATACAAAAAAATAATCACCTTATATTTAATTATTAGTTCGGAAAAATAAAGTTCTACCCTGTTGTGACAAGACATTTTCCCATGCTCAAGTAACCCAATACCCACTAAGATATGTAATATAACCCTCTATTGCAAAAGGAGAAATGAAGAACCAGGTATGTGTGATAAAGGTTTAATCCATATTCATCCTCATGCGAAGTTTTATTTTTAGTAAAAGTTTAACACATTTTCGTTCAATTTAGCTAATGCCCTAAACTTTAAACTAATTACAGAAAATCATGTTTTTTTTTTAAATTAAATTTTAAAGTGTTAAATTCTTTGATACAAGTTTCCAAGTACAACACAAAGGCCAAAACCCAACAAGAATCCTTGAAGGTGTCTCTTTTTGATGGAAAACTAAGTTCATAGGCCTTCAATTTCTACACCCAACATCCTCATTCATCTATCTAAAATTCATCTTTGTAGAATTTCAGATTAATTAATTTTAAAGTCAGGTAAAACTTATCTACAAGAGCATAAGCACCCTGCAGAGTTCAAGTTATGTATCTCTATGTATATTCCCCAAAAAACATCCACCCACGGGTTAAATTATGTAAGCAACCTGTCTTAGAAACTTCTCTCAATCCTTGAAATCCTATACACTCCACTTTCGAAGTCATTGGTTACGAGAGCAACATAAATTTCTCATCCCCCAACACCCAGACTCTCTCTCTAGTCTCCGGGTAAGCCTTCATCAAATAAGAGGAGAGGGGTAAAAAACCCAAAAATTTTGGACACAGCACTTCGGAAATATTTTTGGTTGTTTGGACTTTAAATAAATTGTCAGAAATTCATAACCTGTCAAACAGCATTACTAAGGTCAGACAGAAGTTCGGATTCCCACATGTGTGTGCAAAGGGTACGGCCCCCCAAAGTGAACTTGACCTTGTACCCTAAAATATAGAGAACCCAAAAACCGACCGAAGGAATGCGATACTTGAACGAAATTCCGGGGGCAGGATTTATTTAACCTATTGTGTGTGTAGGAAGGGTTGAACTCGTGCTCCATATTTGCTAAACCTATTTATTAAGGATGTGCCAGAGGCGGCATGAAGGACGCATGAGGTATACATTATATGTGTATATACTCGCATGTTGTGGGTGGGATTTGGATAACAAAAAACAACTTAAAGAAAAGTATAGAAATTTCATTATGTAGACAATGGGGTAAACATTTCGGGGTTGCTGGGTAGAAGTTGGGTTAGTGGTTGGGAGGAGGTTGGGGATATCACACAATCGAGAAATAAGGAACAAAGCTGATCGAATCTTTCAGAAACGTGTCTCTACTTGTGTCCGGTATTTATTTACCTGGACATATTTATTGAGGCTATCGAAGGTGGGAATGGAATAAAGTATAGTCAGCAATATTTGGTAGAAGAAAAAAATAATATTACAGGGTCTAACACTATCCAAATTCAACTAGATTGAAACTAGCTAAAAAAAAGCATACAGACTACTCAATGATAATGAAATAAATCAGGGTAAAAATACTTTAAAAGGACAAGAAATAATTCAGTTGGAAAAAGGTTTAATTTTGGGATGTTCTGTATAACTTTTGAATCTAGTTTTTGCACACTCAATCATTTGGTTAGAAATTGAATGATGTCAAACACTATTTTACAAATACATCCAATTACTGAAAGTGCACTCAACTTACCTCTTTGAGTAATATGAACAAGTTCACATTTCTCCTCTTTTGAAAAGGTGCAGTCCTTTGAAGACAATTTCAGATTAGTTTCAAGGTAAAATGATGATCAGGTTACAAAAAACACTTCACCGTCACTTGTACGTCTTTTTGTGCACAGAAACTATATGGATATTATAGAATAGCCAGGGCAAAGCTGTTCGCCAGAAGCTATGACCACAATCAATTTCTTTAAATTTTAGTTCAGTTCATTAAACTGAGGTGAGGTGTGAAGTCGACAATATGATAGAGAGGTGGGTTTATATGCTTAGAAACAAACAATAAGAATTTAGGTTGGAGACTCGCGATTTCGAGAAAGGTTCAATAAAGGATTCCTAAAGATAGGGTCTACCATACCTACTTTATCTCTGTGATAAATAAAGAGACTAAAGGAACTGGGTTAACATACTGCAGGACTGCATGGGGCAATTTTGGGAACACTACTACGACCTTAGGGCAAGGAATGACATCCAAACGATAGATCAGGGATGCAGGAAATAAGAGCTCATCATTGACTTTCTGGAGTTTCTGTCTTCAGCGCTTTCCGTGGCTTGGGCGGTAAAATATGTATGCGGAGTGTATGCACCGAGAGGCTTACCTGTATACAGTAGGTTGAAGAAATGATCAGGAAAGTATATATGACATGAGGAGAGTACGCCCAGTAGGACCGGTAAGCTTACAGAAGTACTGAAATCAGCACTTACTGGTAAGGGGTAGGCCTTACCACTCCCTTTTACAGAAGTGCTTACTTTTACACACGATGTCATAGGGGGTAAGGCCTTACTTTAGTACTTACCTTAGAGTACTTATAGAACTGCTCATCTGTAAGGGGTATAGTAAGGCAGCAAATGGAACATTGCAAAAAGAGCTATTCATGGGCGCCTGTGGATATGTGATCCGGTGTCGAAATGCTTTTATTTCTTCATCTTTTACAAATGCCTTTTTTTCCAAGCCCGAGAGTGGCTTTACCTAAGCAGTCCCCCAACTAAATTCTCCATTTCTCCAAAGCTGCTTGTCCTCCGTATCGAATGAGAGCCGGGCTATTGAGTATGCTAATGTCGCATTTTATGTCGACGAATATAATTGCCCGTTTTCTTTCTTTCTATAAAATTTATGAAAGCTCCCTTGAGTCATCGGGCAGACTCTCACTTGTTTGGGTATAATTCTGGACTACATCTTACCATCTGCCTTCTCTTGTAATGGGGTTTGTAAGGGCTCATCTAGCACCAAGAAAATAAGGGGTACCCCTTACCAGATGAGTACTTATTTCAGTGCTCCATCGGTAAGGCCTTCCTAGAATTCCTACTGGGCGGTAGTATATAAGTAGAGGTATAAGTATATGTAGATGGCCATTGCGTTTGCTGACTTAGGAAACACCGATTGTAAAGCGATAAAATTTGAAGGCGGCGGCTACATATCTACGGGGGCTCAAAGAGTCTATTGAAGCGTAAAAGGAAGTTTGATGGCGCGGGTTTGTACCTTATTCAGTCATACTAAGGTGTTTTTTGGGGCGTAGCCCAGATATACCAGGCTTAGAAATCAGACGGAGTCTAATAAATTGGAGTGTGCCCAAAAACTAAGCAGGTATGCAAAGCGAAATGATGTGACTAGAGTGCATATAGCTATGGTTTGAAAGACATATACCTAGCGAGAAATCGTTCTGCAATATCAATCTTAGAATGCTCCTTAAAAAGCATGCAGCGGTCCCCTTCCCATACCAAGTATATAATATTGCATGTCGGCATAGGTAAGCCCTGTTTTTAATGATCTTTTGGAAGCGTTTTTGAATCAATGGGAAAAGCCTTTAGATTAACGAATAAGAATCAGTGTAGAAAACCTTTTATTTTTGTTCACTTTTTCCCATAGCCTTTTCGTCATTCCAAACGCGAGTGCCGTTTTGCCAAGCGGTCCCCCAACTAAGTAGTAACCATATCCAATGCTGCTTGACCTCCATAATTGAACGAAAACCGGTTTTTTGTGTATGCTAATGGCATCCTTTATGGTCCTACATGTTTTTTAAACCCTACCCCCTTAAAAGTGCTGTGAATTTTTCCTGTGGGTAAGTATAAATCAGAAGGAAGATCAACGATTTGAAAAGGCAGTAGCCAACTTCCAAATTCTGAAATCTGAAACCAAACTCTGCAATTTTTATATGCCGGGTAAGGAGGCTCATCTCTCTGCCCAAATTTTTCTAACACACTTCATATACAGAGCCATCTTTAGGTTGACGAACGGTATAGGTGATTCAAAGAGATCAACATCGAGAAATCAACTGGAACTGACCATATACCTACTCCCTATAATGTTAACGAAGCAAATTGGTGAACTGGGCTTTAAAATAACCTCAGTTCGCATACAATTTCCACATATTCAACTGAGGATAAAACAAACCTCAGTTCACCCAACTGGACTCGAACTGAAGTTAAACGTAAAAGCTCGATCAAAAGAGATTAATCAACTGGAATAATGGCATGCCAATCCAGTGGGTTTTTGTATTTCTAACTCCTGGCAAAAAAACAACAAAAATTTCAAACACAAACTGAACACATATTGCACTTGATCCGATGAAGCCACTTAATGTGGATTGAACTGAACATTATTGAACTGAAGTCGGTGAAGCCGAGTCATAAATGTGACGGAAAGACCTTTGTTGAAATGACTATATATTTCAAATCGCCAAACAGGCATCCTAGTGCGAGATGGAATTTCTTTTTTAAGCCATTCGTTCAGGTCGTTATATACTAATCCTACATTCGACCCCACCAAGAATACAGCTTCTTTAATTGGAACGAGCTACGAGCGTGGCTACGAAAGCGGTGACAGCCATAACCAAGCCCTGTCGCAACTATCATAGGTACCATTCGACTGAAATAAATGCTCCACGGCAATCCTATGCCCGAGTGATATTTAAACCCGCTTTAGAACGTTGTCTTTGTCGACAGAACACAATCCCAGTTTCGGCACTATGCCTTGCAGACGAAAGCTGAAGAGAAAAATTAGGAAAGTCCATGAATTTATTGTTGGATGGTAAGGAAGAAGGAATAATAACAAGTTATACGGAATGATACAAGAGTAGTGCAAGGTGAAGTACAATGTCACTGCGAGGAATTCGAATCTTTTTCTCTTGGATGGCATCCTGACGCCGTAATTCCAAGATTATCGAGTCCTCTTTGAAATCTTTTCAGAAGATGTTGATGTTAGGTAGCCTCTAATTTGTCTTTTCGAGGCAATCTGATGCCAAGTTTAAGATCTCATTAAAAAATCCTTAGAAACCTCGTGATCAAGTTTTCGTTTTCCGTGCCTCCTTAAAGTGTAGAATTTGTTGAACAAAGATTTTTGGATTCTTTATTTGGAAATATCTTAGTAATATTGATGATATCCTTTGTAGTTGACGTTTGTAGATGTTATATCCTGATCTCTTCCATTATTGCAACCATACACAGTGGTTTAAACCACTTCCTATAATTAGTATTATCTTTTCATCAACAAGGCGCTGTTGTGTGAAAGCTAAAGAACCTTGTTTTTTCAATATACATAATCAATGACATGCCTCAATAGCATGTACTTAATCTAGGTAAAAGCTTCCCATCTATCTACATATTTCACACCACCCAAATGGTCTAAGAATCCCTCCAAGAATCCTTCAAGTCATGGTTACCCCCAACCTATAAATATACATGAACTATGGAAACAAACAATAAAAATGTTCCTTCGTCATTCAAAAACAAAAATAAAAATAAAATAATATTAACCAAGTGAAATAAATAAATAAATTAATTATCAATTCCAGAACACACCTTAACACGTGCGCCATCATTGATTGAAATCCAACTCTCGATTCGAAATAGGAGCCTTAAGGATCCTTGATGTAATCACTGCCGGTGGGTGGCCTGCCAATTACGAAGAAAAAAAAATGTGGAGAGAAATTAATTAAATTAGTTGTAGAAGTGTGATGTAATAAGAGAAATGCTTTTTACTTTAATTTAAGGACGAACTTTCTTTAAGGATAGTCATTAAGAACAAAGCATCAACCTTGTGCAAAGGAATCATTTTACTTTCGTTGTATTTTGTTGTTGTTGTTGTATGGCTGTTTTGTGTCCCTTCTGCAGTTGGAAGGTGTCAGATTATTTTATCGGGAAGTTTTTTCGGGGAAGAATATTGAAGTGGTTGTGTTAAGGACATGTATGAGGAAATTCGGGGTGTTTTGGGTAGGAGAATATAGGTTGAAGCTGAAGGTTGTTTGTATTTAAAAAAAAAAATTGGAGGTAAATGGTTTTCCCTAGTTTATATGAAGAATTAATAGGGTGAGCCATCGATAGAGCTGTGATCGTAATTTCAGTAGACGGTACTAAGGTGTTGCAGCCCAAGAGATCTAGGAGGTCCTTGATGTCTTTTATCAGCCTTCAACTCGCCGAACCTATTCTAGCGGCTTTATCTATCCTGATCCAAGAGATCCAAACGCAACTCATACTAAGTGATAGCTGTCATTTGGTCTATTAAATAAAATTTTATGTTTAACTTTATCTTATCCTCTTAATTTTCCACCATACTCTACACCCATAACTCCTGATTAATATTCATCAATAAATTATTTTTCAAACCCACATAAGAATGAACCTTTCCAGAAATCGCAAATCCCCTCCACACTAGCTCCTTCTTCCCTTTTGGATTCCGAAAAGTTTTAATGAGTTTTGAAGAAGTTCCCCAAATGCACACACTAACAACACACACACTCCTGCCTCTAACAACCCCAAAACGACACGGTGCACATATATGTATTTTCATAATGATCAGAAGGAGAACTTTTCGCTACAATATTCAAAGTATCTGAATCTGCTGCCATTAGAAACTACATGGCAAACAAAAAATTCTCGAGAGCAAACAAGAAATTAAGGGATTTATATGTTAAGAAAGTTGCCGGCGACACTGGCGCAATATGTAATCAGCAACGGCGGCGAGATTCTGTGTCACTCTGCGTATTAGTAGTACTTACTTTTGGGGGGCGGTTTGACAAACCCAAGGACTCTCGCCCACTTGTATGTGCTTAGTTTCGGATAAACATTCATTTAACGAAGCCCAGGATTGGCGGTAATCCTTCACCGAAAATGATATTAAGGACATTCATTATTATTGCGCGTAAATTTCATTACCATTTATCATGGTTACTTTAAAGTTAAAGTTGGTTTAATGTGAACTGTTATGAGTGTATGAGCACTAAGCAATTTGTCTGGAGATGTGGAGTGTGAAGTTTGCAACTGGATATTGAGAGAAGGGTTTTGGGAAAGTTATGTAATTGCCAGCAGGACCAGGATTTGCAAACTTAGATACTTTTGCAGGGTCTTCATATTACCCAGAAATCAATCAAAAGCATTGAGAACAACTCAACTCAACTTGACTCCATCAATACCCCATGACCGCCCAAAGCCAAACCTATTCGATCCTCCGTACAGAGCTTACTACAAGGCATTGCTACTTAAAGTGACCAACGCCATAACGGATTCATAGTACAAATGATTGTTTATCGATTTTACATATTTATTTGGTGACACAGAGAGCAAAAACGATAGTGTTGTTACTGCAAAAACACAAATCCCACTCGTGTATCATGTGAGGAGCAAATTGTAGCATTCTCAGAAAATGCTTGGTGGTAGAGTCTATATGATGTGAAATAATAATAGGCCAAACATCCGTTGGATAGCGCATACCTCTATAATTGATAACATCCGCGGAGAATTGAGACCATGAAAAGACGGAGGATTCAGAATAGAGAACCGGGTGATTAAGCGAAAACACCTAAAAGAACAGACTCATACACGTCGAGGTAAATTAGTAGGATCATTCACCTTCCGATTGCCTTTGGTTTTAATTTAGAATGTAGTGTCTAGTAATCGCAGCAACCAGTGTATAAAGATGGCCTGCGACAACACAAAATCCGCAGAACTGTACAAAGCTGCGGTAGCTAGAGTCGGAGAAGTTTTCCCCGGCGTCAGACTGAAACACTAATGCTAGTGATATTCCATCACTTCTTAGGGCCCCACGTAAAACCGATAACTAGAAATTTATCAATAGGAGACTAACAGGGCCACAATGCAAGTTATTCTGCTCCTAAATAAAGAGTACTTGGTACAACTGGCAAAAGAACTGTGCGCCGTGAATTACGGCTTCAAAAAGATCGAACTAAAGATCTATAAAGCAGACACGTAAACCAGGCGGACTGCACCAATGTCTCAGATGACGAAGCATATGAAAACATTAAAACCGATGGTGAAAGCCCAGCTCAGAAGTTGACTCATCGACAGCTTGACGAAGACATCTCCAGCGACGAAATAGCGGAGGTAGCTCTCGTCGAAATAATCAAACCACAAAATGATATCATTGTTAAGCAGCGTCGGCTATGTTTTTGCTTCCCTTAGCATTAGGCGAAATAGATGTGGCCCTAGTCTAAGAGCCAGAGATGGCAGGTCTCAGGATCTGTGGTTTAAGGGCGCCTTAATAGAATCTCTTTTATACAATAGGTAAGGGAAAGCCCAGAACTGGTGTTCTGGTCAAAAATAATATAACCCCCTTTTTTATCCTTCACGTTAGTGACGGAAACCTTACTATGGTCGACCTATAGATAAAACAGAAGGAACTCAGGATGACCTCTTTCTAGCTAGCCCACGAAGGTGAAGACCTTCTATCTCCTATGGCCTTTCAGGACTTGGTAAGGTACACTGATGCTACCACGGTCCTGTGAATGGGAGGGGATGCAAAGGCAGACCATATACAATGGCGCAGCACTGATACCAATGGTCGAGGTAAACACCAAACTTACTATTTGTAACAAAGTTAATGATCCCACCTTTGCTACCAAAAACAGAGAAGAAGTGCTGAGCATCACCCTTGTCTCATTAGCTTGAAAAGTCTTGAGATAACCCTCATTCTCACCCGAGTAAAAATGAAACTCGCCCTATAGAGCACCAGGTAATCACGATAAGTGTCAATTGACACGAACGAGTCTTAAACCGTGTACTCTACCTGCGGGCGCTGTGCGTTCTAGTACGTACCTGCTGCATGCTAGCTGCAGGCGAGTTTCATATTTACTCGGAAATAAAACTTGCCCACTCCTAGCATGCACACTCCAGCCACATGCAACAGGAATGCACGCTCCCGCTACAGGCATGCACGCTCCCGCTACAGGCATGAATTTATTCTAGAATAAAGGGAACAAAATTGAGGCTTTAAGAAATTTTATAGGACGAAGAAAAAGGGCAATTGTCTCGGTGATCATAAAGGGTGCCAAAAGCATACTAAGTTCTCGTTCGATTGCGTAGGTCAAGCAGCATTGGATGTGGTTAGTAGTTAGCTGGGGGACTCCGTGGTAAAACAACACTTGCGTTTGGAATTATGTATGCCGATGCGCATGAATTTATACATAAATGTTCATGCCTGTAGCGGGAATTTTTAGATTTTCGTGCCTTTGACGGTAGAGTGCAGGCCTGTGACGGGAGCGTGTAGATTTTCCTCGTTGAAAATTGCCCTATATTCAGATGCAGCGATATCAAATTAACTAGAGCCTGTAGCACATTCTACAGACATATTGACATTGTTTTCATTTCCTAAACTTAGTTTGTTACTTAAAAATTACAGCTGTCCACCGAGTTGTTTTTGGACCTTTAAAGGATCTTGTTAGTTCGTTCGTTTTTAATGGTACCAAAGGCTGCCGGTGTTTTAGAGCGTTTTCTTTGAATGGTTTGAAGGGTCTCAAAACTGACTGAAAAATGTTTAAGATTTAAAAATATCAAAGGATAATGGTCCATCAAGTGTTCGCCACAGAGGGCCTTCAGTAGAAGATCTCGTAGACGTAGAGGAAAGAGCGAATTCACTTGAATGCAATCGTTCACCAAAGAATGCAAGCGAGTTTCTTTTCAAAATAACTTCGTTAAATTGGTGAAATTCCCGTTTAAATTTAAGGAATATATTTTAAACCTATTAAAAATAATAATACCACCAAACAAAATGCAGAGTGCGAGAGGAGAATAAACGAAGCCGAATAAGTGGAGGTCGGAAAAAGTGGAGCATAATATAAAAAGAAGCATCCTTAAGACGATTGCGGTTAAGATCTTCGTTCATTCTCCAATTCTCCAATGGTGTTCCTTATACATATAAAACAAAAAACAAAACAAAAAATAAAAAAACACCAGCAACAACACGACAAAAACAAAATGTTGGAAATTAAGACCGGAATTCTTTTAATAAAATTTGAATTCTATTGTTTCCTATCATCGTCCTTGGCAGATTTTAGGGTCGGAACTGAGTACAGTGGTCGGAGATTTGCAACTCCTTTTTATTATGAAGGACGTTCGGGCCGGGAGCAAAAGGAGAGGGTAAAAATAAAAATATATAAAGGAAGCGGCGAGACAAAAAGGAGAACGCAAGAAAAAAAGTTTCTTCGTTTTTTTCCACAAAAAGAAAATCCCAAGAAAATGGAATAAATTGGATTAAATTAAAATGCCTGTCTGAGAAGGGAAAATGCTGAATTTATTGCCTTTTTCTAATTTCGGAGATGTTTTATAATGCGGAATTGTTAAACATCTTTAATTTTTTTAAATTAAATTATTATGGTTTTTATGAGGAAGAGAAAAAAAAATTTGTGAAAAGTAATGAGAGAAGTTTTTTATGAAGATTTTCGCCTTTAATATAAATAATAAGCAAAAAAACAATCGAACCTCTCTACTAAATATTTTCTCAATTTTATTTTCAAATTTTTTCGTTTCGTCCTTGCTTATCCTTAAGAATTATAATTTTTCCTATACTTATTACAATTCTTTTTGCTTTTCTTTATGATCTTATCGTAGATGAATGAAATTTATTCCGCCTACGGCTTTATTTTTCTTATCTCTCCCTCCCGCTCTTAACCGAATTTCAAGGTTATATCCTTCAGTTATTCCTTTCAAAAGTATCCTTAACGTTGCTTCCGAACCAGATGGAGGCTTACTTTGTCAAAAATATAATATAATTCTGATCTTTACAAAACTCTGCTTTATATGCAAATATTTTATTTTCCTGGAAAATTCGTGGAATTTTGTCGTAACTTTTATGAAATTTTGTTGGGCCATTGTTGGTAGGCAATATGGTGGGTGGATGGTTGGTATATACTGTGGCAGGTGGATATCTATGTCATTGATATGATGTGATTATTAATGATAAGTGGGATTGTTTAAGGGTGTGTGATAGATTATCATATTAAAAGTAGATTGGTATACAAAATTCCATTTTAGACTTTGCTAATTGACTTTTAAAGGTTTCTGGAAAAGGAAATTTGATAAATTCAGGGTATTCATGTCAGTTAACAAGTTCATTAACCCCAGAACCAGTAAAGAAAATTGTATATAGAAATTAAATAAAAAGTTAACATTTTATATCAAATCTATTTGCTTCCCTGGAAGAATTACAGAGTGCCATGGTTAGGTTAGGTTAGATATGGCTGAGCTTTTGGTTCAAGCCCACACACTTAGGCCAGAAGGATAGGCCCATTGTGATGCCATAGTGATCCCACTTTAAACTTGATGTTAAAAATGTCGTTTCTTCGTTAAACCATCTCGAGGAAGTAATGAATCTTCTAAGTTGCGGGAGATGACTTCGAGATTTCCGCAAGGTTGCTTAGAAAGGGTTCACCAAATGTGGTTAACCTTATCCTGCTTAGGGCCGGGCAGTGACAGAGGAGATGTAGTACACTTTCCGCCTCGTCCAGGTTCTTACAGCTTCTGCAGAAATCGTAGGTCTCAAGACCTAAACGGGTCGCATTCGTCCCTATCCGACAGTGTCCGGTCAACACTCCCACTATAACTGAGAGTTCTTGTCTCCCAAGGCTCAGTAATAAGGTGGGACGCCTGAGATCATAGGAGGGCCAGGTTAATTTGGCCAAAGTGCATTTATTAAGATCCCTCCAATGTTTTTTCGCTTGTGTGAGATTTAAAGGAGGGAGGTATAACAGAGCATTTAAGGCCTCTGTAGGTGTGGAGCGAAGTGCTCCTGTTATGCATAACTCCGCACATCTTTGTACTCTCTGTAATTTGTTTAGCACGGTGGATTTACTCAGAGTTGGCCACCACACTAAAACCCCGTAAAGGAGAATTGGGCGGACGATCGCTGTGTAGATCCATCGCACAATGTAAGGGGAGAAGCCCCATTTCTTGCCAATGGATTTTTTGCAAGCGAAAAGCGCGATGTTTGCTTTCTTAATGCGCTCTTCTGTGTTTTCATGCCAGAGGAGTTTCTTGTCCAGAATTACTCCTAGATATTTGGCACTGTTGTTAATTTTAAGCCTAACATTGTTAAGCCGGGGGGGGGGAGGTGTGTTAACGGAGAGATCTTATACCTCCTTGTGAAGAGGACCAGCTCCGTTTTTACTGGGTTAACGCTGAGTCCACGGGTAGCAGTCCAGCTTGAGAGGGTTTGTAGCGCTGCCTCCATGAGATCACAGAGGACTTGAGGAAATTTTCCTTTTTTGATGATAACAACATCATCTGCGTACGCCAGGACGTCATGTCCCTCTGCCTGCATGCGTCGCAACAGCTGGTTCATAGTTACGACCCATAGCAGTGGGGAGAGTACTCCTCCTTGCGGAGTGCCTCTATTTACGGCCTTTCGGACCGAGCTATCGCCCAAGATCGAGCTCACCATCCTGCCAGTAAGCATTTGGTGAATAAGAGACACCAACGATGTCTCGATCCCATGTTCTGTCAAGGCCAGGGTAATGGCATCCGGCAAAACATTGTTAAATGCTCCTTCTATGTCAAGAAATGCTACTAGTGTATACTCCTTAACCTCGAGGGATTTTTCAATGGTTGAGACCAGTGAGTGAAGAGCAGTATCAGTAGATTTGCCCTTTATATAGGCGTGTTGTGCGCCAGAGAGTTCCGAGGTCAATATGGTCTGCCTCAAATATCGATTAGCCTCTCCAGAGTCTTTAATAGAAAGGATGAGAGGCTGATTGGCCTGAAGTCTTTGGGTGTTACGTGGGAGGCTTTTCCTGCCTTAGGTATAAAAACTACTTTAACCTCTTTCCAACTAGAGGGAATGCAGTTATTTTGGAGGCACCCGGTAAACATGGCCTGCAACCAGGGCATAATATAACTAAGAGTGTGTTGCAGTTGTGCCGGCACTATGCCGTCAGGGCCTGGTGATTTATAGGGCTGGAAGGTGCACAGAGTACCATACAATCCCTAAAAACAACAAATCTCCAGGAATTGATAACATCCAGCAGAGTTGATCAAACAAGAATCGAATCTCTTTCAAAAACTATACATACATTACTATGCTGCATATGAAGGAATGAAAAAATGCTTGAAGATTGGGAACAAAATATTATCTGCCCAATACTCAAGAAAAGGGAAAAATTCCACTTTGGAAATTATAGAGTCATATCTCTTTTAAGCAGAGTATTTAAAATAAATTAAAAATAATTTAAAATAATGACAAATATAATTAAGGCCAGACTGGAACCTTATGCAGAAGCCGCAATAAGTGAATACCAAGCTGGATTCAGAAGAATTAGATCAACAATGGACCAACTTTTTTCAATAAGGCAAATCCTCCGGAAATTCTGGGTATACAACATCGACGTGTATCAACTTTTCATCGACTTCAAACAAACATACAACATCGACAGGAAAAAATACAATGCTGGACCTAAACATACCCCAAAAGATAGTGAAACTGACGAAAATGACAATGGAAAATACAAGATGTACTGAGTCAGATGAGTCAGAATACAAGGAAAATCGACGGAGTCCTTCCCAGTTAAGCACGGCTTAAAGCAGGGCGGTGGGCTGGCACCTATGCTATTTAATCTCTGCCTAGAAGGAGTAATTCGCAAAGTAAACATTGATGCGAACGTAACCCTGCTTAACAAATCAAAACAATTGGCATTAAATGCTGACGATATAAACTGCCTTGCCAGATCACTGTCATACCTTAGAGAAATATTCACGGAATTAGAAGAAAGAGCCAAAGATATAGGGCTGGAAATAAATGGCGACAAGAGTAAGATTCTAGTTCAGTCAAGCGTGGGAAAAAAAATCACAACACCACCTGTCTTCTTCTTTACGCTCCTTTAATCCCTCATGGGACATAGGGCGGACAACACCACCTGGGAGGATATAACTTCGAACGGATAAACGAATTTAACTACCTGGTTTAACAATCAGCGAGGACAGCGATGAAACAATAGACGTACAACGAAGAATAAACGCTGCAAACAAATAAGAATCCACAAAACCATCATACGCATAGTAGCTACGTATGGATGTGGAGCATGGAGTATCTCTCAGAAATCTCAATCAATCTCAATCTCGGCCCAATGAATGAAGACATGAAGAATACGCTACAATCACGAATTGTACGATCTATACAAAAAGTGTAAACTTTCGAAACAAGCCAAGCTACTGCGTTAACATTGGACCGGCCATGCCCAAAGAATGGATGACTCAAGGATACCAAAAAAGCCTTGTACCTCCTACCAGATGGCAAAATACCAGTTGGCAAACCACGGTCAAGGTGAGAAGACAGCGGAGGGACGTCTGGAGGAAGAATCTGATGGAGGCCAAGGCTCGAATTAGGCTGAAGAGCCATCGAAGAAGAAGAAGACGAATGTTAAAAAAACATTATTTAAAATAGTTTTCGATTATTATAGTCTCCAACAATATTTTATTCTCTAGTGGGCGTCTTAGGTCCATTTTACACGATGAAACACGAAGCGAAACAAAGTTTTCGGCAATTGCTGATTCCCTTTTGGAGTATTCAAGTATTCGCTATTCGAGATTACCTTGTCCAAATTTTCGTTTCCTTCTCATAAAATTACCTTATGGAATTCACTTCACTTACAAATATTTCCTTCTATACAAAACAATCGAATCTACTCACACGTAACATATCCGAACAAGTCCTTACTGCCTTAGTAACCTCATAAACCGATATTCCTAAAAGGGACACAAAAATAAAAGAAAAAAAAAACTCCACAAACCTTTAAATAAAAAAAGAAAAAAGACACCACCACCAAATTGTGGCCACAACGCATTAGCGCTACTTACAATCAATTTCACAGAATCCCCATAGCCCATCAAATCCTTGGAAAACGATATCCTTCAGTCTCACAGTGGCACAACAAAGTATCAGTATCTTTCTAAACTTACTAAAGGGATATCGTTCATTCTTTTGCCGGATCTGGTTCGCCACTGGGGTTAGATCAGATGGCCTGGGGGATAACAATGCTCTGATATACGATATCCTTTTAAATTTGAACAACTCAATCAGCAGGACGAAAGAATTTCGGCCACAACACAACCAGCAAAAGGATTGTAATTTGTATCCTGAATTATTCATTAGAGTGTGTGTACAACCGAAATTGTATTTTATATAAAAGCTGGGAATTGATGTATGTATGTGTGTATTTGACTTAATGCAGATATTCGCAGATAACATAGGATTTGTGATTTACTCGGGGGGATTTGAACAATGTTGCTGCATTTTGCAACTATGTTTTTGAGAAGGAATTTTGCTGTCAGGTTTCGGCTTATAGCGTGATTTTTAGTTTCAATTTCATATGAAAAATTTCTCGAGGAAGAGAAGAAATTTATTTTAAGACGAGTCTAGAGAAGGAAAAATGGATAGGCCATGCATTAAATGAGATAGAAGTAACGCTTATGCACATAGCGCCCATTTTCCTGACACAGGCCATTCTTTGATCTTGATCCAGTCTGGATCTGTTATATTCTTTGTGAAGAGCTGGCCACCATACCGCGGAACCTCATGTCAGCACTGTTCCAGTCATTTCAGTGTAAAGCCAGCGAAGCATGTGCTGCTTCAAACTCGCCGGAAGTCTGCTTACAGGCGTAAAAAGCTATATTGGTTTTTCTTGCTCTTTCTTCGATATTAAATCTCCACTTCAGCTTTGGATCCAGAATAACCCCAAGTTCCTACTTAGCTGATTTGGATAAGCCCAGTATTTGACCTTTAAGTGAAGGTGAACTAAAGGTTTGTATTTTAGTCCTGTTGGTGAAAAGCATCATTACTGTTTTTTCCAAGTTGGCGGATAACCCGCAGCGGTTGGACCAAGTGTTGACCTTTCCAAGAGCCAACTCCATAATCTCACTAATTAGGTGGATGAATTTTCCAAACACTAATATCACCACCTTGTCTGCATAAGCAACTGCCTTTAATCTGTAGCGCTCTAGTGTCTTTTGGATCTCACCCATGGCCATGAGCCTAGGTGAGAGGACTCCACTCTGAGGTGTACTGCGGTACGTCGACTTATGACTCGGCTTTTCCCCATCTGCTATGAATGTTTCAAGTTTAGCATGCGAGGGATCCATTGACTAATTCCAGGGGAAAAGGGATAGCCAGAATAATTGGACAACATACTAACCGTTTCAAGAACGATCTCCATAATCCCGCAGATTGTGGAGATACACTTTCTGGATACTAGGATCACCATAATATCCACATAGCTCTTTCTCTAATCTTTTAGTTTTTTATATATATCCATAATCTAAGGTAGCGGCAAGAGATGGCTGTAGGGCCAGTAATAATGATGAATACTCATTCATGTAAATTGAAATGTCGAATTATCATCCACAATTATTTTATTCATCAAAATAAACAAAATTCCAAATTTCAAAATTTTAAATAAATTCCGCCCCCTACCAATCAAAAGTTCAGACACATTTTTGTTAAAGTTTTGCGTCTCGGCTAAGTGAATTCATTTCCCATCACTGCGATAATTTCTTTTAACGAAGCAGAAATAATCATGGCCGCCAAAACAGAACCACCATGGCCGACGAAGGAAAAAACTGCAAAAGGGGCGGAGTTCTGCTACAAAATGTCAAATTTCTCAGAATTGCGATCGATCTTGAATGGAAGAACTTTGCTTTGAAAAAAAAAAACAAAACAATTTAAAAATGGGTGATTATGTAGTGATCGATAAAAAGTTTTTGAAGATTATTTTTTAGTGAAAGAGTGGAGTGTTGTTAGTGGAAAAGGCGATCAAAAACCACAAATGAAGAAATTTCTATGGCGTCTGTTGCGTTGTGTTGAAAATGTACAAAGAAAGGAACCAAATTAGTGACCAAATACTTTGTAATAAGGTTTAATTTATGCAAAATACATTATATTATTTATACAGACTATAATATTTATTGAATAACCATAATAATTGATCTATTAATTCGGCTGTTTGTGGAATTACATGTGTATACGCTTAGTTGTGGTGCTTCACTAGTTACATGGGATTTAAGGCTCCCATACACGGTCAAATTGGATGTATACATCGAAGGGCTGATGTACAACCAAAACTATCGATTGTGCGCCGGTCGGCCGATGAAAACTCATTGCGCTTATGGGTTTGATGAAATCCTGGATGTACCTACATCCAATTTGACCGTGAATGGCGGCCTTTAATGTTAAATATTTATGCATTTTCAAACTAAGGGGAAGCAGAAAGATGACAATTGAAGCTAGCTCTAATGAGACAGACTACCAGGTTGTCCAGAATCAGATCGGGGAACTTCTAAAGAAGTTCGGGGAATATTACATCTTCTCCCGGCTTTAAAAGAGGCTACTGCCCATTTATGCTTGTCGCAGTAACAGATATACCCAGAAAAGCTCCGAAAATAATGGTCTGGAATGGTGCTATGACTATATTTTTTTTTTATGTGAAAGAGTTAAAGCTCATGTGTTAACCTTTATACTACCAGTTCATGGTGCAATGTCTAGTAATAGGCTTAGCTGGATAATAGACAAAGTGTACGATAGGTTAAGGCTAAGAACATAGTGAAGCACAGAGCAAAGCAGCGATGAAAGCGGAGAGCAAAGCGGTTGAAAGGATAATAGCAGAGAAATCAAAATTGTTTGAACGCGCCGCTTTGCTCCACTATGCGCTTGTTAACAGGAATTCACTTGTTTGATTTCGCCGGTTTGCTCTCCGCTCTCAACCCTGGTTTGCTCTCTGCTTCACTATGTTCTTAGAGTGTAGTCTGGAGGATGCATGAGGAGCAGGCAGTGCACCTCGATTTTGAGCTCTTGAATGTTGTATGCGTTCAGTTTTTTAAGAAGCTGACTGAGCCACGACAATTGGGGTTAGCAGGAGACAGCCTCGTCTGCGTGTGTTATGCCTCCTGATACAAGAGAATCCCGCTAACCACTCGAAAAGCTGTGAGACTACCAGGTGAATGAGGAGGTGCATCCTCCTTTTAGAGATGGTCTTTGAAAACGAGCTGTTGCAGTCTAGTCGAGTCTCTGCTATCATAATGTTTCGCCCTGATAATCGTTTTGAAAGTCTCAACTCCTTGTTGTAGGCTCCTAGGGTGAACTTATATTTTCCCCATTTCCCAGCATGCTTTGCCCTTATGAACAATATCCTAACTTGCTTACGCATGGCAACTAGTCTTTCGTTCCCCCAGGGTACTTGACACGAAGACTGGAAGGCAGAGATAGTGTCGCAAAATGAGTTCAGCACCTCAACGCGCTGCGTGGTAGCCGTCTCCATAGACCAGTTGGTTTTCTCAGTGGCCACGGGAGAGTTGCGGATATAAGATACGCCCACAATGTCGAACCTGATTATAGATGGTCCGGCAATGAGATCTCGTCCAGAACACGTCAATTTTTCATGCTGTCGGAGCAAATGACAGTGAAATCCAGGACCTCCTCTTTACTGCTACACTCAATTCTCTCGTTTACTTCGGTAATTCTCCAAGTAGAGTGGCGAGCATTTACATGCCAACCAATTACGAACTATTGGATCGTCTTGCGACAAAACTCTAATAGTTCTTGAACTTTCTGGCGTCGTACTGTTGCTGCATCCCCGGATAGGACGTAAGGTCGATTTCCTGACAACCGCTGGACCCCCTATAAAGTTAGTAATGGAGGGATGAAGGAAACGATTGTCAATTAAAAGGTCAGTGCGAGAATTCCTGCATCTCTGAATCTATACTTAAACCTGTCGTAGCTTACTTAAACCTGTCGTAAGCCTTCTAACTTTGAGTTGGAAGATGCCTTGAGTGCTCTTAAGGCCTTCATTTTTTCAAATTAGCCCGTGGTCTTAGCTTGTCCAGCTTTGGTCTTGTGGGGCCCTGTCTTGCTCCTTACACGGAGAGTTCCTTCCCCGCTGGCTTCTAGCTCCATCATAAGCCCTTTACCCTTTCTATAGTTCTATAGTTACAGAGGCCGGAGTTGGTGCTACCACAAACACGTCGGAAATGGCTCATTGGCTGAGCTGTAGGCAGTACTCCTGGCCTCGATACAGAAAAAATCATTGGTAGGTGCAGTTTTAGACGTTGACTTCTGCCCATCACCCAAAGATCTCTGCTCTTGGGGCTGCTGGTTAAGAAGATTCTTACAGAATTGGAGAGTCTGGATATCTCTTTTAAGTCTTCCAAAACGTAACTGCCTTGAGTGCGCTGCCTGGCTTTAGCTGGCTAGCTAGTTCTTCTCCTCGCAGCTATGACAATAGACGTTGAACGGGATGCCCAACTTGGCAGCGAGGTCTTCTATGCCCCAATGTCCTGTGCTTTCATTTAGCCTGTCTAGCTCGGCTCTACATAGCTCAACCAACTTTGAGAGCACAATTACTAAATCCAGAGCTTTTATAGAGGCTTGGCTGTCTATGAAAATTCTAATATTACGTCCTTGAGAAGGTTCTAAGTTCATTGTCTGGCACAACTCAGATGTCAGAATTTCTTCAGGATCGCCAGCATTTCAGCTTGAAAGACACTAGCATACGCCGGGAGAACTGTTAGTGGTCTCTAAATAAACTCCTGCTCCGACGGCCTTTGACCGCTTCGAGTCGTCGGTCTATATTTGTACGTCGAACTTTCGCAGGACATCTCCGTTTCTACCCTCTCTTCTTGAGGTCCTTGGTTGGTGGTTGTAGCGACCATACCCTCAGGTAGCAAATTCAAAATATTTCAATGTCCACAATATGGGATGCCAAGTTCTTCTAATCAGGAAGATAGTAGAGAGAAGATCTTAAGAACTTGACAATGCCAACAAGCGATTTTAGTCCACCAGCTCCCCATCCTATACTACCGTGACCGAACGATCACATCGGTGATTGAACAAAAGATGGCTCCCTTACCTACGCTTAGCGGCGATGGAAGAAGAAAGAGCGGTGAGTTCTGGGGTGGGAGCTAAGATTAAAAGAAAATTATATCTAGGTAGGTAAAGAAGGCTATGGATTATCCCACGGAATGGAACCGAAACACAAACCTTTGCGATGGTAGGTAATTGAGCGCCTTAACCCTAGACTACTGAGACTGCTCCGGTTACTTTAAACTTATGCCATAACGATTTGTTTTATTATTTTGTTATGTGGTTTCACTGTGCCTTGTTTGTTGTTTAGCAAATATAGTTGAATTGTTCCACAGAAAAGCCCCACGCGCCTTTTCCCAGACTTAATAATTCTAGTTTTCAGCATACCGAGGATCCACTGTTTAAAACCATTAGAGATCACGAATCCTGCCAGCGCCTGGAGGTTTGCTTTGGTGGCGACACTTTGTCAAAAGCCTTTTCTATGCCCAGGAAGGCTTCCACGGTATGCTGTTTGTATTCTAGGGAGTGCTCTACCTTAAGTACTATTCGTTCATATTCCACTTGTTAAAGTGTATTGTAAAATTATATCTTATCAATACCTGATGCAATGTATGTCTATAACAACAATACAATCTAAAACTCCTCATCAATTTCCCTATACTTTTCACCATAGATATTCTCTCCCTTCTACAAAATTTCCTATCACAAAGTTTCACCACACAAATTCGCATCGATTACATTCACGTTAAATGAAATTAATAAATCATGAAGATACAACCCCTGTTAGGAAAAGAAGAAAGAACCTAAATGTTCGATTTTACATGAAAATGTACTTTCCACGTAGCGCACAAGCAACCAGCAAACGCAAGGAATTTTTTGACGAATTAAATACCTTACGTATTGAGCACCTGCATGCTCCTCCTAATGCCGAATTCACATTATTTCGTTACCCCGGTGTGTTTTTCGTGTGCTGTTCACGAGATACTAGAATATGTATGGACAAGGCCCATCAACACCTGCTGATGCTGCTGCTGCTACTGCTGCGCTACTATAGAATTCTTCGTGAGTGCTGCACCAAAAATTTGCGGTGTAACTAGGGTAGTTTTTGCCCGGCATTAATGATTTACGGTGGATTTTAGAATTTCGAAATCCTTTTTTGATCCTGGAGGTAATGAAGCATAGTTTTTTTTGTGGGAATTTTTTTCTTTTGCAGCATTCGAGGGTGAAATTTCAAAGTGATTAACTACCATTGTTGCCACACATTCGTGACGTGGAACTGGTAGATAAATTCTGCTACCTCGGTAGTATTATTACCGAAAATGGTGGTGCAGAAGAAGACGTCAGTTCCAGAATAAATAAAGCACGAAGCGCATATGCATGCTTGTTCCGCATATGGAGATCAACGGAGATCTCAACCAACACCAAATTGCGGCTGTTCAACTCCAACGTTAAGGCAGTTCTTTTATACGGTTGCGAAACATGGAAAGTCACCCAATTTATCACAGGGCGCCTACAAGTCTTCATAAACAGATGCCTACGTCGTATCCTAAAAATCCGCTGGCAAGATAGAATTTCAAATGAAGAGCTATGGCGCCGTGCCGGCCAAGAAAGGATAGACGACCAAATCAGGCGAAGGAAATGGAATTGGGTTGGCCACACCTTGCGACGCGATAACGAAAATCTAGCCAAACAGGCCCTTGACTGGAACCCGCAAGGATCCCGTCGAGTTGGAAGACCTAGAACAACGTGGAGGAGAACCCTACTAGCAGAGGCCGCAACTACTGGGAGATCCTGGTCAGAGCTAAGAGCTGTCGCGCAAAACAGAGTCCGCTGGAGGGCAACTGTTTCCGCCCTATGTCCCACGAGGGATTAAGGGGCACATAGATAGATAGTTGCCACACATTCTTTTTCCACAATTAATTCTAATTTAATTCAAATTGATTCAGTCCAATCCAACTCCAAATTTTATATAGAATCTCCTTCAAGTAAATCCGCGATTAAATCATCATCAGCGAAATTATTCTGTTTCCGGGGTTGGTCTCCTCCTACTCGTTTTTTTTTTTTTTTTTTTCATTTCCATTTCAGGTGATTATCCTGCACAAATTCGAATTGCATTGCAGCCGTTTTGGGCGTCCTTCCAGGTCTGCCAGTTAAACTCAATCATTTCGTATTTACAAATCCCCCGGCTACCAACAAGCAGCACAACCAGGGTCATATCCTGCACAAACATTCGTTCCGAGATTGAATGCATACACAAATAGACGAGCACGATAAATGAATATCCTTAAAGCTGAATTGTGTTCTTGTTGCATACAATCTACCAAGGATGAATTCCATACCCCCGTGACTCCGATATAGGGAAACTGTCAATGTTGAGTCATTCGTGAAAATGCAAGGATTTTGCGGAAGGATTTAGTTTGGATTTTCTATTGTTTTCAAGCGCTTATTATATACAGATATACACCCATACATACCCGAACAAAAATGCTATATATGCATCAGGGATTGCATCCACGTCGGTCGTCCTTTCTATTACTGCAATCCATAAAATTTGAATGCTACCCGCACTTACATATCTGTAGTGCTGTCGATCCACCCCTGACCCCCATTTGGAGCCCACCGCTGATAGCAATGCTTTGGCAGCATTATTGGTGGCCTGTGCTATTGTGCTTGTGTTGCTGCTTTTGGGCAGGGGGTAGGGGGCTCAAGGCAAGAAGGATATTCCGGAAGTGTATGAATAGGTCGAGTCTGATTTGTATCTGTCCAAACTGAAGTTTATTATGGCATGCACAACTGGACCTGGGGTTTATGTTGTATTTTCAAATTGTGGAAGTAACAATCTTTGGCTTGTGGTGCCGGGTTAAAGTACTCTAGTCAATACGCATTTTGGTCTAGAGCTTTGCATCAGTTTAGGACTTGCTACAAACGAGAAACAAAATGGGAGTTTAAATCGGACAGAATTAAGGGCATGAATAGGCGATACAATAGTGGTCAGTTTCTATCGCATTTGGGAAATTAATGCTCGTTATAAATAAAGGTCCATGTGTCAAAGCTGGTTTGACATTTGGTTGTCATGGTAGTTGCAATAAAATTTGGAATATGATTGGTGGAGGCTGGAGGGTGCGATAGGCATTTGGACCCAGCAAGACACTGGTTTTTCCAATACATGTGGTAGAGGGTAATGTTTCCTCTAAGCTGGGCTTGTTCACCATTTTTTTGTTATCTCATTTTATAAAAGAATTGCACCTAAACATGGCAAAAGTCCAAAATTCACAAAAAAAGGAAAACTTGGTTGCTAAGCTTATGTAAAGAGAGAGGAGTTCAATGTGGTCTGAATTTTGTACACATTTCGAACGTGGTTGCAATCACATAATTGGTAGCGTCACTGAGCGCAACATATGACTAGTCTCTGTTTGTATACTTCTTTTGTTTTATAGCTTGTCGTTCAAATATAGTAGATCTTGCCTTTAATAAAGAAAGAATATGGAGGGCGCCATCTAGACCTTCGGTATTTCAACATTGAATAACTCTGACATTTTTAAGCCGATTTTGACAAATAAGCAAGATTTATTTAGGATATTCTCTACCATTTATGCTAAATCAGTTTTGAATAAAATGTCAACTAAATAACCACCTCTATTCGATACGCAAAAAGCACCTATTTTTCATGCATCCTGCATAACATTGGTCAGCATTTCGGGTGGTATGTAGCAACTATTTCGGCTAGTATGTTAGCTTTGAGTTCGTCAATAGTCTTTGTCTTGCATAAACTTTACTTTCTAAATAACCTTACAGGAAAAGTCTGGTGCCGTTAAATTCGGAGAAGGCGGAGGCCACTCCAAATCAATCACAATTTTTCGACACAACGTGTCACAGGAACTTTCCCTGCAAGAACTTCATCGTAGCGGCTGAGGTGTGGCAAGGTGCGGTCTTGTTGAAAATAGAAGTTCATCAGATGATTTTTACGCATTTTCGGACACATAAGGTTCGCCGACATGCAACGATAGCGTGCTCCGTCAAGTGTTTTTCCAAAAATGAAAAAACAGGTGCATAATGGTTGTTCCCCAAATTCGACAGAATTGTTTATTGACTTCGCCAGAGAGTGCAAAATGAGCTTTCGGAGTGTATGGACTCATAGCTAAAATGGTATTCAATGACTTTTCAGAATCGTGTACAGTCGTTGAAATCGGCTAAAAAATGTCACAGTTGTTCAATGTTGAAATACCGAAGGTCTAGATGGCGCACCAGTGTAAACATAGATGTTAACTATAATGTCAAAATCAATTTTCAAGAATATTTATTAAAAAACAATTGACTTCAAAAATAGGCACAGGACATACCCCATCTTCCCTTCCTTGCACACGTTTAAATTTTGAGCTCCCATATACTTCCGCGCAGTCAGCAAAAAAACTAGAGAGAACATTGGTAGAGAGATCATCTGACTACATGTTATTAACAGGGCACTTTAATAGAAGTTTTCAGATCCCCACTAGATATCTCCAGAGACGTGCAGATCCCTAGTGGAAAGAATGGCAAGATTTCTACCCTACGTAATCCGCAACAGAACCCAAGGCATGCAACCAGGGTAATCAGAGAGCCAAGTGGTTATAAAGATATATGGTCAAAGCTTTTTTTTCCTGTGTGAGGTATTGGGTCCAAAGATACTGCGGCCATTCATTTGGCCTATTGTACTACACCCAGTAGCTTCTCGCTTAGGCTTGAATGTTAGCAGGGCAGGACAGGCACCCTGATCCTCGCTATTGCGGGGCACTCATAGAGAACGTGGAAGGTAAGCTCATCCTGGGGACCTTCTGCCCTTCCTATACTCCATAAGTGGTAGTTTAGGGTGCCGTGTCCGGTAGGTAGTCAAGCCAACTAGTGTCCTGACATCATTTCTACAGCGCCTAATAATTCCTTGGCCGTCTAAGGGGCGGCATAAAAAGAAACCGCTTAGAGTTGGGCAATCCAGGCACGGACCTCCAGCGTTCAGTATGTATCATCAAAGTCCGATCGGCCAGGGCCCTTTGCAGCAAGCTGAACGGTACCCCAATAGCCAGCTCTGGACCGATGAATGCAATATCAGAACCCTGTTTAGCCAGGGCACCCACATTTTCGTTGCCCTTGAATCCCCGGTGCTCCGGGACCCAAACAAGAGTAACATGATTGCGAACACCAAGCTCACCAAGAGCACGTTGGCAGTCCCAAGATTCGTTTGTTATGGTAGACCCTTCTTACGTTCTTGAAAGACAGTTGCTAAGGGTCCCTAGGCTTATCGCCCTGCTGAATCTGAGGCTTTCACTCCAGATTCCGGCGCCCACACCCGTCTCTGTATTGGAGCCTTCGGCATACCACACGGTCCACCCGGCAATACTTTAGGAAAAGTCCAGGTTAGTCTATCCTGCAAGTGCACAGAAGGTTGCACAAATTTTGAGATTATAAAGGGCATGCAGTCCGATAGCATCCCCGATTTCGTGATCTCTTCTATGATGTTGATTATTATAGAATTTCCTCGCCCAAGACCAGCTTAAGCGACCATTCGGCCGCAGCGCCACTTTTATGACGGAGTTCTCTACCTCAAGTTGTGTGGTACTAGATTGAGGAGAGTCTTCAGCATTGCCGTCCGGTACGTGCGGATGGCCCCAGTGATGGAATCGCCCCGATCCCTCCCTTTTTAGTTTTGCACTCTTCTCTGTTTGATATTTTTGATCTTTTATGTTTTTTAATATTTTATGTTTGCATGTCTCAGCTGAGCCACGACGGCAGTGGTAAATGTTTCTCAGCCCTGCTGAGAAGTGCACCTTCTGAGCTAGAAGGTTAACTCGTATGTATCACCCATCACCCTAAAGAAGTCCTTAAATGTCGTATAAGTACTTTTTAAATTGTCATCTGCAGCGTGATCTTTCTCACCCTCATAAAACTCCATACATACAAGTAAATTCAACTCCTTATTATAAAACTTTTTCCCGCTATATTAATTTTTATATCCCTTTATTATTCCACCCAATAGACTTTGCATTTTTCTCAAAAAAAAATCCCTCTTTTATTAGCACTTTCTAACTATCAGATGGCGCTAATCTCCTAATTTTATATAAAAGCAGCACACATAATCTTTTACGACCAGAAAAGAAAGTTCTTCGCATGTCCTTTGTAGACCCCTGAAAGTCCTTATGTCCGGTATACTTCCCCTTTCATCTTCTAAATTTAACAATAAAAACACACATCATCATTATCGATAGTGTTATCCTTCCCAAAGGAGAAACCTTTTGGTTTTTTGTAGCTTTTTTAATGCTATCCTAAGGATGTCAACTGAAACCAAGAGGGGTGACTAGGGCTACCGCAATTGTGTTTGTGAGATTCGGTTTAAGATGAAAAATAAAAGAATTTAATCAAATGGACAACTTTAAAGGTGTATAATATATAAAGGACAACTATTTCTTAAAGGAAGCAATTAGCAGATTCCAAGTAGTATTGGGTTCATCCTTGTGCCGTGATGTCCTTATACGAAAAATAAAAATTTATCAAGCGCGATGAAACTCGTAACAAAATCCGAGCCCCTCCCCACGAAAAGCGAACAACCGAAAAAAATTTAGTAACAAAATGTTTTCATCCTGACAGTAACAAAATGTCCCTTTGATCATTTCGTTTTTTTTTGTGTTGGCACTGTACCAAAATGTCAACGAATAGCTCCTGGCATTTGCATTGTCCTCAACTGTCATTCCGGGCGTTTTGATGTAGAACGTGCAGCAAGGACCTCGACAAAGGCTGATTGACGGCCGAAAAAATTCAATATTTTGCCTTTTAGCCGAACTTTTTGTTTGCACTGTTTCAACTGACGTTGTTGTCCTTTAGGCCAGTCCTGGCCGATTAGGTTCGTCTATGTTCTTCTCTTGGCGGCACGGAAGGTTTGCATTTTGATCTCTGACACATGTTTTGTAAGCGTTTTTTTTGGTGGGGGTTGGCTGGGAGGATTCTTATGGCAAAACAAGTTCTTTGTATGTTGCAATGTTGATAACTTTGTGCTTTGATGGAGGATTTTTTTTGTGTTGTGTTGAATGGTTTCGTTTTTTGTAGGACTGGTGTAGTTGATTTGGTAAATGGTCTAATTTGTTTGGTAAAGGTGTGTAAAAGACTGGAAACGAAGCGCGGAATTGAGTTAGTTATTCTATTGAGGGGCTAACATTACAGGCTTAGGATGGATTTTTGACTATCAAATAGAATAGCCTTTCCAATCCATTATAAATCTCCAAATTACGCAGGTATATATCTGATACTTTTCTTTTCACCTTTGTAAGTTCATAATTTTACCACACATGGCCCAGACATTGAATTCAAATAAGTAGGTATGGAGACGATTGGGCCTGAGGTTTAGGTTGGATTTTTCATTATCAAATAGAATAGCCTTTCCAATCTATTATATATCTCCAAACTACGTCGGAATATCTCGGATACTTTTCTTTTCACCACTGTTTGCTCATAATTCGACCACACGTGGCCCAAACATTGAATTCAAATAAGTAGGTATTTAGACGGTTGGGCCTGAGAGCTAGGTCATAACCTACGGACCTAAATCCAAGGTATTAGATGGTATACATAAATCTGGGATTTAAAACACCTAGATAACTGGAATTAGATCGGAACTTATTATTGAGCCACTCAATGAACGAGCCCAGCAGCAGATTATTCCAAAAGACAAAGACAAAACTGTAGACTGTTACGCACGTTCAAGCGATATGTCCGACAAATATGCAATAAGCTTCAAATGCAGAAGAATGCTGTCTGTAGCCTGGGTGTGGACACAAAAATATGAAGTAGTTCTTCTATATTTTGTTGATGAAATGAAGAAGATGAATAACTCTCAAACATCAGCCCATTGAAGCAAAGCAGTGTTAACACACTCAATGAATTAGATAATCATTTCTCCTTTCTTCCACATATTTATTTTCCCATCTTTTCAAAAACAAAAATTACTTTACTATCTCTCCTCCCCAAAAAAGACACGCTACCATATAATTACCCGCACATAATTTCGGCGGCCCATAATTTGTAATCATACCCGATCTTAATGGAACTCCCCTAAAAGACTTTATAAATCTTTAAACAGCCACGGAAATAT
This sequence comes from Thereva unica, assembly GCA_949987705.1. Lineage (NCBI taxonomy): Eukaryota > Metazoa > Arthropoda > Insecta > Diptera > Therevidae > Thereva > Thereva unica. Next base: position 10,350,594 of record OX465285.1, read on the forward strand.
AAATTACGAAACTTTTATGTTTTACGAATCATAAAGTCAACAAACCACTTTCCATCATCCAAAATATATTACATGAGACGAAGGGAAGAAAAGTGTATATATAAAAAAAAACACACCCTCAAGGTTATGGTTTACGATCCTCTTCTCGCCACCATATAAAGAAATCTCCAACAAGTGCCTTTTTGCGCCCTTAAGTTTCGCGAAATCGTAACTCTACAAACGATCCATGAAATCATATTCTTAGCCCTCAAGGCAATAGACACATAAACTAAGGGGAGAGAACGTAAGCATTTTCGGGGCGCAGGCAAATAATCATTAGCATACTAAGTCTTATGCAATTAGCATAAAGTCACACTACAAATCCACGTCGCAGTCGTTTCGGGCGGGGGGAGGGGGCATCCACAATATCCGATGTCACGCAACTGGAATACGAAAATAGTTTCAAAATATTCGCCGTGGCTAATCACGAAAATTAATTATTGCATGGAGTCGTCTCTGGGAGATTCCGCTTACGAGACAGCATCAAGTCACGGGATTTTCGTGAAACAATCACGAGATAGATAGAGGAGAGATGAAAATGTTGATGATGGTGCACAAGTGGTGCTGTAATCCTGGATTATCCTGATAGTAGTGTAGCAGGAGTGTAGAGTCGACGTGTGGGATGAATTAAGGATTTTATGTTATCTTTAGTGGATTCGAGAGGGAGAGAGAGATCTGAATTTGGCTATTTGTGAGCTCTTGCATATATTTTATTGACGCCCGGAGTTAGTCACACAACGTGAATTCTAATGTTCAAATTTAGACGCGCGTTTCTTTTCTTCCTAAATACGAGTATAAACGACACTCTTCGATATCATCTATATACAAAACTCCTGATATTTCGTTAAGTGTGTTTTCATTTATGGTAAAACTCTACGAACTTTGTGCCCACAGCAAGTAAAATCAGATGGAAGAAAAAGTGCACAGGTACTTTCGCTTTGGGTTGCGAAATGCAGTCTTTAAATTGCTCTAGTTCAAAAACTATTTGACATAGAAAGCTAAAAGCTACACCAATTTCTTTTGCTTTAATAAGGAGGTAAATTGAGGGCAAACGCCAGCTAGTGATGTGTGATAGGCCAATTGCAATTCCATCAGCGGAGGTAGTATTTTGATAACGCAAGATTAGTAGGTATTGCGTCACTTTGACATGGAGAAAAACCGGTCAGAACAATTGATTTTCCCACCTCAAAGTGACGCAATACCTACTAAGTGTGTAAGTACAAGACCTTGTCTGAATGATTAATATTGCCCCATTGGCATGCGTTTATAAATTAAGAAGGGAATAGATAAATAGTAAATATATATCCGATTTGACAGTCAAGCTGCGAGATGAAAACGATAAAGTCCTAGGGTCACCTTTAGATGGGTCCCATGACTTTCGAAAATATTGTAGAGAGTATCAACAAAAGGTTTCTAGAGTACCAAGTGTAACCAAATCAGAGATGATAAACAGTGCGGCTTCAGACGAAAAAGGTCTACTGATGACATTTTAGTGTCTGTCAGAACACCTCAATCACAGTGTATCGATTTGGTGAGTCCGGTTTGGTTACTTTATGCATCTCCAAGCCTTTTGATAGAGTTTGGCCATAATCCCTGTAAATTTGGTACAGCTTCATCTTAAAGAAAAGAAATCCGATTGAAATTAGCGCAGTGTTACTGAGAAAGAATCGTCATCTGGGGTATGGTCTTCAGCGAAGCTTTCTACAATTGCCAGAATTTGAAAAGATTGTAGAAGCGGCGAATGGTATTGGCTTGCATGCTCCCTATCCTAATCGAAACTAGTTTGTGACTGTCAACGCACATGACTTGGCGTTCTCTATCAAGTTCCCGGGGTTCCGATCTGGGTCTATCAAAATTTCGGAGATAACGAAAACAAACACTCTCTGGCAAGTCAAGTCTCGGCCTGGAAGCAGCTTACACCTAAACACGTTAATTAATAGATCTGTTAATGGGAGGCCCATAGATTTAGCACAATCATACACCCAAAAAAGGACAATCTTCAAATTATAAACCGAAATATTAAGACAACCACGCTTTGGGAGAAATCACAGACCAAGCTAGAACCACCAAAAACATACAAAACAAAACAAAACCAACAACATTACAAAAGATGCGTTCGAGGACCTCAAGCTCATGTCTCACAATACCATAAAGCACGCGAAAGTTCATCGTCATTTACCAAGGAGGAGTCGCTTCGAAACAGAATGTATTAACTAGGGACCCAGAACGAGAGAATTTCGCCAAAGTAACCTAATTGCACTTTTGCCTTAAATTTATCCCCAAAGAACTTTCACAGAACGAGGAAATTAGAATAAGGACACTAGGATGAAACTTAAGATCAGAAAATGATGAGCACGAAAGACAAAAACGACTTTCGCTTAAGGATTAAGATTGAAGATGTTAGTGGGAGTTTTTCGGAAGGATACTATGATTCCAGGAGATAGAGTCTTGAGAGAGGGAGAGACAGCAGGGCAACGGTTTGCTCCAGAAAGGATAAACCTTCGAAGTGGGTAAGGATAAGTGAAATAAATATTTGACAGTCTTTTTAGGAGATTATTTGCTGAAAGGAACTTTGTTAATTCTTGATTAAGTAAGTAAAAAGTGACATTAGCGGGTTTAATTACATCCGCAGGCACATTTTGCTGCTGTGTAGTAGTTTTGTTGGTAGGTTAATGCTGTTGAAAAGTTTTTGCCAGAACTTTTAAAGTAGTTTAATGGCGGCAGACTTGAACATAGGGAGCTGGAGAGAAAATTGTTTTGTGGGTTTTTCGTTTTTTTTTTTAAGTTGCTGAGTGGTAGTATTTATTTATTGAAGTTGATCTTGGTTTGATAAAACATAATTAACATACAAGCAATGAATATAAAGTAAACGAAGTAAGTACAAACAATGACAGTAATGTATGTTGGTACATTAAAAAGAGAGCTGTATTTAAAAGATAATGACCCAGTATGGCAACCAACTACGATTGCATTGAATAAGTTCAAAGGAAATTTACAGTTTTCTTAATGAATTGAGTGTTTACTTAAGACATAATTATCGTCCTCAGTTGGACTCTTTTAGAGCTCATTGGAGCGGGAGACACCACTGAGGATCCGTACTTAGATTGTAGTATTCAGATTCCTACTTATTGAATTCGCCAACCTTCTCGGTGAATTTTAAAAACACCCGGAATCACCGCAAAGGCCTTTCTTCGTGCAGGCGTCACCAACATGACCCTTGTTATCAAGGGGTCTTTCGGGAAGGAAGTCTAGAGAGCCGAGCAATCGGGTAAACGGACCAGCATCCCTCCTCCTCTGAGTATGGCCTCGACGAAAAGCGCTACCAATGACCTTTCCTCCAGACCTCGCATTATCATCCCAACTATTGTTTTGGGAGTTATGATGCCGAGATTCCACTCTATAGATTCCCACCTGCCACACTCGAAAAATATATCGGAGGCGTCGTCCCTATAAGGGTAAGCGTCATACGCTACTTTTTCCATTATATTGAGATAGTGTCCTCTGAGGAATTGAAAGAGATAATAGTGCAGTTCACCGAATTTCCGACTGATTAAAGCGTTCAGCTGGCCGATCAGACGTGCGCTCCACCAGTCTCTGAACTCATATTCCCAACGCCTCTGCCAAACCTCTATAGCGTTGGCCCAGTCAGCCCCACCGCCTATCGTTTTCCCAGCCTGATTTTTCCTGGTTGATGTACTGTCTCTACTGAGCCAACAGGTCTTATAACGTCACATGCATGACGTCTGGGGCCATGAGCAATGGTCCTGATTCTGCTAAGCGACCGTTTTGTCTGTTCCCCGAAAGACAACTTGGTATCAAGCATCACTCCGACTTAAGTTATGGACATCGTCGTGTCTCCCACATTGAAGTCGCACAAGATCTTGATGCACTCTTTCCTGAGCAGCACGATCTCTGTTTTGAGGGTTGCCAGCTCGAGGCGGCGTCCTTTTATCCAGAAAATGATTTTGCGTGTTGCCTGGTTTAAACTTATCTGCTCAGCTTCGTCTACTTCTCTCGTGGTAATGATGGTAGCGACTTCATCCGCTTACCCAAATAGGAAAACGCCCTTCGATATGCCCAGGGATAGGATGCCGTCGTAAAACATGTGCCATATGTCAGCTTCAAAATAGAGCCGTGGACAGACCAGATTAGTCCGCCATCTCGTTCAACACAATGTCTCGAAAGATAGAGAAAAGATTGGATAGATTAAGAGTTTAGGGATGTATGAGGAGCAACTCTGTTTCCTCCAAAAGAATTTTAACTCTCTAATAACCAATATCAACTATAAAGCTACAAAATAACCCCTTACAAATTCCCAACTCCTTCATACGAATGTCAATACCCTCTATACAAATGTCTTCGCCCCAATAAAAATATTTTAAAAAGAAATAAAAAAAACAACAACAAATGCTGCTATCACTGATTTACGCTCCTCTATATAAAAATTCAACATCGACCATAAAAATCGGCAACCGGAACCTTGTGAATTTCCTTCCTCCTTTCCACATTCTTTAAGGAAAAATTCATAATTTTTATCACACCACATTAACACCAGCCATTCACTGCCGCCGCCCATCGTATCCTTATCATCTTCAACTGCTCATAAAATTTCCATAAAATATGCTTCCAAAAAAAAAAAAAAAAAATAAGAGGAGATATTTATGTCGTGTTTCACAGTTTATCTGCATTTTCAATAAATCACTAAAACCGAACAAAAAGGTAACCAGAAGTGGAAAATTTGTACAGCAGAAAAAAATACATATAATAATTTTTTTTGTTCGTCCCGATAAAAGGATAACAAAAAAGTGTCCTGACTTTCATGTGTTTTTACGATGCTGCTTCTGGTCCTGATAACGTTCGATATAATTAACATATCCGGATACCAAAAAAAATAGGTGACGGTGATATGAGGTGCTTTTTGTGTGCAACGTATAATGAGCATAAAATTAAATTGAATCACGTACAAACTTTTTGAAATGTGTTTTCGGTTTATGTTGTTGGTTTGGGGGTATTTTTTTGTGGTTTTTATTGTTTAATCAGGATGTAATTAACTAAAAGACTGTTGAGTGTTTAAAACTGAATCGTTTATTCACATCCTTGAACTGATCATGACTTTAAAAAAAACATAGCTTTGTTATCACACCGTTGTTATACAGCTACATGGACAGAAGATTACTAGGTATTGCGGCATTTTGAGCTGGGAAAATAAACCGGGTTGTTTCCCAAGCCAAAGTAGCAGCGTGATCTGAGAAACAGTGTTTTAAAAAATGCAAGATTACTAGGTATTGTGGCATTTTGACCTGGGAAAATAAACCGGGTTGTTTCCCCAGGCAAAGTAGCAGCTTGATCTGAGAAACAGTGTTTTAAAAAATGCAAGATTACTAGGTATTGCGGCATTTTGAGCTGGGAAAATAAACCGGGTTGTTTCCCAAGCCAAAGTAGCAGCGTGATCTGAGACACAGTGTTTTAAAAAAGCAAGATTACTAGGTATTGCGGCATTTTGACCTGGGAAAATAAACCGGGTTGTTTCCCAAGCCAAAGTAGCAGCTTGATCTGAGTAACAGTGTTTTAAAAAATGCAAGATTACTAGGTATTGTGGCATTTTGACCTGGGAAAATAAACCGGGTTGTTTCCCCAGGCAAAGTAGCAGCTTGATCTGAGAAACAGTGTTTTAAAAAATGCAAGATTACTAGGTATTGCGGCATTTTGAGCTGGGAAAATAAACCGGGTTGTTTCCCAAGCCAAAGTAGCAGCGTGATCTGAGAAACAGTGTTTTAAAAAAGCAAGATTACTAGGTATTGCGGCATTTTGACCTGGGAAAATAAACCGGGTTGTTTCCCAAGCCAAAGTAGCAGCTTGATCTGAGAAACAGTGTTTTAAACAATTGATCTGAGAAACAGTGTTTTAAAAAATGCAAGATTACTAGGTATTGCGGCATTTTGACCTGGGAAAATAAACCGGGTTGTTTCCCAAGCCAAAGTAGCAGCTTGATCTGAGAAACAGTGTTTTAAACAATTGATCTGAGAAACAGTGTTTTAAAAAATGCAAGATTACTAGGTATTGCGGCATTTTGACCTGGGAAAATAAACCGGGTTGTTTCCCAAGCCAAAGTAGCAGCTTGATCTGAGTAACAGTGTTTTAAAAAATGCAAGATTACTAGGTATTGTGGCATTTTGACCTGGGAAAATAAACCGGGTTGTTTCCCCAGGCAAAGTAGCAGCTTGATCTGAGAAACAGTGTTTTAAAAAATGCAAGATTACTAGGTATTGCGGCATTTTGAGCTGGGAAAATAAACCGGGCTGTTTCCCAAGCCAAAGTAGCAGCTTGATCTGAGAAACAGTGTTTTAAACAATTGATCTGAGAAACAGTGTTTTAAAAAATGCAAGATTACTAGGTATTGCGGCATTTTGACCTGGGAAAATAAACCGGGTTGTTTCCCCAGGCAAAGTAGCAGCTTGATCTGAGAAACAGTGTTTTAAAAAATGCAAGATTACTAGGTATTGCGGCATTTTGAGCTGGGAAAATAAACCGGGTTGTTTCCCAAGCCAAAGTAGCAGCGTGATCTGAGAAACAGTGTTTTAAAAAAGCAAGATTACTAGGTATTGCGGCATTTTGACCTGGGAAAATAAACCGGGTTGTTTCCCAAGCCAAAGTAGCAGCTTGATCTGAGAAACAGTGTTTTAAACAATTGATCTGAGAAACAGTGTTTTAAAAAATGCAAGATTACTAGGTATTGCGGCATTTTGACCTGGGAAAATAAACCGGGTTGTTTCCCAAGCCAAGTAGCAGCTTGATCTGAGAAACAGTGTTTTAAACAATTGATCTGAGAAACAGTGTTTTAAAAAATGAAAGATTACTAGGTATTGCGTCATTTTGACCTGGGAAAATAAACCGGGTTGTTTCTCAAGCCAAAGTGTTGCTATACCTACTGTAATGGTAAGTCGGCCGGTGATGATGAATACTACTTACCTCTTCCAGTCAAGCCTACAAATCTAAGATATAGGGTGAAAGAAGTAAAAAATTAACAACGATCGAACATTTTTGCTAGAGTGAATGAAGCGCAAGAACTAAAATATCAAACATGACCAAATCCTGTATAAACATTAATCACTTAAATTTCCATAAGCTCAAAGATAATCAACAAAGGAAGTATCCCTCAAGTTTCTTTTATTTACATCCACTACCATGGCGATAACACATTTTTTTCAAAAGTATTTTCTACGCACAAAAAAATTCCTCCTACAACTTCAAGGGTTATTGTATATGCCGCCAAGTCGTAAAAGAACCAAGTAAAGGACGAAAAACAAATACAGAAAGCAAAAAAAAAAATATATGTCAGAAAAACAAAAAACCACTCGGGAAGGATCTTGTTGGTATGGGAGTAAAGTACAATCCCCCAAACAAGCACAGCCGAAAATGACAGAAAAAGTGGAGAAGTTATCATAATTCATAATTTCTCTTGACAACCCAAAATGTAAACACCAAGTCCTTGAAACCTTCAAGAATAAGAAGAAAATAAAACTGAATTTGAGGACCGAAGGACAAATAAATTTCGCACAAAATACCACCAAAAAAAGAAAGGATGCGAAGGAAAAAGGATGAGATATTTCCGGTTGGACTCAACTTTATCCCTCGAATCCGTTGAGAGAAAATAAGGATAAAATTTTTGGGTGGATATAAAAAAAACGGGAGTAGAAGAAGAAAGGCTTAAAACCGATTTTGATAGTCAAGGGCTATGCGGGGTGTGATGGAAAGATCCATGTTTTATATGGACAAACAAAATTGTGGTAGAAATGTTGATGTAATCGGGTCTAGAGTTCGTGATACTTCTAATGTACTTGTCGAAGCTATCCTAGAAATATCTACTCACATATTTCAGTAATCATTTAACAATCAGTCCTACAGTCCTTGGGGCATATCTAACGTTCGAAATGTATCAGACATCTTTACGTGTAGCATGAAGGAAAATATAAACAATACCGAAGCAAACATGGAATATAGCAACAAAAAAATACGAGGAAAATGGAAAATACACATACTAGACAACACAAGGTAAATTTGGCATTACTCTACATATCTATTTCCTTGATATAGAAGAAAGTCCTGCACAACCTAAGGGTAAGTCGAAATCGATATATTTTTATACATAAAAGTACCTTCCGAAAAAAAAAACCACAAACATCAATAAGTCGACTTTTCCCAATACTGTAAATAAAAGAAGCACATATGATGTCCTTCTTAGAAATTCCAACGTTCGACAGGAGATGTCCGCTTCCTTATGCATTCCAGTAATGCTTTTGCACCATTTATGATTCTTCATGAAAAAAATAAATATATACAGGAATTCCCAAAAAAAAGGTGGGGGCAATTCCACACGTGCCTATATATATTGTGTATACGGTAAAATGTGTATGTTACAACAAATTGGTCATTTATCCCTTTTTCGTGTGCCCCATAGTTATGTGTTACGTTTGTTATTATCCTAAAAGTCTAACGTTGTGCTTCCTTCGTGAGGCAATACATATTGACCTAAATTTGTGTTAACATGAGATAATCTTTCATAGGAGATGTTTTCTTGTATATACCAATGTAATCGTGTATATAGAGCTCTATTATCCTTAATCTATTCAACTAACAAGGATCTACAGACATATATGTACAATATATTTTTTTTTGGAGCAATGTATGTCGGCATGGAATCATTTTACTGCTCTTTTCTTTTACGCTGTTGGTCATTCCCCTTTAACTTTTTATGCTTTTCCATTTCTGGACGTGCTGGCATTCAGGAAGCATAACAATTACATGGGAAGCATCCTCTAAGGTTGGATTTATTTTTAGCAGCCGTTCCCGCTTTTGTTAAAAAAAATCATTTGTGGCGTCAATAGTCAAGGAGTTAGTACACACGGCTACCACCCCAGAGGTCCATGGTTCGATTCCAAGCAACATCATGGTTTTTCTCCTACGAAAATGTTGCTTCCTCTTGTTTGCATTTCATCAAATGAAACAAAAATTTCCGATTTTGACTAACATCAGACATTGGCATGGCATTGCAACCCAGCAAGTCTAAGTCTCCTCAATTTACGCGTTCAACGTCCCGGTCAATTGCGACTACTCTTCAGTTTCTTGTTAGGCAGCATCTTTGTTAGGTCTTTTCTTACATTATCCTATTATCGTGGTTTTGGTCGTCCTAAGAGTCAGTTACCTACAGGATTCCCTTGAAAGATCCTCTTTGACATTCAACTTTTGTCTAGATGATATATATGTCCTAGCCATCTTAGCCTATTACTTTCGTGACGGTGGACTTGCCGGAAAGATAAAGTGAGTCATTTTCAGAAAGTCTCTAAGCCCTGAGAGGCCTCCCTCGCTTTAGTTGCGTTCATTTATTCCCGTTTGAGCCATTAGGCCTAGACTTTATACCTTTGGTAAAACGATTAATAAATAATTGCATACCCGCCAGAATAACCCCATTGACACAGAGAAGTTTGCGTTCTTACTATGGAAACACAAGTCACAGCCAGACTTAATAACCCACTCAATGGACGATGTTTGCTTCAGAACTCGCGAAGTATATGTGTGTGTCAAAGAACTTGATGTCAAAGAGCTTGACGTTAATAAATCCATTGGCCCAAGCGCCTAATTACCGCTCAATAGCAATTACCAAAATTATGGAAGCAATGTGGATTTTATTAATTTATACTTCTATTGATAAACTCCTTCTTGTCTGTATGTGTAGTCATACCCTGGCATATTTAGCCCTGCTAACCCTATAAAACTTAGCGAGGCTCTTGCGTGCATTATCCAGTGATTATAAAACATATTGGTCGATGGAGACTTTAACGCTGATTTATTAAACAAGTCTACCGTTCGAGACTCTTTTTTAAATACGATAAATTCTCTCGGTTTCGATGAATAGATCATGACATTTTATTCATATGTCATAGCTTTAACGTATATCCTTCACCTACGACAACCCGTGATTTCTCCAATATTGACCAAACACATCTTGTACTTAGGTGTAATCATCTGACACTCTTAACCCTTTATATCTAACCAAACGGCGAACCAGTGATCATAGAATGTACGCACCGGTGATCTACCCACCATTCAGGTGGACCCAGAAAAGGTACCTGTGGTAATCGCAGCCATCAATAAGTTCCCTGGCATGGATGGCATACCAAACAAAGCATCCCAAAGAGGTTCGGTGAAGTCTTTACAGGGTGCCTGAAAGAGATCTTCCCAGAGCGACAAAAGCAGCAGAAACTCTTGCTCCTGCCGAAGTCGAGCAAGAATTTAGTTGCATAGCCAAACTCTTCGAGCGGGTGATCTGTAACAGAATACTTCCTAGCGTATACAGGGTGGACAAGCAATTCGGCTTCAAAAAGGCAAGATCGACGACATGATCGTGAGCATACAAAGAGCCGCCATAGAGAAAAATTACTGCTGAGGACTGAAAACCCTCGACGTAAAAATTTTTTGAACTCGGCCGTTGATCATGGGCGAGTAGTACCGGCAGATTGTGCGCTGCGAGCTCGTAAGAGAGCGACAAATGAAGTGGGACGAGTCTGTCAAGGTCGTTGGACCCACAGACTTATTCCTAAGGTGCAGATATGGACTACGATTGAACGTGAGGGGGTGATTTACGACCTCACGCAGTCCCTGAGTGGATATGGGGTATAAAGAATATCTTCAACTTTTCGGACACGATATGTTTAACCGTTATTCCCGCTATGCTCATAGATGCAAAAAGACGCAGATCACGTTAGCCAACGCCAGACATTCGCAGAGAAAGTGTTCGGTTGTCTGACTGGCCTATTATCAAACCCGCTAGTACCCAGGCCCAAGTGCCCCAATACCCACTAATATCGAACGAAGGCAAATAAACTAGAATGAAGGCAAGAAAACTACCGCTCCACCGCCTACTTTAAATGCTTTATAATCCCGCCTGCCTAATCAATTGCTATGAACCCGACAGCAGAACCACGGACCGGACGGATAGCTCAATGACGAACTGGCAAACGGAAAATGGACAATGATTTCGGAGTATTTACATGGAACGTGCGAACTCTATACCAAACTGGTAAAGTTAAAAGTACTATTAGACCAGCTTGAAAAATACAAGGCTGATATAACTGCGATTCAAGAAGTTAGATGGTTAGGGAAAGGCCTAATGGAGAAAAGGAATTACACAATATGCTACAGCTGCAGAGATAAAGAGCACACCCTAAGTACGGCCGAACAAAATTTTGAAGCTGTGATCACAAACAACATTATTAATTAATAGTATTATCAGAATGAGATAGATTCTATAATTGAAATGAAAATCGCTAATCTTACAAGCTTAAAATGATTGGACCCATTGTTATATTTATAAACCAAATAAAATATTCGATCAACACCCGTTCCACCCCGATTTCAATTTCATTTACTTCTAATCTCAAAAATACAATCAACGATAAGCCACTGTTTTGGCTTTAAATGATAACAAAAGTGGTCAACCATTAATTAATTGCGTTCTAATTTTCGTTTGCGTGAGTTTTCTGCCAGGATCATAACTCAACTTAATTAACTGCAAAATACAACCCTGCCAACAGGCGGCGGCATCCACCATCCAGCTAAACCACATAAATAATTAAATGAAAGCGTAAATGGCTTTGCGATTATTGGAGTCCTTTCTGCCTTGTCCCATAACTGCCTAATCCTTGGCCCAGTCGTTGACGTTATCCTGGGTTTTCCTGCGGAGTTTTTTTTATTTAAACATTTAAATATATTGATCCCAATCCAGATTTTTCTGAAATGCATTTTTTTTTTCAATCCTTTGACACTTTATCCTTTCTGTACGTATACAAGGTATGCATCATTTTCCAATCATTAAAAGGGACAACAATTTTTCGCTGTAATAAGGACGAGTGTCTAAACAAGGAATTTAATATTATTATGAAGTTCACCCCGTTCGGTATGCAAATCCACTTTATGTGGATCCAATTTCAAAGTGGCTCGTAGCAATTGACCCAATTTAATATTTCGATATTGTGGTGGATGTGCACTACACGCCCACCATACAGCACGATGCCATAGAGTGTGTTATAAGTTGGGGGTGGAATGCAATGAGAGGTGTTTCAAAAGTGGAAATTTCAATAGTGCTCCTGTCAATAAGCAAAGTGGAAAGGAGAGTTTTTTTTTATTGAAAGTTTTATACATTGCTGGAAAATTATCAGTTTTTTGTATATAGGTTGTTTATTTTTAGTTATTTAATTGCATGTTTTTTTAAATAAAATTAAAGTGAGAAAATTAATAAAAATTGGCGCAAAAACGCATGCACGAAAAGTTTATCTCACTACCCGCTTTTGGTTATTAACGTTCATAATATAAATTGGCTGAGTCACTGAAATGGCAACACTGTTTCTTTTTTCAGACAATGGTAATCTTCATCAAAGTGAGATTACCGGAGCGATTTTGTACTTTGTCAAGCCCTGCCAAGGTGGTTTTTGAAGCGTTAAGGAGTTGAACTGCAGATTCGGCGAATGTACGATTTCTACACTGTAGCTGGGACTGCTGGCTGAAGAAAGAACTAAAGATGTCTTAAGCCCTTAAGGTATGCCAGGTCAGAATTCGTGATCATTCCACCAAAGACCCCCGGTTAAAGTTAGGAAGAATAACGCAGAGTACCGTCGTCATCGAAGCTTTGAAGTGAGCTCGAGGGGATTGATAACCGATCAGGAAAAGATCGGGTAATAGAATTGACTCCTGGGCAGTGCCGGCGGATCCTGTTGGGCCCGGGTGGATAGTGAAAAAAACACACCCCCTCCTCCGAAACTGTTATGTGGTACCAACCTTTCCTAAAAAGGAAGAGAAGATGAGTCTCTTAATTGTGAATTGCTGTGTCGACGGTGTACAGAACAACATGTGGTGTCCTAGGATCTCTCCGGTGGATCACAATGTATGATGATGTGTTGAAGCTACGCCTCGATGAGATCGAGTTATGCGCGAACGAAGCTATCTGAGGTATTATAGCGTGGCCTGAAAGCGCTGGTCTGTCGTTTGATGAACACCAAGCTGTAACTGCACTGATCAGCAACCTGGGAAAACAAGTAACCTTAAGAATCAAGCTATATCACTCACAGCTTCTCTTAAGGATCCTGGAACTGATGATCGACCACAAGCATAATTTTAAAATACATTTGGAATAGGCATGGCGGATAAAGCTTCCGATATTTGTGCATCATTTCCGAGAATGCTGCCCAACGTGGGGGCCGAAACCAATCCATCGCCTCTTGTAGGCGAGAGGGTTAAACTAGCCTAGCTTTTAGCAGTATCGGGCGGGCGTCCGTCAGTAAGGGCAGCACGCAGCAGCAAGAAAGAGGGCTAACAGCAGAAAGAGGAAAGCCGCATACAGACTAAAGTTGGAAACCGATACGTGCGTGCGTGCAGTGTCTGCAGTATATGCGGCGAATTCGAATATCGCTGACAGATAGTTGCTCGCTTGGGTTCCGTTTAGTCTTTTACAAATAACCAAAAAATCTAAGTTGTGTGTGCTTGTGTTTGGGTATTTGAGACTATGGTGAAAGCGATAATGAGGAAAGTTGGAAGTAAATCCACATTTGCGATGCTTCCGTTCTGGTTATGTAACTATATGTCAGTTTGCATTTTAATGTAAGCACTTCTATTATATCAATCACCCCACGCACCAACGTATACATCTATCTCCAACTTAAACGCCCTACCTGCGTGCTCCGCATACGTGACCATATCCAACATTGCGGCGTAGGTGAATTATACCCATTAAAATACTGGCGAGAGACGGCATGCTTCTCTATGATCCAGAATATATTAGAGGGGAAACATAGTCATTGTGGCAGCAGATGTCGTACTGCGAGTCTGTTACGCCATGGCAAGGCAAGTGAGGTAAGTCTGTTAAGAGTCGTTGGACCCTCTGAATTATCCCAAATGTAATGTATATGGGTTACGAGGGGGCGTGGTGAAGTGAGTTCCCGAGTAAAAATGAAACTTGCGCGCACCTAGCATGCATCAGGTGCATACTAGCCCTTAGGACACCCGCAGATTGCTTGCACGCTTGATAAAAAATAAGACTGAAGAAAATTGCCAGTTTTCTTCGTCCTACACAATTTTCTAACGCCCCAATTTTGCTCCTTTGTGACATGCCTATTTCTTCATTATGCGTGATAGCTGCGGGCGCGTGCGTGCTTGTAAGAAAATTAATCAACCTTGAGTGGTAATGGAGAATATAGACAATACCTCCATCGTTTCCAGAACGATAGCTCAGCGCTGTGACTGGTATGACTAGGTCTCCAGGAGCACCTTTTCTTTTATTGTGTGAGATTCGGCGAATATTGGCCGGAACCAGAGGCATTCTTCATGTCATGGTCATTTATTCTCAAATTCCGGGTGGTACTGCTATGCTATGCCCCTGGGTGAACACCCGCCGAAGATATTGCTCGACTGCTTTTACTTAGTTTGATTTCATTTATATCTGAGTTCAATAAAAGCTGAATTTTTGTGGCCGCCTGTATTATGATGACCTAATGACAAGCTGACTACCCTCAATTTTACTCAGTGTGGTTAGGGATTAGATTCGACGCCAAGCTTGATAGAGAAAGCTCTCGATCCAGTTCGTTAGTGCTAAGTTTATATCAGTAGCTTGGAGTTTCGTCAGGAGATCAGGGCGCCATTCCTTGTCAAAAACCTTGAAGATATCTAAAGCAACCAGACCATATTCACCAAAGAGATGAACGCTTTGAAATACTTGGTTAAATATATTAGAAAGTCGTCAGTATAACTTTTTGGTTTAAAGGAAGATCAGTAACAAAAATACTGAATAAAAGTGGCCCAAGAATAGAGCCCTGGGGGACGCCACAGTGAAATAGAAAACTTGAAGAACTACAGCCGTTTAACCTTTTGAAAGTAGTTAGCTAAGAAACTTTGCAAAAGTTTAAAAGCAGAAATAGAAAAATTTGCTTGTGAGGTCAACTGTCAGCTATCTCAGCTGTCTCAGCTTACGATTTGCATGGGACTTTCGCTTCTATCTAGCTATCTATCCATTTTCAGCCCAAAACTTTTCAATTATTTTTTATTCTTAAATATTCCATTCTAGGTTTGAAAAATTATTTTAATAACTACTTTTAAAAAACGAATACAGGCTGACCCCTAAAAAATTTACTAAATAACTTTATTCTCTACTAAAACTTTTTACATATATAATGTAACAACAAAAATACCGATTAACTAGACTTTCTGACTTCACTAATACTGTCCTCTCCCCTTGTTTTTCTAAACTGCTGTTCGACTTTACTTTCAGCAAGAAGAAAAGCGATTTTCCTAATTTCTTTTTGCTCCATTAATGGTACTTAAGTTTCACTCAGTAAAAAGTTCGTTAAGGTATGCCAGGAATGCCATCCTGATAGCCCCCAAATTTCACTTTTGTTCCTAATTGTTATTCTCCATTTCAGGAAAGTTATATGCACTCGACAGACATTAATAATTATCTCTAATAGGAAAAACGTGATCCATTTATGAGTTTTGAAAAGTTTGTTTAAAAAGTGGAAAAAGGAGACTGGGGCTTTGAAGTTACTTTTCCCCATATAATGGTTTTTGATGTTTTGTGTCGTTTGCAACTTGGCATGGGTTTCCTTTTTTTTAAATCACTTGTGTCTGTTTGTCTATATGCATACCTACCATATTTTCTTATTTATAGTGTGACGAAAAAGACATCCATTTAGTTTGATTGTCGTTAAAAATGTAATACGACTAAATTGATACCTTGAAATAACTACATAGGCCCAAAATCTCTTGATAAACAAAATATTTCCACCAACCTCTACAATGCACGCCCAGACAAACACTTTCTAAAGTTAAAATCCTTTACCAAATATATCATTTCCATTGGAACCAACCACATCAACTCTCCCCTTTTAAGCTATCTCCCAACGAAATTTCTTCCTTAAATGTCCTTGCTACTTTGCAGTATTCTTAGCGCCTTGCCAAAATCTCAACAAGAAGCATACATGTCTCTCGCTGGATGCTAACCACCCAACCAAAAATGTCACATGCATGGGGAGGATTTTTGTTAAAAACAAGATAGTAGAAGACATTGTTCCGGATACAACCCAGATTACCACGGTTTAGTCTGCCGTCATTACACTCACTTCTGGTGGGGTAGTAGAGGAGTCCTATATAGGATTTTTCTACCCTTGATATCGTGCATGCAAGGAAATAGTTGAGGGAACGAAACTTGAGCACCTTGAATGTTCGTATATATGTACAATCTGCTCAGGATTGTATTACATCCTGTTTTTCGTTCATTCAGGATATATGACAAATAAAAATATATCGACGTTTATCTTTTATAATAAATGTATGTTTGTGTGTGTGTATGTGCTTTGTATAGAAGCTACATATTTATTAGAATTTTTAAGATAAATTTTAATATGAAGTCAATTTGAGACGATTTTGTTTTTCTTGGCTAAGCAAACTCTGCTCTTCATCATAATTTCTTGTGAAGAGTAAACATTTTGAATTTTTATGCTTTCAAAAACATTAAATATTGGTCTATTCAATAAAAGATCCTCAAAGATTCGGCTACCATCGACTGAAAATTTGAATTATTTTAATAAGATATGAAAGGTCCACAAGTTTCTCGACCCTTACGACCCCTATGAACCTATTGTACCAATTTGTAGGGTAACTGTTTAAGAATCGTGATACCTCTCTATCATAAAGCAGTAACCGAAAACAGACTCACCCTCTCGAAGCATAGCCTACAGCTAAGAGCCTCTCTGCGAAAGCACTTGCAACTGACCAAACCAAACGCGGGCGTCCATATTCGATATATTCTATCAAGTTCCGACCGTCTAAGGCCCCCTGCATTAAATTGAAGGTTCGATTATAGAACTGGGAAATTTTGGCGCAAATTTTATCCCTCTGCTCAGTCCTTTACATACCAATCCACCTTGAGGTAACATTGTTGACCCAGACTGCAGTATTCTTAGTACAGCCAAGATGATGTCTCAGCGAAAATACTGCGCAAATATAAAACACAGAAGAGGATCGTGAAAAGACACCTAGAAGATTACTTAACAGGTGATAATAACATGTAATTGTCTCCTATTATTACGCCCACTGCCTGGGTTCCCATTCCCAAGTGTCCCAATACCCACTTCTAACCGAGTTTTCAACGACTAGTGCTAGTAAATTAGCCTTCATGTAGAATTTCTTTCGATTAGAATAAATTTACTATCCGCTCTTCGTAAAATGTAAACGCAACATAGCAGTCCTCTAGAGTATTTCTTCAAGTTTGACGATGACCTGGCAACATGTCTTCAGTTCCGGATGTTGAGCATTGCCTCTGCGTCAGTCTGTCACAGAGTCTAATCATTTACCTTTTCGTTTATTTGGAAATGTCTTCTAGCATAAAATTTTTTGGGATGCGATTGTCATCTATCCTGATTCCAATATGAGCTAGTCTTATTCTGTCAATTTTTATAGTTGAGAGTTCTAGGTCGTCACAAATTTCATGCTGAATTTCCTTCGCCATATTTCACTCTCTCTCACGTCACGTTCTTTTATGCACCTGAGAAGTTTTATCTCAAACCCTTTGACTCCGCCCTCCTAAGTCATAGTCAAAGCCTCGCTTCCTTATCACAGTACTGGTCGAAATTCAAGGTGCGCCATCTAGACCTTCGGTATTTCAACATTGAACAACACGAACATTTTTAAGTCGATTTCGATATAAGTACACGATTCTGAAACGTTATTCAACACCATTTTAGTCAATAATCACCGAAAGAACGTGCTGAAATTTTAGCGAGAAATTCATTACCTTCAAAGAACAGAATTCGTAGTTTGGTAAAGAATTTCTTTGAGTACCAAGTTTTGAGTACCTACAGTGGCTTTATAAAGCCATTAAGTATTAGTCTAGTTGTCTTTTCCTTTTCTTCATTTCTTTTTGTAATTGTTGTACATTTCCATATTTTCTTATGAAGTTTATACAAAACAGAATTACTAATAAATGTAAGATCGATTTGTCCACATAACCCTATCTTCAATATCTGATTCTACACATCTTTGATGCACAATTGCCATTCCTTGAACTATATGCACACAAATTAAGCCAAAAGTAATTAAATTTACAACAGATCTAATCTAGCTTTCATCCTACTATAAAAGACTCGAGAATCTCTTATTAATACTAGTCCAAGTCCTAACTAAGCAAAGCACACCAACAACCAACTATACCATAAAAAAAAACATCCTGCATATCCTGTGTCATAGACCATACGTTTCTACTAGTTATTGGATTTCCCAAAATACAGGTGACGACCCTACTGCTAGGTAGATGTTAGTAGGCTAGACGTGCACATCGTTCCTAGGTAAATATCCTGAAGTAAGAAAGTGGATTAATTTTGTGTAGCAATCGACAACTTGCGGTGCGGGTATTGATGTTTGTTACTTACACAAGTATAAAATTTGTGATGTTGTTGACATTGGATCATTTGCAAAATGCCTACCGACAAAATGGAACTGCTATATTGAGTATGGATATTTGAAGGAATTAATTTCGTGCAGGAGTGAAATAATTAGGTTAAGACTAGCTTTTCTTGGTGTAGTTTCCTGAAGGGTGATTTTAGGAATGGAATTGATGAGCATTTGAATGAACTTTTGAAATAAAGGAAATTACTAATGATTGTTTAATGAGGATTTGGTAGTGTGATGGTGAATATGGGAATAGGAATCCTTTATTTCTAGAAAAGGAAGGTTTCGGCTTGAAAGGGTTTTAGGATGCCTAACAGAGGCAATTACAGCAAACAGTTTTGTTATGGAATTGTGTTGTAAAAAATGCCAATGGAGATTGTTTGTTCTTTAAATGTTTGTTATTTTAAAATAGCATTTTCTTTTGGTGCGATATTTAGCTCGATATGCATAATGTGCTTCCATAATGCTCAGCCCAGCGATTTTGGCTCCATTATCTTTTATCGAAAACTGTCTACTTGAGAAGATCATGTCACTGGGTGGTATCACCCTCTCAAGTGGCTTCGAAGTGGTCGAAGCCACAGATTGCTTTAAAAACTAATGGCAACAGTCAACGATTTATAGAAATGGTGGCTGTGAATATCATGTATGTCACAAGGCCACCTTGATTTCTTACGATCGAGAGTAACTTGCAATCATTTCGAATAAGTGTCCATGCCACTATCACTTTTGGGGCCTGTTGATTGAACAAACGTATTGAGGCGCCGAATAAGACTCAGATCACTATTTCATTGGTTCATTGGCTTTATGTCGGCGAATCTGGTTCCTATTCGCAAGGCTATACAAGACCACTGCAGCGTCTTCCAAGGGGAAGTCACTGCGATCTGGGAGGCTCTCGAATGGTTGAAGATAAATAATATATCTCATAAGAACGCCGCCCTCAAGACTCTTAATTCTGTCTTCACAACATCCACGACTCTTCTGAACTGCCGCAGGTCTGTGTGTGAGACTGCCACTCAGTTTGATATAACACTGTGTTGGCTTCCTGGACACAGTGGGATTAGGGGAAACTGTAGGGCAGATGAGCTTGCTAGACAGGGAACCGAAGTGGAAAGGACACCCCACTTAACCCGAATAGGAATGCCCTTAGCCACCTATAAACTAGCTGTGAGAAAAATCAGCTTAGCTCGAGCCGGGCTGAGATGGACCACAGCAACAGTTTGTCGCACTCTTCATCAATGTGGCCAACTTTGGACGCAAAGCGTTCAAAATCTCTGTTTCAGTTGAACAAAAAGGAGATAAGCCACGTGGTAAAGGTGCTGACTGGTCACTGTCCCTTTGGCCCACACGCCGAAAGATTAGGACTCCCCCACAACGACTTATGTAGAAGTTGTGGTAATGCAGAAGAGGAAGAAACTGTCTCCCATCTTCTCTGTACATGTCCTGCCCTAGCAAGGAAAAGAGGGACCTTCCTTGGCTCACCTTTCCTTGATGGATTGAGCGAGCTGCAAAATATTGGTGTCTCTAGACTCTGTCGCTTTATCAAAAGCTCAAAATGGCTTGAAATGGCCTGAACTATGTCCCAATACCAGAATGGCATCACAAAGGGCCCAATGGCGTGCCTAAGTGGGCTCCCTGGTGGGGGCAGCCATTCAACCTAACCTAACCTAAGGCTATACAAACTCAATGGAACATCTCGAAACACCCTTGACCAAGCGTTACAACTTGTCCTTGATGAGTAAACACTGTGCTTTGGAGACGAAAAAGCAGTGGTCAACCAGAGTTTGATATTGCCCTAAAAATACTGTCATTAGCCCTACTAAGTCCATCTTTGGCAGAAGTCTGAACTGTAAAGGAGGCCTGTTGGAAGTTTCTTGAACCGCAGCACAATATCCGATAGGTTTCTGTATTTATTCATGTCAGTGTGGCGTTATTAGTTTGGTGCAAAGAATCTTGGAAACGGTGCATGCTCCTTGAGGATTACTTCTGTCATTCGTTCTTCTGCTAATTCCGTAATAGTTGGTAAACCGGCTTCCGTCAGGAGAGCTTCGAACGGTATCGTAGAACGTGCCCTAAGATCAAATAAAAATAAAATATGTCCTTATAACGGGCGAACACCGAACGTGATTGAAACAGAAGGCCGTACACCACAAACACCCATACCAGCATTTATTTAGAGATATCTTCACACACCCATTCAATTGGGTTCCCGTATAATAAATCAAACGCATAAACAAACGTAATCTCCTCATTCTTTTTATATTCAAAGCTGACAACGGCCATCATACGACTATGACTGACTATGGCCATCATACCCCTTAAAAAGTCAAACGGCCGTAATTCGCCCGCCGTAAGCCCTTTTTTTATTTGTGAGGACAATGCGTGCAGCAAGAGTATCAATGCTCCATTGCATGATAAGTAGCCGACATCGCCGTCGATCTAGGAAAACAACATAGTCTATTGCGTAGAATGCTTGCTACAACTTTGGAAGATGGTGGAAGGAGAAATATGTATAAGTCTGATTTTGTTAATGGTGAGATTTTTTTTAGTACCTTAGAAATAGGGTGTATCTCTAACAATGTCCATGCCTGTTAAAATGAGGCCCAGATAAGCATCTTATTATAGTGCCTAGTTTATTTACATGAACGTCCAAGCTCGTCATGTTACAACGTCTAGTAGTAAGCTTCGTTCAAAAGGAGGAATAGAGGGCATGACAGAATAATAGACTCTGGAGGGTCCAAGGAGGAGGCAATTGAGTTTACGTCTGAGCTCCTGGATTTTGTGGGAGTTCACACCAAAGAAAAGAAGTTTGTATGAAGCCCATTATTACAAAAATCAAAACAAACAATTTTTGTAGCGGGGCTTCGATTTCCCAAAGTCTGTATCCTCATTAGCAGTCGTCCGAGCCAGAGGCGCAAACCTCGCGGCTAGCAGGATTTAGCCTCGTGGGAGTGTTATGCCTCCTGAAACTTGGGAATCTCGTTAACCAGCTGGAAAAGACTATCACGCCGATTACACTTGACTACCAGATGAACAAGGCGATGCTTCTTCCGCTAGGCGATGCTTCTTCCGGTCTAAGTGAAACTGGTGGCATTATTAAGATGTTGGGAGATGCCTTATTAGGGCTACTCTCAGTTACCCTCACCAAATAGAGTAATGTGACATTTCTCATCAACCCATAAAATATTTTATCTAGACCCGGTGTTGAATCTTTGTAAGAGTCCAATACATCTTGTACTTCCCTTAAACATATTTGCTGATCTATAGGCGGGGTGAAGGATTTGGGGAGTTGCCAGCTCTGCTCCTTCACCATGTAGCTGTTTTATCTTTACCATGAAAGCTTGGATCAGTGCCTACATATCTTTGGAGCTGTGAGCCTAGCGATCGATAATTTGCCAATTCTCATGTAGATTGGTAAACCATAGTTGATGTTGCGCCAGTTTTCTAGAACTGAATTGTACGGGCTAGTAGCATCGAGCATATTTCGCAAACTTTGGGTTCTTCTTTTTAAAAAATTCTTCGGATCACCGCATTGGTGCAGCGATAAAAGATTGCGAAGAGATCTTTTGAGGCATTTCCAAGGCTAATACTTTGGTCGAACCAGCAGGCGGTCCGAGATTTGTGTAGTTAGTTCTAGCCAGCTTGATTTCTTTTTTTGTTGAGCTCTCTTTCGCAACCACCTATTTTTTAGTCGCCACTGATTTACTTTCTCTCATGCAGTGTAATTGGCGCTTAAGACTCGAAATTTAATAAAAAAAACTTTGCTCCCTATTACCTATTGTAAAATCCACATGCCTCTTTAAAGTAAGCAGATAGTTTGTTAGAAATATCCAAGAATCTTGAATCACTTATAACCCCAGCCAGCCGGCTACCAACAGTATTCAACCCCGAGGCCAAAGAATAATGAAGCACAATTAAGAATCAAAATATTTAACTCGCGTTGGCTCAGGACTTCCCAACTTCCCAAAAACAAGACCCCCATCCTTATATCATACACTATATATCCTCGTATACGCCGCCGCCCTTCAACATATTTGTCTAAGGCAAACTCCATGCCTGGAACCTGCTTAAGGATGTATCCTTGTGATCCACTCAACTTCCATGTTGTAAAGTTTTAAATTTATGGAAATACTTTTGCCGTTTTAATACTTATTTATGAGCGTTCCTCAGATCTTGATATGAGCCCAGCACACACACATCGTCGGCATATACAAAAAAACTCAGGGGGATAAGCAAACCAGGTAGGAACAGGATTTAAATCTTAACAGAAGATGGGGTTTCACACAGGTAAATCCACATGCTAAAAGGACTGTCCTATAAAGGAATAATATTTTTTTTTTCTGGTTGGTTCATTCTTGCCGCTGTTGTTGGGGTCGAGTGAAATTTGTTGATAAGGTCAAAAGGATATATGGATGATGTGGTAGAAGTGGGTTTCGCCTTTTTTGCAATGGAAATTTTTCTCGTGTTTGTGAAAGAAAGTTTTAAATATCACAAGTCAGAATTTTGTGGTAAAGTGCAAACCTTTGGCATTTTCATTCTTACATTTTGACTTTAGTTATTGATTTTAAATTTAACATTTATTTTAGTGTAAAGTTTTATATGTTTAAGATGATTTAAGGTTTATTTTACATATTAAGGGTAAGCGATAGGTTTGAAGCTGGAAGTTACGCTCTAATCGACTAAATTTCAATTATAAAATTACTTTTACTACTTGAGTTAGAAGAAGCTAAGAGTTGAGCTTGAAAATAGAGTTAAGGTTTGAGTTTTTATTAGAGGAGTTGAGCTAACTTGAGTTAAGGGTTGCGCTAACGGTTGAGTTAAGAAATGCACTAAGAGTTGAGTTAAGACTTGAATTTAAAGCTCAGTTAAGGGTTAAGTTGAATTTAGAGAAGTAAAGTTTAGTAAGGCTGAATTTAGAGTTGGTTTAAAAATTGAGTTAAGAGTTTAGTTGAGATGAGTCTTCTAAGATCAATTATATCTATAATTTTATCGACACAGTCAAGTGCCTTGTTGTTGCGATAACAGCACAGCAGCTGTATGTTTCTTTTATGAGAAAGGGTAATTAATTGCGTGGCATTTACTTAAGTTTAGATATAAATTATTAGTGATGCACCAATTTTGTAACGTATTTAATTTCGCCTCTATATATTTATTTTGAGGTCGTCAGTATAGAATAGATGTGGATATATTAAATAAGAGTGGGCCTAGATGACTGCCCTGAGAGACTCCAAAAGCTACTTTGATTTCTTTTGACAGAAAACCTTGAAATTTGAAAACTTGTGTTCTTCCATTCTAATCCAGGGGTGGCGAACTTTTGCATGCATAAGATTTACTTTTTATCACAAAACCCACTTGTCGTACCCATATTTTAACTAGGGGATGAGGTGTCAAACACATTGGTGGCCACGGCGATCTTAAAAGGCAAAGTATCCAAACGGCTCTTACAAACTCTTCATATCATCGCATCAAATAGCGCCATGGGTGCAACAGTTCATCAAGCTGCGGATGGATTTGCAACACCTTTAGCTTTTTGTCCTTGTTGCTCAAGCGGTTTGCTGTTCCCAAATGGCCCGTAGAAAATCTACAGCGACATCGGTCAAGAAAAAATTCGACCTTCACGTTTGTGAACCACTTGGACCATTAATCATAAAAAAAAACTAAACTGCCTGGCTTATCCGGGGTTAAGGCAACGATCAGGTTAGTAAGCGACTGGAATCCGTACTCCGCAGAACTCTAAATGCAGCAAATTGAAAAGCCTAACACACATAAAAAAGAAACAAGGGTGGGTACAGAATTGCGGTGGCCGCAATCGCCACCCCTGCGGCAATTCGTACCCAAACCCTTGCGCAGTATCGAAGTCGAAAAACCACCAGGCAGAGATTTTCCTTTGAACTTTAGATCCTTTTCCAGTTCATTTATTTTAAATACAATTTTAAGGATAATTTAGCAGCAACGGTTACCCTCGTCACATACGTCGACATTAGCTTGTTGTACTACGTTAGGACATTGTGGCTTAAGTTACCCTATAATTGGTATAATTGGTTTTAGAGATTGTGGTTGTGTGTGTGTGTGAGTATGGGTATGTAGTTGCGGGGTGATCCTTGATGAATTAAATGAGAAGAAATGTTTTGGATTGATTGGATTATGATTTTATTACAATATTGAATGAATTATTTGGGGAAGTGTCTGGAAATAGAGAAATATTAAAATAGAAAATCTCTGGGTCTGGGTTAGATATTGTCAAGAGTACAATAGGTCCAAGTACGCAATGCCATTGAGTTTTCGAATCCGGCACTGTTTAACCTCAATTGAAACCTAGACTAATCTTTCTCCTATTTTAGTGGGCCCATGGTGCTGCTTGGTATCGAACCACGAACCTCTAGGATGATAATCGGATGACTTGATTATGACAATATAGATTTTGTTTCACTGAATTGAAACAAATCTAATTTGAATGAAGATAGCAAATTATGATTTTTCAGCATGGTCGAAAAACACTTCTTAAGCGAAACGTTTTCCCTGAGAGACCTTGAACATTTCGATATGTCCATTGAACTCTCATTATACCATGTTACAAAGCAGAAACACCACCGCCGTACACCAACCCCATTTTCAAGGTTAAACAATTAATTATTAAAACAACAATAAAATCATTAACAAACAAAGGCAAGTCATATTGCTCCTTAGACTTAGTGAAATTTCACTTAAAACTCTCATTATTATTCTGCCATCAGGTAAACATTTTGCCGTGTACGCACGTTCTCAAATAAAATAACTCAAATCCCACTTAGCCGAAGTTTACTTAAGACGAAGAAAAGTGCGGGAGTGAATCCTGTTTTAATTTCACCATCAATCCGAGGGCATCCTGTGCTCTGCTGCTGCTGCTCCACCGATGGTATGCGCGTCGACTAAAAAGTTACCCAACAAAATAATAAAGCAGCAGCAGAAGCAGCCTCACACTTAAACAGATTGGGAAATAACTTAAGCAATTTAACTTTGCACCGAAAAAGGAGAAGGTCCTGAAATAATTTCCAAGGAAATTTAAATCCCGCCCAAGGATTAAGCGGGCGTGAATGGATGTGTTGTAACATCGAGACTACTATAT
This sequence comes from Thereva unica, assembly GCA_949987705.1. Lineage (NCBI taxonomy): Eukaryota > Metazoa > Arthropoda > Insecta > Diptera > Therevidae > Thereva > Thereva unica. The sequence continues at coordinate 10,376,221 of OX465285.1, forward strand.
ACTGGCTTTTGCTTGGTGGTGGCTGGTGGTACTCTCTTATTTTTCGTGAATTATGATGTTGGGATGATGGGCGGCCTGTTAACAAGTGCAATGTGTTGGTGGCGGGGAGGGGATGGGGCTCATGGAGCGGAAGATTAGTGTTAAGTGGTATATTGTATCGTTAAAGGTGGATATTGGGCTTGGTAATAGCGATTTACTGGAGGGGAGAGGTTTTTTTTTGCAATTTAAACGCACTTTAGGGAAGTTCTGTTAAGTTTTTAGTAAGACTTTGGTATGTGCCCAAAAAGTTTCAAGAAAACCTTAAGAATTGATTAAAGGAACTTCTTCCTAGTTTTTGGTTCGGTCGTACTTTTGGATACCCAGTTCCATGGAATCATTTCTTTTAATGACTATTTCAAATTTACGCAGCTGTCAAACAGTAGGTAGGTAGTAGGTTGAAACTAAACTAAAATGCAATAAGCAATATAGTATACGCAATATACCGTTAGATCCATGGCGGCCGGCTCAAGAATGTGGATTACCACTTTCTTCACAACCCCCTCGAGATGAAAGGGTATGATTATAAGAATACCTTAATCATTGTAGTATACTCAATATACCGTTAGATCCATGGCGGCCGTCTCCAGGAGTTTGATTACCACATTCTTCACAACCCCATCGACATGGGTATCAAATGAAAGGGTATGATTAGTAGAATGCAATAAGCATTGTACTATACGCAATATACCGTTAGATCTATGGCGGCCGTCTCAAGAAGGCAGATTACCACTTTCTTCACAACCCCTTAGACATGGGTATCAAATGAAAGGGTATAATTAGTAGAATACAATAAGCATTGTAGTATACTCAATATACTGTTAGATCCATGGCGGCCGTCTCAAAACCCATGTACTCGTTCTTTAAGGCCCTTCATATGTGTAAAATTCATATCTCGAAAAATACCAAGTCAATGGATGGTTTTAATGGCTATTATTGGCTTATGGGTGCAACGAGGCGTACCGTGTCCTATCTGATTATACTATAATACATATATCTAGTCCTATCGATAACAGTCGTAGAACGAACTGAAATTTTAATATACAAATAAATTCCAATTTATTGATATTCCCTACACCAACAAATTTTCTTAGAATATAAAGAACAATACGTACGTGCAAAGCATCACAATAAACCCAAAATTTTATTAAATCATCATCTAAACTCCTACCCTACCTTTTCACATTCTTTTTTCTGTATATAAACCCGCATTGCGTGAATAACTTACTTTACTATATACACCCTTAACACTACATGAGAATTCCTTACGCATAGAATCAGCTGACCAACCTTGATAACAATCAGCATAAATAATTCTGTCTACATGTCCTACATTCAAGGACCTTGTGTATAGAGAGTCCTATCATGTCCTTCATGTCCTTATGTATGTCTGCCGACGCTGAATAAAATTTTACTGAAATAAAAAAAAAAACAAAAATTTTTGCTTTTCAAGAAAAAGAAAAAAAAACCTGAAAAATTTGTGTGCAATGCATGAAAGTTTATTTTATCCACCAGATGTCGCTAGTAAGCCATTGTACAATGCGGAAAGTTCATGAATATATTAAAATTCATGCCAAACCATTGCTTGCCGGGAGGAGGCAGTCCCTGAACTTTTTGCCATCGGATTACATTCATGATTGTAGACTTTTTGCCCATAGGTTTTGCGCAGATAATGAAAAGCATTTTCTCGTGGCCAATTCGAGAATGTGCATATTTGAACAATTCGGTTTGCAGTGCGGGCTATGTGGAAGGATTCATATATAGAGGGGTATTGTTGCAAGTCTTATGGAATTGCAGTTATTAAAAAAGTATTGGGGGCAACGGAACAGAGAGGAGTTAATCACAGATGCTTTATTACAACCTAAAAATAATTCGATGGGTAGATGAATGTAGCATGGATTAAGCAGGGCCGGTGCTTGATTTATTTGCGCCCGGTGCATAATGCCATATTGCGCCCCCCCCCCCCCTTTTTTTTTTTTGATCGCAGTGCAGGAAGAGACAGAAAAATGTTTACAACAAAGCAAAATTTGGATTTTTTTTTAAGTTTAATAAACCCACCAAGATCTAATAACTAGTTCACCGTTTTTCAATGGTTTACTGTAACACTTACGGGTTCAGTTCTCCTTACTTCATTCATTCATTTTGCTCTCTTCACAAATACTGGAACAAGATTTGCAAGAGCTCCAACAGCCCCCAATGAGTTGATAAATTTTCAAAAAATGCTCCAGAGTAATATAAATGAATAACGGATTTTCCTGTCACTTAGCAGCTTCTTCTCGGCTAATTTTTACTTCTGATTCCCGAAGACGAAGGTCTGTTCATTCACTTACTTAATAATACTACTTAATAATACTTCACTTAATAATACTACCGAGGTAGCAGAATTTATCTACAAGTTCCACGTCACGGTTATTCAGCGCTGTCGATTCCATGGTGTTTGAATTTATCCGCATTTCTTTAGTTTTAGTCTGATTTAGCCTTAATCATGACCATAGATTTAGTTCATCTTGCCATGTTGATATAGTATGCTCAAAAGCATTTAAAATGCTTGGTTTTCTAAAACGAAATTCTATTGACTTCCGAGATTCTTTTACGTTAAAAGTCCTTTACATGTCTCTTGTTCGTTCTCACTTAGAGTACGCATCTGTTGTCTGGAATCCCCTTAGCTCTTTCCACAGCTCTCGTATCGAATCTATTCAAAAGTCTTTTACTCGTTTTGCTCTACGTAAAATTAGTTGGCAAAACAGTATTCCTTCATATAATACTAGATGTTTGCTTCTTGGACTTCCGACTTTAGAAACTAGAATAAATATCGCTAGTGTAATGTTTGTCAGAGATGTTTTATGTTTCCGAATTAAATCTGCTTCATTGCTTTCTCTTTTTAATATTTATGCACCTGGCGTATCTTTAAGATCTAGACCTCTATTGTGTGTCTCTCAGCATAGGACTGTTTATGGCCAACATGAACCAGTAACGTTTTGCTCTGACCTCTTTAATAAACTTTACGATGCAATTGATTTAACCCTAGATAGAAATGCATTCAAGTCCATTCTTTGTAATAATGTTGATTATTGATATTGTATCATCTTTTGCCTAGTGTTTAATACAACAATTAGTTTCTAAGGTTTTTTTTTTTTTTGTTTTTTTTGTCTTTGTTAATTTTGTTATATTCATAGTTATAGTAAATTATTTTACTGGCATCTGTCTGTTGGAGACTTACTCTGTAGACTGTAAATAAATAAATAAATAAATTTCCTAATAGCATTGGAAAATTTGTTGTGTAGAAGGCAAAGTCATCACAGGCAGCGTCAATGACGAAAGGTCAGATGAATTATTTCGAAATTCGATTATATTTTTTTTTATGTCTGAGTTATAAAGTATAAACATTATTTATGAAGAATAGAAAAAGAACGCCACGGCTCGCCTGAACTCAGTCTAACCCAAAAGTTTTGGCACTTCTGACCCTCATTCACTTACAGGCCAGGTCGGCCGGCACGGGCCGATGAAGGCCACAGATTACTTATGTATTTTGACTGAGGGATGATACTTCAGGTATCCACCTGGCAGGCCGTGGCATGCAGGTGAAGTCATGATTTCCTACAGACACACATGCGAAGACGACAGCTTAGTATAGCAGGTTATTAATTCAAGTGCAAAAATGTTAATGCCCTCAACGAAAACTTCAAGGCGGCTCCAGACTCACGCCGTGAACACACGCGAACCCGAGTGCGGATGGTTTTCGCGCCTAGCTCGCGCCTTGATTTCCTTTCCATGTGGATACGGCGTGAGTTCGTGCCGTATTTTCACGGCTTGAGAGTGAATAGAAGTTTAGATCTTCAGGCACGAACTGACGATAAATGCCCAAACACCTAAAGATTTTTGTCAGTTTTCTTGGACTGCAGGCCCCATACAGTTGGCGGCAGGCGCACGTGTGGTAATGTTTGGCCTCAAGGAGAAAACTTTCAGGCCATGGCCTGCCGGCGTCTTATGTGTAAATTGGAGCCTTAAGATATGACTAAATCCTACACAAATTCCAGAAAGTAGCATAGTAGCCCCGTGATTGCTAAGCCGCCAACGGCCAGCCAAACGCGCGACCCCGCGAATACTGCAGCGTACGAACCAAATAGAACTGATTCGCGAAAAGGCCTTTAGAATATTGAAACACAGGAAGGCATACGCTGAATTTTAGCGTAATGAATCGGCCAGGACCGGATCCCGGTTGTAGAGCCGTTAAAGAAAGAAGAAGAAGAAGACGAAGAGGTCTAAATTATCAGTTATCTCAAATAAAATCTTGCACATGACCGGCCCGATTTGCTGTGGTTAACGTTCGCAATCAAAAATAGCTCGACACTTTTTTTTTTCTTTTTAGTTTCTTTGAGGTTCTGAAAGTTTCATTGAAGCTTTGCCGCAATAAAATTAGAAGTGCCAAAACTTTTGGGTTAGACCGAGTTCAGACGAGCCGTGAACGGTTCATAAAATTGACCGAGGAGGACACCGGCAGAGATGGTGGTATGGGGCTGCGATTTGACGTTTATAGCTGCCTACTCTGTATATTGTGGAAGTATTAATCATTTATATCTTTTGTAAAGTGAAACAAGTGAACAGAGTTTTTTAATTTGCATTAAACTACAAATAAAATGTCCTTAAATTGTCAGGCAATCAATGATATCATATTTTATGTTGATTATTGATCATTTTAACCTTAATTATATTAAAAGTGATAATTATTATTTAAACTAGAATTAGGAGTAGTTTGAACAAAATTTTGCAATAAAAAATAGTTGCTCCTACACTAAATAAGAAAAATATGACGTGCTCTGAGTTGTTGTTTCAACGTCCAAGTATTATCGACAATCACTTCCTACTTCAAGAAATTGATGAGTATCATTAAATACGAGTAAATCGTCTTCATAACCTATATTGAAAACACAAAAATGGAGAATATATGAATAAACAAAAAAAATTTATAATGTGCACTTACCGCTGCACCGGTTTCGACATTTAAAGGTGCAATTGTTGCAATGGTCAAACTTTTTGCATTTTGTGATTGCAACAGAGCCAAAAGGACTAATTTCTGGCAATCGATTGGAAATAGATACCACTTAAAATTATAAATAATATCGGTTATTTCATCATTCTAAATAAAATATTATTAATTTTTAAATTGATATTGAAAGGGGGACAAGAATACCGTGACTTCTAGTAAGGTTCCAATTAGACAATAAATAAGAAACTGCATGAGGAAGTAACAAATGATTCCGAATCCAGCAATCCAAATGGTCTTATTGTTGAAATATGAAAGTCATAACATGAAATTACAGCGTGAAATTATTCAACTATAAATTACTTACAAAGAAAATATTGAAAATTAGTAAAGCAATCGGAAGGGCTGAAAAAACGATTTGAACAAATATTGATGCTCTGAAACACTGATCGATTGAATTCCTTAAATTGATGATGTCTTGATGCATTTTTAGAGAATTGAAAAGTTTATATCTAACATCAATTATGTCATTATCTTTTTCGTTCAATAATACTTCAGTTTCATCAAGTGAAATTTTAAACAATCGCGAAAGTAGTTTAACATGGATGATCATAAATGCCAAAGCTGTATCAGCAGCAAGAGTTCCAAAAGCACCAAAAACAAGGCTTATTAATTGATATACCATATTCACGTAATAACCAGTCAAGGATTTTGGATCTGTGTTTGGCAAATGAAACACAAATATTAATTCGCGTTCCTTGAAGTATAAGTAGTAAATAACAGGATATATCAAGCCAACAAGGATACACAGCATAATAATCCGCTCAATTATTTTGCGATAAAAATTGCAATCCTTAATGGTTTGTGCCAATGCCTCCTTTCGCTGTGGTGATCCTTTTTCGTTTTCTACATAAATATTTCGGATAAACTTAAACATTGAACGATATGAAGTTTTATATTTTAACGCTGTTACCAATTTTACTGTGCCCTTGTTAACAAAAACAAAATTATTATAATATTGAAACCACAAACAAACAAGTACTGACCTGTGCCCCAAATAGGAAAGTAGATAAGCAACGTAACGCCATAATAACATCATCTTTGTAGTAGTAGAAGGTATGAAAACTCGCGATTTGATGCAGGATTATAAAGAAAATTATCAAAGCTGTCTTCCAATCGGGAGAGTACTCCGGGTCAATTACATCTGCACCAACAACTGCAGACAGCTTTCTTAATATTGTAATGACACCATCAACTCCATCTACTAAAGTCGCCTTTTTTCGTAATGCGGACATCTTGAGAATTGAATAAGAACTGAAAATGTTTGTATCTCAGTCCGAAGGGTTTCAAGGAAATTACCGCGAAAATTGTGAGAAAATGGCATATGGCGTTATAAGGTAATTTGAATTGCATAAGAGAACAATCAAATCTCATTATTGCCTGTTTAAAAGCCTCATCATTACCTCAGCTTTGTGAAAAAGTAATCAAATCATTCATATATGTAGTATGGACTTTATTACAAGGACTCATTTATTTAACTTGCAATGATTATTATTAGTTTGTTCGGTTCACATTTTGGAACTGAATTTTGACCCCCTTTCATGTAGCCGATCATTTCAAGATTTTGCACATATGGGCAATTTCACTAACCGTTTCGTCCTCGCAAACTAGGAGTTGAACAGCGGCAATTTGGTGTTAGTTGAGATCTGCGTTAATCTCCATACGCGGAACAGGCATGCATAATGCGCTTCGCGTTTTATTTATTCTGGAACTGACATCTTCTTCTGCACCGCCATTTTAGGGTTAAGCCTGCTGGACTACTTTCTGTTGCCAAATTGTTTAACATGTTTTTGAGGTCCTGGTGTGGGCCAGCAAACAAAAATCAGCCCCGTAGTCGAGATCTTTAAGGCGGTCTAGCGATCCCCATTGTATGCCGCCTGTTCTACTATCTAGAGCAGTGATTCTCAACCAATGTGCAGTCTCAACAATGTCTCAACCAAGTGGGCCGCCAAATTTTTGATAAGAGTTGAATTTAAAGCTCAATTAAGATTTATGTTGAGTTTATCGTTGAGTAGGGCTGAGTTTAGAGTTGGTTTAAAAATTGAATTAATAGTTTAGTTGAGTTTCATTTGAGTTAAAAGATGGGTTAAAAATTCAGTTAATATTGGACATGGAGTGAGGTTCAGTTGATTTTGAAGTGTTGGGTTAAGAATGGAATTACGAATTTTGTTTAGTTGAGCTCTAGGTTAAGTTAGAGTTAGTAAAGTAAAATTTAACCCGGAAAATTTTAGAGCTGCGGGAGTTGCGATACAGAGAGTGGTATTTCCTGAAGGTTAGATTTTCGTGTCAAGTTTTTAACAAAAGAGGCTCAGCTTGGAGGGTGGAATCGTTTGCACACATAGTTCACCCCCACCCACTCAAAAAAAGATCCAGAAAAGGGACCTCCTTTCATAATTGATAATCTACTTTTTTCAGAACTATGAATTGTGCATATTGTATTATATTATTGAACATCTCAAAAACAAACTCTATATTCCGAAAGTAACTCAACCAAAAACAAGCACCGAGTTTCTTATATCCCAGGCAAAAAAAAACCCACTCAAACCTGTACCTTCTCCGCTGTATCCTACCTCGTATATCTTTCCATTAATCCAATAATGGGTCACTCCAATAGAGTTATCATGGATTTATGATTTCCACAGTGCACCCTTCAGCGACTTCCAGTTTTAACTACTCCTGGGACTGCACAATCCTTTTTATCCAGAGTTTCTATTTCACGTTAGTTACACTCCCCAGTCCCGGAGATTCTGTATACGTTCGGGGGTTCCAGAAAGGATATAATAAAGGATAACTTATCCCCAATCCGGGGGTATACACGAAACGGTGTAGGAAGCAGCGATAATAGTTATGATGATAGACGATTCCTGGGTTGTTGGGTGATGCGATTAAATGCATTGATTACACCGGATGTCATCCTTTTTGTGCAGGAATGATTTTTAGTTTAGATTTGGAAGGATGATGATATAATTTTTTAGATCAGACAAGGATGCTGTATGTGATCGATTGCAGGATTTTATCATGCGTGAATTTTAATAATTTTTAAGGATTAATTCATGAAGTTGGCATTCAAACCCCTTGACACATTTATATAACTCGAGCATCATAGGTTACTTTTCGATCTTTATCCAAACCGGAAGACTGTGTATATTTATAACATTTCCCATAATAATTTACTATAAAAATTACCACAAGAGTTTTATTTTTTTATTTTTTTATCCTTGGGGCCCTCTGAGGTAATGAATTGGTACCGAACTTTCTAATGGAGTGATAAATTTTAATTCGGGCCTGTTTACATTACCGTTCAGGGACAGGAGAAGTTTTTATTGGAACCGTTTGTGGGATAATTAAGGTTACCCCATAAAGTTTTAAGGATTTTGGTGATAAACTGCTGCATTATTTATAAGCAATTACCATAAAACGATGCTGGAGATTTTTCAGTTACTTCCATGATTCCTCCTCTTTTTTTTGGAGAGGGAGGGAGGAATTTTAAATTTTATATTTGTTGTGCTGTTATGGAGGATCAGTAAGTGAGTGTCTGGATATTTTGAAAATTACCTTGAATAGTTTAAGGTTAATGGTATCTATATTTTAGGTATCAGGAATGTCAAAAATTCATTTGACAGCAAGTTGAGAAGTAAACTCCTTAACGCAACTTCTGGTAGCAAACACTTCTGGTCCTTGGTAAGCTCCATTAAGAAGAATTTCACTTCATCCACAACTCCTTCACTTATCCACAATGAGAAGGTGATAACAAACAGCAAATCCAATGCCGATTTACTAGCATCTCTGTTGGCATCAAATTCTTCTCTACCTGAAACTGATACGCTACCCCCGGTTCTCGAGCCCAATGCTCATTTAATGCCCAGGGTTTTCTTCAGGACTCGCGGGGTGTACAGGTGTCTCAAAGAGCTCGACGCCAATAAATCCACTGGACCCGATAATATACCCCCCCCCCCCCCCCCCCATCGTCTTAAAACAATGCGCCTCACCTTTGGCTAAACCTCTGCGCAAACTTTTTGCCCTATCATACCTCTCCGGAGTTTATCCAGATTCTTGGAAAATTGCCCATGTTCAGCCCATACCGAAAAAAGGTGACTCCAGCGATCCCTCCAACTACCGCCCAATAGCAATTACTTCTATTCTCTCCAAAACCATGGAGACGATAATCAACAAAAAGCTAATGGGATATCTAGAATCCAACCAACTTATCAACGACAAACAATACGGCTTCCGACAAAAAAGATCCACTGGTGATCTTTTAGTTTGCCTTACAGAGCACCTCCATCAAAGTTTGCATGGATCTGGTGAATCCAGTTTGGTTGCTTTGGATATCTCCAAGGCTTTTGATAGAGTATGGCACTCAGCCTTGTTAGCTAAACTCAAAGCTATTGGAATTGACTCGCTTCTGTATAAGTGGGTTGAGAGTTTCCTTTCCGGCCGTTCAATTAAGGTAGTATTGGATGGCGTCAAATCTGAATCTAATCCCATCTCTGCGGGAGTCCCCCAGGGGTCAATTTTATCACCGGCCCTATTTCTCATTTTTATAAATGACCTACTTTCAGTCCCCTCCAACCCACTTCTCAGCTTCGCTGACGACGGTACTCTACGTTACTCGTACAGCTTCGATACAAGACAGACTCATGCCAGATCCTGTCTTGATGATCGTGAACTAATGTTCAACTCTATTAATAATGACATTGAACTCATTCTAGAGTGGGGAGAGAAGAATCGTGTTGAATTCAACCCCATCAAAACCTAGTACTATCTTATTTCAAAGAAAAAGATCAACACCTCACCATCCTTGAAAGTGGATGACGTGGTACTAAAGGCCGACCCATCCCTACACATCTTAGGCGTGACTTTAGCCAAAGACTTGCGATGGAATGACCACATATTCCAAATCGCCAAACAAGGATCTCAGTGCTTGGGATTTCTTAAGAGGTGCAAGTTCCTCCTCCAGCCATCGGCCCGTGCTGTTATTTATAAATCCTACATTCGGCCTCTTCTCGAATATAACTCCATCGTTTGGGGCGGCGCTCCAATAACCACCTTAGCATGGTTATATAAGGTCCAAAAGAGGGCCCTTAAACTAATTGATGGCGACACCATCTGCTCCACCATCGACCCCTTGAGCCACCGTGTAGCTGCACTGACAAAATTTTATCACTACTTTCATAGTGACTGTTCCTCCGAGCTAAACGCTCTCCTGCCTCCACGGCAATCCTATACCCGCAACACCAGATTAGCCCACTCGTCTCATTCCCTCCACCTGCAACTCCCCCTTTCACGCACTCAACAAGATATGAATTCGTTTGTAAATCGAACAACTCGACTGTGGAATAATCTCTCGCAGTCAGTTTTTCCGAGCTCCTACAACATCCAAGAGTTCAAACGCAGGGTTCATCACCACCTTCTTCAATACCCCCCCGTACCTTTATAATCCTTAACCTATTCCCCCATCCTCCCTCCCGTACTAAACTGCTAGACATTGCACCATGACATGACAAATGACATGACGGACTGGTAGTACAAAGGGTGACTCCTGAGCTTAGGACTGCCACATAAAAAAAAGGTTTTTGTTTTGAAATTATTATCGAAACAGGTGTACTCATGTACATTAACTAAACTACAAACCTGCAATACTATTTATAGTAAATACTGAGAAAGTTCGTGAGGGTGAACTAATTGTAAAATATATGTTATAACTTGAAACAAAGTGAATATTACTTTTAAAAAAATAAATCATCGTTAATTTTACTTGCCCCTCTAATGAGAGAGAGTAGAATGCAAATGCAGCATAGCCCAAGTAAAAATAAAAAATGGGCTTACAACGGGCGAACACCGGCCGCTTGGCTTTTTAAGGGAGATATGATGGCCGTAGCATGATGGGAGCACATACGGCCGCACGACGGGAAAACTTGATCAAAAGATGGCCAAAAACTAAGCTGTACACGCGAGCACTCCACGGCAAATTTTAACTGACTTCGTTAATGGATCACGTACGACATGTTTTATAAAGAGCGAAGACAAGAACCAATGAAATCTAGGTAGGATATTGGTTCTTGTCTTCGCTCTTTATAAAACATGTCATCGCCTTTAAGAGATGCATAATAAACGAGGAAGCTTGTGCCTGATCGATTAACGAAGTCAGCTAGTAGTAGGAAGACGAATAACCACGCTACTGCATCGAATAGAACCAAGAATATTTGGGACGGTAGTTAGGCATGCTAACCCTGGGATGCCAGATTTCTCTGGTTGTTTTTTTTTTTTTCGATGTTAGCTTACACATTGTATTGACCACGTGACGAACTAGTAGGACAACGTTTTTTTCTACCATCCCAAAGGCTCGTATTGCTTCGATTCCCCACAGCGGCATGATCTAGGGTAATTTCACTCTTTATTGTTTTGCTTCTTTAGAGAAACTCCTCTTCAATTTGCCGGTGATTACAAAATTTCTTAAATTATTTCAATAACAATTCCTTAAGCTTATATATGAAAGGTGCGAACACCTCGAAAGGATAATATATACCTTTTCATGCTTGGTTTAATATTAGATATATTTAAGAGCGGCTCGTAATCCTTCTCTCCATGGCATGTCCTATTGAAATTACACCAAGATTTATTTCGTTTAGGCAACCCTCATTTTGGGGGAAAAAGGTAATTTCACTACAACATTTCATCAACGAGAGAGAGACTACACACAGGAATCCAGATGGGTTGGGGGGCGCATATACATCACCCTCAACGCACTATATATGTATATATATAGTATAGAAGGCAACAATGAAGGATTTTGCGGGTAAACAATTTAAACTATAGTCATTACACACAAGGGACGATCTCTCCCACCTTTTTCTGTGTTATATTCTCTGTCTTTTGTTATTTATCTTAAGAAAGGAGTTTTAGGGGGCTTACATAATACATATCCACCACCAGAATCAGCTTTTAGAGGCGGTTTTACATAATTCAACACTAAAAGCCAACAATTTAAAGTGGTTCCAAATCCAAGCCTTAAGAGTTTGCCTCAAGAATAATGAGCGAACAGTGGCAAAACTTATTAAGAGCAAGCGAGATAGATAGAGTTAGCACAAAAGATAACACAAGTTTTGAACTTCCTTCCTTTCAGCGCCAAAACAAGAAATGTTCCCGAGGATTGTGTGCTAGGCAAAAGGATCTGGGTCGCACAACAGAAGGAAAATTCAATCGGACTTTAAAGCCACCGACTACGACGACGATGGGAATTATATATATGTATGGTATATACATATATACAGACGCAAAAGTTTAATTAAAGGATTTTAATAATTAAGCACATACACATGTACAGGCTATCCGGTAACAGAACGAAGCGATAAAGACACCGAATGAAAGGAAACTAAAAGGGGAATTATATGTGCGTGTCCTTTTTCTGGATGGGTGGGAGCCGCCCGCCTGTTCAGGATAAGCGGAAGATGTAACCGGAAATTCCGGAAGGATGATACCGTTGTCTAGTGCTCTCGGTACATACTTTCTACTATAGGAATTCTCTTCTATTTTTCGTTCAAGATGAGACTTTCATTGGTAGTTTGCTTATTTTTATCGCAGCTGGGTTAAGCTATCTTGGAATAAACTCAATATTAGCTGGGAGATTATCTAAGGCATTTGGACCGGGGCGGTAGTGTAAGAGTAACATTGTCTTAACTAAAGTTATTCCCTTCGATAGTACTGGAAGCGTCATTAGGTGTGAACGTTGTTGGTATGGATTATATTAGATTTTTATTGTTTTTTTTTTTTTTAACTAGTACAACAATGTGTGATGGTTTCCTTTTCATGAAGGGCTATTCGAAAGTATTGCTAGATATGATACTCCTCCATTCAACAAAATTTTTTGAGATGAACTTCTACTCCACCACAAAACTCTAGCTTGTGCTTTTGTTATTGTCATTTCATTATATCTGTAGCTGTAATTTTAATCAATTTTAGAATAATCAAAACAAATCTGTGACTCAAGTTAAAATAAAATGTGGCTTTACAACGGGCGAACACAGTCGTATGTCCGTTTGTACAGCTCAGCACTTGGCCATTTAAATCGCTCAAGTTTGGCCGTCGTGAAGCCATATATGCTTCCAGTAAAAATAGTTACAAACTTTATGGCCTTCATATTCTTCTTCTCCTTTAAACTCCTTTAATCCCTCATGGGACATAGGGCGGAAACAGTTGTCCTCCAGCGGACTCTGTTTTGCGCGACAGCTCTTAGCTCCGACCAGGATCTCCCAGTTGTTGCGGCTTCTTCTAGTAGGGTTCTCCCCCACGTTGTTCTAGGTCTTCCTCTTCTTCTTCTTCTTTGATCCGTTAGCTGGCGGTCCGAGCGGGACGTTCCCGCAACGGATACGCTGCTGTCGGTGCCGCTTTGAAAAATGCGGTTTCTTGCCTAGTTTCTTCGGTCTTCGGAGTGACCGATTCTGGTCAACTCGGCAGGTCGACCACCCTCCTCCTTTCACACCCTGGGCTTGGGACCAGGCGACGGCGGAGTTAGGTCTTCCTACTCGACGGGAACTTTGCGGATTCCAGTCAAGGGCCTGCTTGGCTAGATTTTCGTTTTCGCCGGCACGGCGCCGGCGCCATAGTTCTTCGTTTGAAATCTTGCCAGCGGATTTTTAGGATACGACGAAGGCCTTCATATGCCCCTTAAAAACCAAGAGGCCGGTGTACGCCCGTTGTTAGGTCATGTTTTTACTCGTTCACGTATGAACAAATAAGAACAGCCATATAGCCAGTGCGAAAGCTTTTTCGAGACTTAGAGAAGTTCAACTAATCACACACCGGCGGCGCTCATTCACACTCAAAACCACATGCACACCGGAGTCTACAACCGTTGACATCACTGGCCCCGGACAGACTAGCTATACTACTGTGGTTGTTAAAAAAAACTTCCAAGCTTAAGAGGCTTATGCTGCTATGATGAATCAAACTCGTGTAGTTGAATTTGGTACCATCGCTTTAAATCGTATTAACAGTTCGCGTATATCAGGACTTATCTCTTTGGGATACCGGCACCATCAAAGGTCATTGACTCGTAAAATACTCTATTTTTTTGTATCAACTGTTCTTAGAATATACCCCACACAAAACTGTCAATCCCTCATCTTTCCTACCAATATTTCAAATTGTTCTTTACACAGCGTTTATAAGTGAAAAACATATCCTTAAACTCAAATGACACCCTCATCATCCCTGCCCAAAACAAACCAAATAGACAAACGAGCCGAACACACTATACTTATCTACTGCGATAGCCATATATAATTTGATGAAAACCAAAACTGAACAACAACAAAAACACACACACAAACAAAGATTTCCGATCAATGTTTACCATCGGATAATTGCCCACTCATCAAATAATAATAAATAGAAAAGATTTTGGGGAAATTTCTAGGAGATTAACAGCAACAATCGCAGGGGAAAGATCCATCAAACATGGGAAAAAATTAACGGTGGGGGTTTGTGGTACCTTATGGAAGGAAGCCCTTTCAGCGGCCTATCGACAATTTAGGATAATGATCCAAGCCATAATAGAAAAGTCATTAGTATATAGCTGAAAATGTTATTTTCGACTAAATAATTAATGCAGGATAATGACATGACCTAATATTAAGAGACCAAACAATTGTGATAAAAAGATTGATTTACCATTCTTTGTAGACCGGCTAATATAGGCTAAGTTGTCTGGATTCAAAATTTGTTAATGGTGTAGAGATTTTTTTAAGAAAACGTCTGAAACTAATAAGATGAAATTGGAATGCTTCGTTTTTTGTAGAAAAGGATTTAACAAAAGACGCGGCTGACCGGGCATTAAACATGGCTCCGATGACAAGGAAAGAAGACTTCGCTCCTTCAATGGACGAAATTTATGCTAAGATTATGTCATCACAATTTAGCCTACCTCTTCTTGTGATTGCAGTTGTTCGAATTCTGAAAACGATTTTCATAGAGGATAGGTTTCATGCATCCTACATATTTGGCCAACTTTTTTTTTATGTGAAAGACTAGAGGCTCAGGAAGACTAGAGGAGAGATCCAAACATAAATAAGGTTCGAACTGAAGACGATGTTGACAGATATCATGAACACTATTTATCTAAAAAAAAAGCGCAGGCAGTGATAATGAATAGCACGACGAGGCATACAAAGCCGTTATAGAGGCCAGATGCCTGAACATTGGGAGCAAAACATTATCTGCCCAATACACAAGAAGGGGTCAAATGCAACTGTGCAAACTACAGAGGCGCACTTCTTTTAAGCACAGAATAGAAACTAATTAAATCCAAACATAAATGCAGGCTGAAACCCTACGCAGAAGCGCCCATTAGTGAATACCAAGCTGGATTTAGAAGAAATAGGTTAACAATGGAACAACTATTTTTAGTAGGCAACATCGACGTATATTAACTTTTTGTCGATTTCAAGGAAGCATACAACATCGACAGGAAAAATACATATTGTACAACAATGCTAGACCTAGCATTCACTTAAGGTGCCTGTAAACGAGCAACAAAAACTGCACATTGCCGGTAATATTTCAGAAAAAGATGGCCCGGCTATATGTTTGAAAATGTGTGGCCGATACTATTGCTGGGCAACTTGTAGTCAGACATGTTTTCGCAATGTTTTGGCTACTGTGTTGCCCGAGAATTTCACGCGTACACGTATGACAATGGCTGAAAGGGAAGAAGTATTTGCTTATTAAAAAAACGAAGAATGCGATGAGCTAATTCCAAATATGTAGTTACTTGTTTCGAAATTTCACTGGAATGACGAAGGCACCTTAAAAATTTATATACAAAACAACCATAAGCCTTAACAGCGGTGACAGGACCCCATTCTACGGTATGCAGAGGCCCCTGTGTTCACCACTCCACTCTGCTGAAAGCTTTTGTTGAATATCAAAGTTCTAAGAATGCGGATGATCGACTAACTTAAACCATTGTAGATCCCATGCTGGCATTGTTGAAAGCGCTACTTCATCCGGTACGGTGTTAATCGATTTCCCTTTGCAATATGCGTGCTTTGGTATATAATGTTTAAGGTACATAACTAAGATGTGTTCTAGGGTCTTAAGGATAAAGGATGACGAGCTGATCCGCATATAACCATTTAAGATATCCGCATATAACCATTTAAGATTACTGTAAGAATTGCCAAATTATAAATTGAAGGAAAAATGCAGCTTATGGCTGGGAGACGCCATGGACTTAGTCAAGGGGATCTCCTGGAACTCTGCACGTTTTTGGGTGCGGTTTGGTTCGCCGGATACTATAGATTCATACATCCCAAACCCAGACAATGTACACCCTACACCGCCCACAACTATGCCATCTTTAGGCCATACTAACATACTTCTAGTCCAAAGAAAACTTCGAAATCAATTTTAAATAGCCGGCAATGTTTAAATATTTTCGCTCTACGACCGATATCAAAGGCAACATGCCGGCCAGTAGTTGCAACATGGCCAGTATCGTCGGGCTATACGGATATATTGCCGGCAAGTTTGAACATATTGATGGAAATAATGCTGAGTTTTCAGCAAAGTCGTTCAGCCAGTATTGCCGGCCACACATTGCTGAAAAATGTTGCTCGTTTACAGGCACCTTAAAGATAGTGAAGCTAACGAACATGACAATTGAAAATACAAGGTATTCAGTCAAAATTCAAAGAGAACTGACGGAATGCAAGGAGAACCAGTCCAGCAAGGCTTAAATCAGGGCTCTGTGTTGGCACCCATATGCTAGTTAATCTTTTCTAATTCAATATTGACGCATGGAGAGAAATGTTGGAGGAAGTCACGGCCCATACCAATAATAGGAGGTAATGCTGCAGTCTGCAGATAATGGTGATGAAACATTGACGCGAACGCAACTCTATTTAACAAAGCAATACTATTATTAGAAGGACAAGACAATGGCATAAATTGCCAGTGATCTAGCAACTGTCATCCCTAAGATAGAACTAAACATATTGGACTTCAAATAAATGTAGACAAGAGCAAGATTCTAATTCAGTAGAGTATGGAAAGAAGAAGAAGAGACCAGAATACCACCTAGCTTCGGATGGGTAGTAAAATTCGGCCAGGGGGTTACTGTCTGAGGAAAGAAGCTAAAGAAGACCAATTAGGCTGTAGAGCCATCAAAGAAGAAAAACCTAGACAAGGGTCTGAGCCTTGACCCTTAACTTAGACAATAAGCTCACACCATGTAAAAGGAACATTCTAAGGAAAAATATTTAGGTCCATAAGGATTAACCTAATCGAGTGGCTGATTAGAACCAAGGAAGAACTGGGCAGAACTGCAATGGATTGGGTATGTTGTATAACCCACTGAAAAAAAAAGAATGATAGACCATATTTTCAACGTTAGACCAATAAGAAAAAGAAGGGTAGGACCATCAAGAAATAGGTGAAGTACTAGATAAATTACGAAAATTATCCGTAGACTAGAGAAACACCAGAGACTACTTACTGACAGAACCCGCTTTAGTAGGTCCGAGTCCTACAACGACTGTAGCGCCATTTAAGAAGAAGATAGAAAATTTCTTTTGAAATCAACCTGTGTCCTAGGTCCTATGAGGGATTGAAGGCAAATAAGAAGAAGAAGATCAACATGTATATTGCTCTGTACTAACTAAGGAATTTGATTAAATAATTTACAGAATTTTGATATTTACTATTAATAAATATTTTTACTTACATGTGTCAAGAAAAATATTGATCTTAGACTAAAAATCATAAGAAAATTCCAAATCCAATAAAGATGATGATGCAGTAATCACTTTAATTTCCTAAAAACACCCATAACATTTTTTCTGCACCCTTAATCATCCTGTTTTAGTGTCCTTAACCAAAAATAATTCCATATGATCTTAAATCCTATAATCCCAACAACCCCCACAAAAGAGAATCACTAAAAACATTTCAATTAAAGATTCAACGTGTCTTTTTTAAAGTTTTCACAGAAACGTAACAAGTACTAAAAGTTCATCTAACACCTTTAGTGTGTTTATTTTGCGCCCTAGTATATCCTATTCACAGGAAATTCCACTGTCAAGCCTTTTTCACACCCCCCAACAAGTAAATTGTTGTCATGCTGCAGCACATCAACAAGGTGAGGGTGGGGGGATGCTGAAGATAGCTTTTAGACGACGCACTTCTAGGCGCAGAATAATTGCCATGTCCGGTTTTCCGGAGATTTTAAACATTTTAATATCCTTGTTGAATATGATAATAAATTTAGCTGGTTCAATCGTATGTTGATTGATGGCCTACACAGTCTAGTCACTATTCAAATCGAATCACTTTCTGAATTAACACACCCCAAAAAAAAATTCCAAAAAGGATAATCACGCGAAATATTTTCCGTCGAAATTATCACCGAACTTCATTCAACATGCACTTAACATCCCCGTCGCGATAGTTCAGCGGACCAAAATAAACTGAACAGGCAAAATCAAGAGTCCTTCCTGCATTGGTATTTCCTTGAAATTTTCTCCTCCACCCACAGGATGTTATGTTATCAGTATATTCAGGAATTCCAGATTCAGCACTTTTCTACACCGCTCTCTCGATGTCTCTCAGCATAGTCCTGTTTGCGTAAGTGGAATGCTTACATTTCTGATAAGGACGAAAACGGATCATGCAAAAGCGCATACTCTAGAAGTAACCACGGAATTTAAGGACCTGAGTCATTTTACTCTCTTTCACTCTCTCTCTCTCTCTCTGCTTTTAGACATTGCGAAAAATTCCGATGTCCTGAAACGATTTCAGCAATTTAAGGATTTAAGGAGTAGAGCAGGTCTAGGATGCCGCTGAGAGAGAGCCAAACACTGTTAGAATTTCACGTTCTGCATACAATAAAAAAATTTAAGAGAAAATAAAAGGGGAAAAAGAGTAAATGTCACGACACCAAAAAAAAAGGATATAAAGGACTTAGATTTGAGAGTGGAAATATATTTTTCTCCTAGACTTTATGGGCATTTGTTATGGTTTGACTTTTGCTGTGTACTTTCTAAAATTGCTCAATTACGAGGAGGATTTCGGTGGAAAGGACATTTGTTTACTCAGGAAAATATCTTAACCAACGGAAACAAAGTTTATTTCCTCAAAAATATAATCTGCTGTTTGGAATTTTCTTTTGTTTTCGCAAATTTTTTTTGCAGGATACATTTAGAAAAAAGTTTATTTTTCCTTCTTAATAAATTATTCAAAAATCGGATTTTCCGGATTCTAGGACATGGAAATATTTAACGATTGTGAATTATGTTACTAATAATATGACATTTTTGAAGGGCATACATACATGTATAACTTAGGAAAGGACTAGATAAGACAGAGCTTTAACAGTGATGAAAATAGATTAAGCTATCAGATTATCTTTCTTAAAAAGGACCTTCTAAAAATGGAAGCAATATTTGAAAATTAATATTTTAAAATAGATTTTATTTGTGTGTGTCTAGGCGACATCGTTAACTGCGGTTATTTCTGTCTTACCTTTCTCCAAAATAAATTTTTGGATAAGCGATAAGATTGATTGAATATAGAAATTTATACTCGTAAATAGGACATAATCGGGTTTGAGTTTATAAAATTATTGTGTAATAAGTGTGATAAGATGGTGGAAGGAGGAGAGAAGTTTATGCAGACACAAGTTAAAAAAATATTCAACAGGGCTGAGCTCTCGGGTAACTAGTACCCCTGTAGAAAGCCAACACATAACTTACAATAAAGAGCTGTGAAGATCCAAACGAAAGTCATAGCGTAGCGATCCTAGCGAATTGCATAGGCAAGTTTCCAAGCTCTATGTGATCAGTCTTATCTAAGGATCACTCAAATCACATTGCCTCCCTCAAGACTGTTGAAGGATTCTTTACGAGAAATACCAGCAGCACCAAGGAACTACTAAGTACTCATTACCTGAGTTCTCTAGTAACTGGCTCAGCAGCGACCCTGATACCTAACCCTGGGTCGAAGGTAGTTTCTACCCAACGATCCAAGGAACAAAGCAAAGCCAAACAGGATTTGCTTTGCAGGTGAAACCGAATGGGGCACCTTCAAGCCTCCCAAAACTACTGGGAAAGATCAAATCTACTCGGCTGTTCCTCAGAGGGACTGGGTAGAGATATCTTATCGATCCTGCTGCCACCAAGGCAGATTGAAACTGGTCCATATTCTCAATGGCTGAAGAGAGTCTATGGTGCCCTTTATACCAAAAACGGGGAAGGTTTATGGTGCCCTTTATTCCAAAAACGGGGATGATACCACAAAGCTTTTTTTGGACCTATCAGCCTCTCTTCCTTCCTCTAGAAAACGATGGAGAAGTTTTAGACAAACATATTAGGGTAGGTCTGACAGCGAACCCACTCTAAAGCTTGCAATTTTCCTACCGACAGGGCAGACCTACTGAGCCTGCAATCCACATGCTAGTGAGAATGTCGTAAGTTCCCTCCGAGCCAAGCTGTGCGCTGTCGTAGATATTGAAGGTGCCTTTGATAAAGTTACTTCGAGCCAATTAATGAAGACGCAGAAAAAGAGGACTGAAACCCCTCGACGCAAAGAGGTAACAGCATAATGGCGCGACTATATACTGGGCGCCATTTATGCGAGGTATTGCCCCCTCAGCCAGAAGCCCGGAAAAGCCTGACTAAGAGCGCAATCCCAAACATAAAACAAATCGGAACTCCTATCCTCCCCAACCGCCGATCCTACTGTTAGGGGGATATGCTGCCGGCCACACGGAGTTCACTAGCTCGCCGGGTGGGGTCGTGGGGTGTGTGGCCGGGCCTATAGCGCGCATCTCCTGTTGCTACTTCAGCTAAATACCTTTAATAATCTCCCTTCATTTTTAGGTAGAATACCTTACTTTCTGGATTACTCGCTTTGGGGATCAAATATTTATCCAGGAGACCCAAGAAACAGGTGAAAAACAAACTAATAAAACTGTCGAAGAACGATTTTCACGAAAAAGCTCAAAAGTAAAGTTTTTAATTCAAAAAACTGTAAAAAGGTGGTTTTCAAATGGGTTTTTAAGGTGTTAAATCAAACCTTACATACATTTCATGAAAATGGGGTTGTAGAGCAACCCTTTACGACCCAAAATGCCAATCAACAAATTTCTAGAACCATTGTGGGCCTTGTTCAACCTTTGTTTGTGAAACAGGTGTTTTTACATTTTTGAGATTTACTCGAAAAGTTACCATTATTTTTCCATGAATTTTTTATTGTAGGTAGGCACCATCAGTGGCCACAATTTAAGCCCTGACACAAGGTTCTACGATAATTACACTCCCTATAATTAAATGTCAAAAAACGGCAATTTTTAATGGTTTTTGAATTTTTCTGCAAAAACCTGTTGATCGATTTCAATGGTCCAAAACTCATAATTTTCGTCTTTTTAAGCACTTTTATGTAGTATTTTTTGTTTTCCAAAACAACCTTTTTTGCGTACCCACAACGTGGAAAAACGTGTTTTCGCTACAATTATTAGCTGGACCCTGGACCAATTTTATCCAAAACACATTCATTGAATTCCTACGATTTTTCTCTTAATTATAGCATCAAGAAATCGTAGGGTAGATTTATTTCCACTTTTAAATATTTTTCCGCTATCTCTCCTGGACTATTACGTTCATAGCTACTGAGATGAATGGCTACAAAAGGGTGTCCTATCGTCTCCAGGCCCGCCACCTTGCCAACCTTGCGGGGCGTGGAGCTAAAATATATCCAGAATCTGTAACTAAAAACAGGTTTAATACTTTTTAAAACCTGTGGTAAGCGTAATTTCCTTCAGAACTTCAGATTGGACGGTCGGCTCTTGATTCCCGAATAGACCTAAAGTTATATAGGGTAGCCTAGAACGAAACAGGTATTACTCTACTGGCTACTAGCGATACGGAATCGGTATTCGATTCTTTACTCATATGTATAACTATTTGGCTTTCGATTTTAATCATATCAGTGCTCCATAATTTATACCGAGTCCTTTTACTCATATCATTGCTTATCGGGTAGAAGTACTGAGCACAATTTACATTCAAGTCAGAATTCAGAGTTTAATGCCGTTTACATTAGAAACGCAAAAGCGGAAACGCAAATTGGAATTGTTTTATCGCATAGAAATTTGTATGCTTCGCTCTCTACTCATCATCGTAGAATCCATGTTTATGTAACAGAGAGAAAAGCATACAAATTGCCGTGTGATAAAAGAACACCAATTTTCGTTTCCACTTTGCGATTGGGATGTAAACGGGCCTTTATAGGTTTGAATTTATGTATATCCTATGTCAGCTACTTAAGGATTTGCAATCTGTCTCACGCGAAAATCGAGTAATGCATATGCTAAGGTAGGTCGCAACTATGGAACAACCCATCGTTGAAAGTTATCAGTAATGTTAAGGCAAGGATTAGCAAATTTGCCCAAATTTTTGTTCTATGTACCCGAAACACATTCTCTCGAGAGAAAGTAGATATATGTATGTCAGAAGAAGTACTCATTGTAGCTCAAGGAATCGAGTACTTTTAAACAAGTTAAAAGTACTTATTGAGTAATTTTCTTTTGATTTTACTCATGAGTATTTACTGGAGTACGGGTGTCTGGACTGTACCAGCATAGAGTGCGGGCGGGTGCTGCCGCAAGTCCACTTCCTCGCGAAAATTAAAGCCTCACAAATAAGCACAAAATAACACAAATAACTACAATAGAAAGTCGATTTCCCGATTTAAAATTCCGATTTAAAAAGCCTTAATTATTATTAAAAACAATAATTATTAAAACCGAAAAACAATAGCGCAAAAAGTGAAGTGAAAAAAAAAATCTAAGGAAACGTCACCAACACGGAATCCACTAACGCCGTACTGACGGACAGCAAGTAAGTTCCCGTTTCTACTTCTCCCGCTCCCCTAGCTAGCCAACGCCGGCGCTGCAGCAATATCGGCCAGCTGATGGGAATCGTCTTGCTTAAGCAGGCATAACACTGCAGCAAGGCCGTTCCCATAAGCTCCGATGGTTGCATCGCCGGCTGAGTCAGCCATAAATGAAGTCATGGACCTTGCGCAGGAAAGGCCCCTAAACAATAACAAATATTTCTCCTTTGTTTTTTGTAATATTAGGGGTCTCCTCCTCGCGAACTTTTATCATGTAATGTGCTATCTCGATACGCATGCCCCGGCCATATTCGCACTAAGTGAAACTCAAGTCACTGACACCGATTCAGATCGATTTCAGGTGGCTGGGTATACCTTAGTGCACAATTTCTCCGACCATAGGGGAGTCGCCATGTATATTAGGAATGACGTGGCGTTTCAGAAGGTGCACAATAGTACATCTTCTGATTTTAATCATTTATGGATTAAAATTATTCTTCGTAACCACGTCATATTCCTCTGTTTTCTTTACAGAAGCCCTAATATCAATAATGAAGTCTCCACATTAGCCTTCGATGCTATCTCAGAACAAATCTCCGGATTTTTATCTTCCCACCCGGAGTGTGAAATCATTGTTGCGGGTGATTTCAACGTTCATAATGTCAATTGGCTAAATTACTCTAATGGCACCAGTGTTTCTGGCAAAGACGCCGAGATCTTTGCAGACCTAAATAATCTGCACCAAATAGTGAACTGTCCAACGCGAGTTCCGGACGTTGAAGGTCATGGAGCCCATCTTCTTGACCTGTTTCTTACTTCTCATCCAACTCGATACTCCGTCGAAGTTAGCTCGCCCCTTGGTAACTCGGATCACAATCTAGTCAGCGCTAATTTCCCATATCCATCTTCTACTCCAACCAACACAGTTCCTAAAAAAACTGTCTGGCACTATGGGAAAGCCAACTGGTTGGGACTTATACGCTTTTTTCAAGCCACAGACTGGAATTTGTGTTTCCGCAGTGCCAGTGCGAACTATGCCGCTTCCTGTATTACTAAAATAATACGGGCAGGAATGTGTTTGTTCATTCCTCATTCTACCATACATATCTATAAAGCCTCGGCCAAATAGATGGTTCAATGGGGAATGTAAGAACGCAATTCAAGCTAAGGAAGCCGCTTATAGAGCGTACAAACATTCCCCCAACGAGTCACTTCGGCGTGAGTATATCAAGTCGAGAAACTCCTGTAATTCCATCATCAGGAAGGTCAAAGCATCATTTGACAACAAATTGAGAAGTAAGATCCTCAACACACACGTAGGCAGCAAAAGCTTCTGGTCCTTGGTAACTTCCATCAAGAAGAATTTTACCTCTTCCTCAACCCCTCCAATCATTAATGGAAAGGAGGTGATAACAGAAAGCAAATCCAAGGCCGATTTACTGGCATCTCTGTTCGCCTCTAATTCTTCGTTACCTCAAGCTGATACATCACCACCGGTCCTAGATCGCAACGCCCATTCAATGGACGGAATTTTCTTCAGGACACGAGAGGTGTATAAATGTCTCAAAGAACTCGACGTCAATAAATCCACTGGCCCCGATAATATTCCCCCTATGGTACTCAAAAAGTGTGCCTCACCCTTGGCTAAACCTCTGCGCAAACTTTTTGCCTTGTCATATTTCTCCGGAGTTTATCCCAACTCTTGGAAACTAGCTCATGTTCAGCCCATTCCCAAAAAAGGTGAAGCCAGCGACCCTTTAAACTACCGCCCAATAGCATTAACTTCTGTTCTCTCCAAAGTTATGGAGACAATAATCAATCGAAGGTTGATGAAATATCTAGAATCTAACCTAATTATTCACGACAGGCAGTATGGCTTTAGACCAAAACGGTCTACTGGCGACCTTCTTGTGTGCCTGACTGAACACATCAACCAAAGCATCCATGGCTTCGGTGAGTCTGGTCTGGTTGCTCTAGATATCTCCAAGGCCTTCGACAGAGTATGGCATCCCGCTCTGCTGTCGAAACTCCAAGCCATTGGTATTGACTCAGTTCTAAGGAACTGGATTGAGAGCTTTCTTTCTGGCCGTTCAATCAAGGTAGTATTGGATGGCGTCGAATCCAACCCTCATTCCATTTCGGCCGGCGTTCCCCAAGGGGCGATTCTCTCACCTACTCTCTTTCTTATTGTGGTCAATTAAAAAAAATGACGTGCAAAAATATTAATTAATTGAAAAGCAAATGTTGCTTGTTCAAATCTCATTTATTGACTAACTTAAATACATATATCTACTTACAAGTGTTTTGTCTTACGGACCTGGCCAGCTTAAATCTACTACATTATATTCATTAATGATCTGCTCTCAATCCCCTCCAATCCACTTCATAGTTTTGCCGATGACGGTACTTTGCGTTACTCATACCCCTCCGACAACACAGGACAAGCAAGTGCCAGACCTTGTCTCTTAGAACGTGAACTCATGTCCGAGTCTCTTAACGCGGACATTAAACTCATTCTTGATTGGGGCCGCAAGAATCGTGTCGAGTTCAATGAAACCAAAACCAAGTACTGTCTATTCTCCACTAAAACCTGCACCAACCTTCCCTCCATTTCAGTGGGCGAGGATAATATAACAGCTGATCCATATCTTAACATCCTCGGCATGACTCTATCCAACGATTTGCGATGGAATAATCACATACTCCAAGTCACCAAACAAGCGTACCAATGCCTCGGCTTCCTTAAGAGATGCAAGTTTCTCCTTCATCCAATTGCCTTGGCTACAATCTACAAGTCCTACATTCGGCCACGCCTTGAATACAACTCGTGTATCTGGGCGGGCGCCCCTAAAACCACCTTGGCTTGGCTAGACAAGGTGCAAAACCGCGCCATCAAACTCATTGGCGATAGCACCCTTTGCATTGATCCTTTAAGCCACCGTAGGAATGTAGCAGCGCTCAGCAAGTTTTACCGCTATTTTCATAGCGACTGCTCCACTGAAATCAAAAACCTCCTGCCTACACGTCAATCTTTCTCCCGCAACACAAGACTAGCCAACTCGGCTCACCCCTTCACCCTTCAGCCCTCCCCTTCACGCACATTACGTTTTAGCAGTTCGTTTATAAATAGAACAACTCGATTGTGGAACTCTCTTCCGCAGTCGGTGTTTCCGAGCTCATATAACATCTCAGAGTTCAAACGCAAGGTTCATCGACATCTACTCATGCACCCTCCAGACCCCTATTCTATCCTATCTCATTTTTCCTTCAGATCAAGCTTACTACTATACATTGCACCATGACTTGTAAGACATGACGGACTAGTAGTACAAAGGGTGACTCCTAAGCTTCATCTTGCCACAAAAAAAAAAAAAAAAAAACCGATTCCGCATCCCTTCTGGCTACTTGACGTTTAGAACCCAGGAATATAGGGTTTTAACTCTCAGGGTTTCAATCTTTTTCCAAAGCCTCTTCAGATCAAATTTCATCCCGTTTCACCTATATGTAGAAACATGAATGAGAAAAAATATTAAAACTTGCTTTGGATTTTTATTAAAACAATTTCACGCTTCAAGCTAAATGCCAGCTTTGACGTGACAAATAAGATAGTATTGTTTCTACATAGCACTCTTGTTATTATGTGTAGAAAAATGCTTCAGTTTTAAAATTTATAAAAGAAACCCAAATACAGCACAGCCCAGTGTAGAAAAAATCAAGCTTAAATACATCCGATTTTCATCCAACTTTCTTTCATCTACAAAAACGAAACTCTTCCATACACTTCGACCCACCACCTGCACGGAACGAAAGAAGGTGAAAGGCAGCAGCCGGTGCACTGAACTGATTAGGCTAAATCCGGCTTAAGCTTCCAATTTGAGTCCTTTAAACTCTAAGACACTACAGTCGACCAGCCATAATGTGGCTGCCTTACAGGCCCCCCTCTACCGATGGATGAGTTTCTATCTCTGTCACACGCTAATCCCGAATTTATTATTGGACTAAACCGATTGATGGCGAGGCTTTTTCGATCAATACATCGAGCAATATCCAGTCGCATGTGGTACACTTCAGAACTCCTTCAAAAGGACAAATTTATTATTTTCGATTTCTGTTTTGTTGATCCTTCATATGAAGCGCATCCGCGCGTCTAGGTTTGGGATATTCCATTGAGTGGTTATCAGCCATTCGATGGAGGCTGAATACTTTCTTTTTCTCATGCACGGGGGTGCGGGTGAATATGAATCTGTGATGGCTCTATTTTCTGAAGCTTAAATCATGGACACAAAAGAGTGGTTTCAACTGTCATTATTAGATTTTTGTTGGGTAGTTTTGATTGGATTTGCTGATAGGGATGAAATGAAGAAGCACTAGTAGAGATATAAAATGGCATGACTTTGTAAGGTTGAGAATTAAATAGCAGATAAGAAATCTTATAGCATGTGAAATTAAACTCTTTATTTGAAAAGCAGTTTGCCACTGAAGAATCAAATTGAAACAAATTTATTTTTATTCATGAAAAAACACCAACCCATATGCTACTAGAACTATTAAAATAATAAGTAGGAGTATACTGGAAAGCTCCTCCTCAATCATTGTAATCGTTAAACTGGTAGTCAATTCAGGCACAAACTTGTTTCGATCGATGTTCAGCACTTTCGTAGCAGCACTTCACTTCATATAAAGAAATCCAAACTTGGCTTGATGAATCGATTACTTTAAAGAAACTGAGCTTGCTCCTTAACGAAATCCGATTGTTGTCCGAAATATGATGGAATAAAATTGTAGCTTAAAATTAATCTACAAATAAATTGTTAGCTTATTTTCTAAAACAAACAAATGTCAATGCCTTATGAAAATTAATCAAACATGCCTCCTTATATTTAAATGCAATAAAATTAATTTTTTCAAGCAATCCGAGGTTTGAATTATCGGAAGCAGATGTACGACCAAAGTTAGTCTCAACATACCTTGTTAGATGGCATTGACATGTAAGTATTTATCTGTAGAACATGTTCTATTTTAGAGGCCTTACCGTATCCATTTCCATTATCTGACAACTAGTGTTAGGTGTTTCGAAGTAGGTAATGCGTCAGTTGGGCCAGACAGTAGTGTCATATGAAATGGTGCTAGTGTGTGTATATTAAGAACCCCAAAAGAAGAAAGCAGCTTATTTCAGAACATGATGAAACATAAATATCATACTCACAGTTACCTTCTTTCACACAGTGGCGGCGGAGCGTAATCATTGTGGGTGGGGAGCAAGCCAACAGGTAACCGTTAAAATATAAAAAGTTAATCGGTCAATTGAGTTATCAGCTGTCTGATGAGTTATATATGGTTTTAAATTCTTTGGTTATGGGGTTATGTATGCCCCAATAGCATTTTGGGAGGGGGTGCAGATAGGGCCCCTATGAGAAAAGCCCGACCCGTGTGTATTGCCCACAAAGGATCTAGCACCTTGCCTCATTCGCACCTCTTCATAAAGAATGGCCCATTTGGCCCCTTGAGGAAAAATCATTGCTCCTCGATTCCGAGTGAAAAAGGGAGGCCGATAAATTTTAGAGTACGGCGTAGATATGCGATTAATAACTGCACCGGTGGCGAAAGGTTAATATTTTTGAATGCGAGTGCCGTTTTACCAATACGGTCCCCCAACTAAGTCCAATGAATACGTCCAATGCTGCTTAGACTCTGTAATCGAACCGGAACCGATCGATTGAGTATGCTAAATGATACCCTTCGCGGTCATCAATATAATTGCCTGGATTATGATGCAATGCAAAACTTAAGCTTTCTATGAGTTAAATTAAGCTTAATGCCCCGGCTTCACTGACCGCAGTTCAATAATGTTCAGTTCAATAGACATAAGTGGCTTCACCGGCTGAAGTCGGATTCATGTTCAGTTCGTGCTTGAAATTGTTGTTTTTACTTTCGAAATCAGAAATGCAAAAACCCACTGGAATGGGATTCCACTACTCCAGCTGATCTCTTTCCTTTGAGCCAGCTTTTACGTTTAATGTCAGTTTGAGACCAGTTGGGCGAACTGAGGTTTGTTTATCCTCAGTTGAATATGTGAAAATTGTATGCAGATTGAGGTTATTTTAAAGCTCAGTTCGCGAATTATCTCGAACCTGCGCAGTATGACGGGTGAAGCTTTTCAAAAAGGTTTCCGAATAAGGTTAGGCAGATATTGCCCCATTTCATTTGAAATAAGGTTTGCCTACTAAGGTTCTTTAAACTGATAAGGCATACCTCACTTCAGTATCGCTGGTTTTTTTTTAGCGGTGTTCATGACGGAACTCTTTCGGCATATCCCTCATTTGCTGCATGGACTTCTCATGGGGAGCCTACGGGGAAATCCCTCTTTCGGAATGCCCTGAGGCATTTCCTTTTTTAAATGCTAGTCTGGTGGGGTTTAAAAAGCATGAGCGATACAGTTATACGGTCTTAATTGCTCTAATATAATATTAGTTTTCGTATGAAAAGTTTTGCTTGTTTGCTTCGCCCATATTCCTTCTTCGCCAGCGATCGAGATAGCCCCCAACATTTTGGATTGTCGAGTGTACACGAAATATTTAGGATGTGGATTTCCTTACCCAAAGAGAAAGGCCGTGTGCGCTGTTTCTTCCATCTCTACGCGCTCCGCCGCCCCTGACGTCACAAACCAATTGGCTCGTGCAAAAAATTTCCCATGCAACCTTTTCAGCCCTATGTCCCATAAGGGATTAAAGTAACATAAGTGAGTAGGTAAGTAAGTAAGTGCCAGGCAATCTACTACAATCCGAAGGCATGCACTGACGCTATTTCATGTAGCAGTTCTGTCTGGAACTTAATGGCGCCATTTAATATGACACTACTGTCAGGCCGAACTGACGCATTACCTACTTTTCGGTGATCATAAGTTGGGCTCCCGTATGTCTTGCTATTTTACACCTTATTATTTTACTTCTTTTTGCCTGGAGGGTCCTCAAGGAGGTTGTACTCAAGGCTAAACCAGCATCCCTCGAGTCTAGTATTTGAAGGGATTTCTTAGCTTTTGCTATAGCGGGGATAATTGACTCCAGGGTTTGTCTTATGCCCGATACATGAGTCCAGTAGTTAGATAAGCTCTTTTCTCCCTATATTCGAAGAGTCTCCTTTGTGTTACCAGGAATGAAACCCACCGCATTTGCTGGCTGCTCTGCCTACTCATTTCCGTAAAATTTTCCTGGTATCTGAGCATGTATAAACCTCTTTCTACGTAACCTAGTAAACATAAATAATACGACAATAAAATAAAACTTCATCCAAAACATTAAATTCAATTTTTGCAAAGAAAAGGACTATCTCCAACCCCCCTACAAATGGCTCATAAATTAAAGCTATTATAGACCTAATTTTTTCTCCAGTATCCCCCCAGTAATCGAACTAAAAAATTAGAGCACTTTAAAACAAAATTCCGAGTCATTATACAAATAATTTTCACTCCATCAAATTTCCTTAAAGGATCCCGTAGTAGTCCTGCGTCTCCTGGATCTCGTCTCTTGAATTTTGATGAAAATGTCAGGGGGTATTGATGGGTCATTCCCTAACTTTTTGTGTGATTCTTTTTTCTGCTGCTGTTCTAGTTGTTGTTGTTGCTGTTACTGTTTGCCAGGACTCGCACACAATTACTCGTTATTGTAGTTTCAAGTCATTTCAGGCAGGCGATTGATGCGGATATGGCATCCATCGGGCACAAAAAGGATTCCAGCTAAATTAAGTCCTTAGAGCAATCACTTGAAGCCTTAGTAGCCCCGATGCATCCCAAAATGCGATGACATTAGAACTTCGTCTCTCGCTTGCTCTCCTTTTTTTTGTGTGTGTTTTTTTTTGTTATCCTATCTAGGATACACGAAAGGAGATGACTTTGGGGTTTAATGACCCTTTTTAGTAGAGTTTTCGAGACGGTTCCTTTTTTTCTCATTTTATCTGTCGTTAGATTAAAAACTGAAGGGTTTTTTTGAAGGCTAATCGAGTTGAGGGACGTGTTGTTTTTTTTTTGGTGCTTCTCCATTTTTGGAGCGCCCCCTGATAAAAGGTCCTTTACACAAGAACAGATTTTAATGGGTTTCAACGACGGAAATTAAGTCCCAACTAAAGTGCTTAGTGGAATGACAAAGCTTAAAGTAAGCCTTTTGGGAATTATTTTAGAATGTTTAAAAGGTATTAATATTATTTATAAGCACTCCACTTCGTTATGAAAACACTGTCCTTAAATATTTTCAGGGTTGGCTGGATGTTTATACGTATTTTTGGGTAAAGCCTAAACATTTTTTTTTTGGGGTCATTTTTAAAGTTATCAAACTACGTCAGAAGTTTTTTTTTGTTGTTATTGTGGCTTAAAGTGGAAAGGAATTATGTTTTGAGTTTAATTAATGATTTGCTTAACCATGAAAAAAGCATTGAAAGTTTTTTATGGAGCAAAAATCACCCTTTTTATCTGTTGAACACTAAATATGCATCCAACGTTTGAATTTAAAACCACAAAAGCATCAAAAGAATGTTTCCTAAAAAAAACGTTAAATCAATATTGAACGGGCTTAATCCTTTTTCAACGTTAGAGGACGTTTTTATTTGCCTCGTTGTTCATCATCAATCAATATGTAGAAAAAACTCCAACGTTTTGAGAGTGGTTTAGGTACATAGTTTCCATTTTCAAAATTGACAGTCGATTGGGTTTTATTTTTCGGGTTTTTTTTTTTGTTGTAACTTTACGTAGACAAGCAGCATGTGCACATATTTGAACTGGTTCTCTTGGAAATTAACCTTTTAAAGACCTTGGTTAGTCAATTCTACAACAGAGATCCGGTTCTGGCCTCTCATAACTCTTCTATTCTCCTGTTCCAATTTCGAGCACATGTCCTCCACTTTTGGGATCTTTAAAATTCGGCCTTCCTGATGGTACGCCATCCCAGCGGGAAATTTATCAAGGACTGCCAAAAGTATCAAGAATGTAACGCTTCCTATTTGCACTTTTTGAGGACATTTTTGTAGCTACCCAAGTTTATGTTCTCATCAATATGACTCTCTATGGGGCACTGACTGCAAGACCGATCGTACGTGGCGTTAGGCCCCATCCTGCTAGATATCTTTAACGCTCCAAACATTTCTCAGTTAGACATTTTTGGGTCCATGCTTCAAGGTGTCGAATGTTGTCCCAGTGAAGGAAAATTTTCGGGATTCTTGATTAGGGATGGCAGTCTGAGCCCATAAACCCAGGGATGGATGTAGGGGAGATGTGGCATGAAGGAGCCAGGTTTTGAAAGAGCCACCTGCATTATTCCGGTATACCGAAATAATGCAAGTGGCTCTTTCAAAACCTGGCTCCTTCATACCACTTCTCCCCTACTCCTACATTGGGAGATCTCCTGACATCTCCTGCGGAAGTAAGGGCACCTAATCGGAGAGGTGACTCGAAAAAACGACCGCTTTCAGAAGACGAGGTGGCGCAGCCCGAAAACGTTTTATGCGATATCTAGAAGCTGGCTACTCTCGTGTAGAGGCTGGTAGGGTCTGCGTGGCCCCCGAGGAAGAAAGGGATACCGATTTTCTTAATCAGAAGAGGGTTAGATCATCTGGATGTTCTCTAGGGCATAATAACCCGGCGAAAAGGGCGAAGGCTTTGGCCATACAGCTTGAAAAGTCTTCAGAAAAGGCGGACGCAAGTCTAGAACGACTCCAAACCTGACCTTCTGTCAAATAGGGGGAAGTGTCAGAATTGGCGTGCTTGCGACTAACACTCTAACACGGAGACTCTTCTGACTACGAAACAACTAGTTACCGTGCAAGGAAGTCTTTTGGAGGCAGTAGCCGAATTGACTCGGGGGTCAGAACAGCCCAGGTCAGTAGGGGTCGGTGCGCCCTCTATGATGGACCGCCTTAAGCCTTGGAAGGAGCAAGCCTTTTTGCTGTAGACGGGAACAAGCTGCCGCACAGCCTTTTTGTAATCGGGTACTTTCCGGCAGCAACAAAAGACCCCACTGACATTATGTTGAAAGGATAGGGGTCCAAAAGAAGACCCTAAGGGTGTAGGAGTGGAGAATACACCACAAAGTGCACCGCATAAAATTCACAGAGATGACGTTGTCAGGATGGCGAACACTGCAGTTTTCGGCTGATGGCAGGAGAAGGCTCTTTTAACGAGAAGGTGAATCTCTCCACCATCTCAACCTTACTAGCTGGGGCACGCCCTAATGCCTAACCATGCAATACAAACAACCAAATAGCCTCCAAAGAAGGTGGTGCTGTTGGCGAAACGTCGTGGAAGCAACTCTGAGAAAACATACTTCCTCTATTGCCGCTGCAGGCGGAACTGTGACCTTAAAACCACCATCGAAATCCCAGCACATAAAGGCTTGCAAAAAGAGATTATCTAGGACAACTGAAAATACAATTTATGTGAAGTGAAAGCGTCGAACAAAGGGCGCCGAAAGACAATCTCGCTCCACCCTCAACAAGTGCTAGGGCCGGCGCTGACTACTTACTTAGTAACGAAATCTGAAACACAAATAATCCAAGTGCAAAAGTCGCGATAATTGCCGTTCCGAGATATAATTACAGGACAAGTGGTTTAGGCTAAGGCTGTATGATGCTAGTCCGGTGTTTTGCATTATCATGGAAAATGAAAGAGCAGTTCGAGAGTAGAAACGTAAATTTTATCACATTTGGCTAACGGTGCAGGTGCACTTCCCATATATATGGGCTTGCCTGAGCGCCTTCAGCAATTTATCTACGCTTGGATAATTTTCTTCCGTATGTTGAGCGCCCTATTCGTTGCTCATTGTTGTTTTTTGAGTCCAGCAAATTGCAGCTCTAAATTCTTGTACTCGGTTGTGGTGTAAAAGCCCGAAATGTATACTCTGAATTCCTAAATCTGCTTTCATTTTTTCAGCCTCCCAAACAATCTGCTTGACGAACGCGTCCATGAAACTAGTCTTGCTTGGAATGCATTTCCATTAGGATTCAAGATAATAATGATGGTAGAGGCTTAGTTTCAATATCATGGCTTTGAAATTTTTTTCCCATGCCGAAGTGTCACATTACCTACTAGACTGCAGTAGTATTTGGTTTGATTGCCACGAACCACGATTGCCACGACCTATGGAGGATCGTAAGGACGTTGGATCTGACCTGTAAGCTTTTTTTCGAGGAAAATGATTCTGACTTTTCCGTTTTCTTCTTCTGTCCCGCGATACCGAGAAGCAAGGACTCGAAGTTTGTTCTGCTATGCTCGAGCGGAATAATCTAAGCAAAAAAATCTTAGGCAGACTGCTGATCTTTTCAAGCGATTTGGCGTACATATCTGGGGGGCAGCAACTGTCAAGAGTGCAATAGGTCCTTGTAGCGAGTGCAACACTTTTGTACCTTATATATCTATTCCTGGTAGTCCTCTTTTGATACAGTATGAAATTGCGTAAGGATTAACAGTACAACCATTTCAAACAGTAAAAACGGACGCTGTTAAAACCACAAACACAATTCAACTCTCTTCCTTCCACCCCGGCTAGACCGGAAACTTTTTGTATCCACCTTCATAATTCACAACTAAAATTTGAACTGTCATTTTTACATATTTATTCCTTTTTAAGGTCTCCCATGCTGCTCCCATTCCAAATGACACTTACCACACAAATGTATGCATATTTTCCTACCAGAATTTTTTGTGTGCACTATAATTTTGATTTGAAAAATATTTTCCTTTTATACGTAAACACTCCTGCCCCTCGCCCTCGCTGCTACCCTTCTCAAAAAAAAAAAAAATGTGCATTTCCGGTTATGCATGGGGCAAGATGACACATGCCTTTCCGTTCATAGAATTCCATGGCCTTGCACTTCGGCCTTCTCCTTTCCCTCTACTCTAGTACATATGAGCGCCATATATAAATCTGCCCTAGGACCCGATAAAAAACTGTTTGCGCTGGCAACTCTCGTATGACATTATTTTATGCTTTTTTCTCACCCTGTGTATGTTGGTCTCTGTCTCCTTCTACTTTGGGGAGGGGGGCTTGTACCCACCCTACAATGCGGAATAAATTTTTCATGTGACAGTTTATTAAATTTACGTAAAACGGCATGACCATCGACCGGTCCCTACTGAAATTAGTGCAGTTTTTTTCCGTTGGATGTCGCTTCGTTTTTCATTGGACAATTTTCCAACGGCTTGTTACACTAGCTTCTTCGTTTCTTATATGGTTTTTGCGGAGGGGGGAGGGTGTGGAGGTGGGGAGGAAGAAAATTCTTAAATTGAAATTCATTTCGAGGTTTTTTTTGAAAAGGTGGTGAATAAATCGTTATGAACGAGTGCGATTTCTGGATAGGTATGTAGGTGTAGGTTGATCGGGATTATTTTTTCGGATTATGAATGTTTTATCTCGATTGCAGTGAATCGTGCCCTTACAGACCCTAACAACTTCTCCACAATCTAATGTTATCGAAGTCAATTTGAATGGAGATCAATTGGGGATCCGAACATTTCCGGACATTACGAACACCTTACGGCTTCAGCATGTGGAATCTCTAGACCAACTATGTAGTATATTCCTTATACCAAGTGCTCCTGGCAATTACCTTCTCCTACCAATTCTTTCCCTTTACTCGAATCCGGTGTATATCAAGGAGATTTTTATGCAGTATTATAGCTTACGATTTTATTTCTTGCACACCCACTCCGCTACCTTCTAGGGGCTTGAGAGGGGTGCTCTGCCTATTCGCCCTTAAATTTCTTTCAGTTTTGCTTATATAGGTAGAAGAAGGAAATTTCTCGAGTGTATTGGCGTTTGCCTGCCATCATATCGTCCTTTGGCGGTGTACTTCCTTTATAGATTTCCTATCTCAATATGCCAACCGCAGTACATGCTCGCCTTCCCCATACATATTGTCGTCGTTCTCTGGCTAGGAGCATCGTCTGCTTGGAATGTTGTAGGGAAGTACCTAAACTGCAGGAGTTCGAGTGCCATAACGGCACTTAAGACATGTGTATATGTGCCGGTTTTATTGGAATTGCCTTCACCGGTATTAATTTTTAATTGTATGACTTGTGCAAGTAGATCAATAACTTGAATGTACCTACATAAGTATATATGTATATAGAGTGAATAAAGGGGGGCTTTAGTCATGTGCGAAATTGGATCAGTGACGAGTGGTAATATTTCCTGAATGGTGGTGTGGTTTAAGATGATTAAAGCAGCTTCGTGCTGAATTTTAGGTTGGTTTTAATATTAAGATTTATTGAAATTCCATTGTAGGGAGAGTGATTCTCGGACATCGATATCACCAACGAAACATACAATACGAAAATATCTAGAATTGTTTTACGTAGTGTTTTTCACAGCCTTCTAATGGATTAATTTGATAGCCTGGCCTAATTCGTGTTCATAAACTATCTTGCAAAAGAAGCAAGTAAGCCACTGTCAAATTCACATATCGGATCATATCTATTTTAAGCTTCGAAACCTCTTCCAAGCCGTATACGAAAAGATTTTCAAAAGCATACAATGTTCGGTTGGTCCAGGGCCGGCGCTTGGATATTATGCGCCCGGTGCAGTATGGACCTCATTTTTTGATCGTAATCAAGCACAATTGAAAAATTGCGCTCCAGTCGAATTGCGCCCGGTGCAAGTACATTTTTTGCCAATATGAAAGCGTCGCCCCAGTTTATGTGCCATAACCTTCTTGTGTCATTGGAAAAAGCGGAGCATATTTCGCCAAGCTGCGATTTCTTGAATGGGAAAAATGTTTCTATAGCAGGTTTCAATCCCTCTTCTGGCACGATCCTATCAACCCAATCTCGGCTCAGTCTCGTTTTCATTTGATTTCGAATAATCGCAATGTCTACCCGAGAAGAAGCTTCCTGGAGCATGAACTTCCATCATGATTTTACTAGAGTCCTCCAGTTTCTTCTCTGCCAGTCTTCTCATTGTTTCACGAACTTTGAGACTTACCGATATATTCTGTATTCTACAGAATTTCGCTGACCATGACACTCTTCTGCCTCTATTTTTTTTTTGTGGCCTTTTAGTTTTCCTAGGCCGATGAGTGTTCGCCCTTCATTACCTGACTCTTCTAATATCCCTCTTCCGGATTACCAGAGTGTATGATCATAGTGCTCTACTAGCATAGGAGGCTGCGAAGGACAATGGAGATAAGGGCACAAACAAGTAGATATCCAACGTAAATGCTTCGATAAAATTATATCGTGAAACTTCGCCCACCCTGGTTCACATGAGTTCGGGGACAGACGTACAGAAAATTTTATAGAATTGCACCCGGTGCAAGTGCATCATTTAGACCTATGAAAGAGCCACCCCTGGGTTTGCCACTTTGACTTGTTCCTCTCCACAGGTAGGTAGAAGAATTCTCAATCTGATTTCATGTCCCCTAATTGGCGAGTGTCCTCACACGATTATGGCTACATCATCACCAAATCACATGAGCTCTAGTTACGACAGTTAGGCCAAGTCTAGCATGCCACAGATGGATAAAGAACTTTCGTTGGAGTGATTTTTCTTTAAAAGATGAACCCAGTTCATAAAGGCCTTCAAATATCAGTGACGAAGTGACACATCCAGCACGGAGTTCATCCAGTGGAGGTTGGATTTCTGCTATCCGGGGCGAACCCTAAATTTGCCGCAACTGAGCAAAAATAATGGTTGAAAAATCTGTGATACTCTGTTACTATTTCAAATTTTCAGTTAGAAGTGGTTTAAACCCTTTAAGATTATCCCTTATCATAAAATTGTATCGCGACTAACAAAGTTCCTGCATCCATTCGTGTATTCAAGCTTTCGGATGTTTCTGTTAGAGCCCACACCATAAAAGAAGGGAATTTCCATGCGCCGTGATAGTCTTAAGTACCCGCAAGCGATCAACGTAACTCTATTCCCTTCTTTTATGGCGCGGGCTCTACCTTTTCTAGCGTTTCTGTATAGTGTCGTGTTGGCTTCATCGCCTCCAATGGGTTGCCTGAGCCCTCTTCAAGCATATGCGTTTGCCAATAATCAAAACCTTAAATCGAAATGTGTAGAAAGAAAGCGTAGAAAAAGACCGTGGAAAAAATCGTAGAAAAAAAGCGTAGCAACTTTTCAACGTGCCGAAGAAAGCATACACCCCCCAACGCAGCAAACTAGGTTGTGGCCTCAGTAGTCTAGAGGTAAGGCGCCTGACTGCTATCCCCAGAGGTCCCGGGTTCGAATCCCGGAGGCGCCACGGTCCTTCGCCTTTCCCACCTAACTGTCCTTCTTTCTTCTTCTTCCCTCTTTACATTCCTGATTCCCCTGTCATAGCCTTCCCTAGTCCTTCCCCGCTCCACCAAGCGCATGCCATCGGTTGATTGATGAGATTCAACTCGTTTCAGGAGGCGTAACACTCCAGCGAGTTGTTCTCGACGCCCCGATGTCAGAGTCGCGAAATGGTTGTGAGTAGGTGGAATAAAATATCGCGGCTAGGTTGTGACAGTTACTTCTTTCTCTTCCGGCTAGAGCTGCTGTTCGACATTCACTCTATACGAAAAAATAGATTGTCGACAGTACAAAGGGACTTTCCCTAAGCCTCTAGTCTGTCGCATAAAAAAAAAGAAAAAAAAAGGTTCAGTGGTTTGAGGTTTGAGCTTATGAGGGATTGATATCTTTTATTTTTTCATGCTTTTCGTTTGCTGACTATTACAACAGCATTATCATAAGTTTGCCCTTTACAATTCATATATTGTCGAGCGGTCGGCCTCCCATCTATCCATCCATCCAATGGCACTACAGCCCAAATTGAGCCTTGCCCTCTTCCATCGCATATCTCCAAGTTTGACGATCCCTGTCAGCATGTCTCCAGCTCCAGATGTTGAGCATTGCCCCTGCGTCAGCCGTTACAGAGTTTATCCATCTCCTCCTGGGTCTACCTACTGGCCTACTTCCCGACATTTCTGAGGCTCTAAGCCGTTTTGGGATAAGAGTGTCCTCCATCCCGATTACGTAGCCGAGTAGTCTCAGTCTTTTTTTTTTATGTGATAGTATAAGCTCAGTTGTCACCCTGTGTACTACTAGTACGTCATGTCGTTTAGGTCATGGTGCAATGTCCAGTAGTAAGCTTAGCTCGAAAGATAGAGAGAAGGACATAATAGGTTAGGGGGAGTCAAGGGGGTGTTGCAGAAAGTGGCGATGAACCTTGCGTTTGAACTCTTGGATGTTGTATGAGTTCGGGAATACTGTCTTTGGAAGGTTGTTCCACAGACGAGTGGTTCTTGTTATAAACGAATTTCTAGATCGGAGTTTATTAAAGTTGAGAGTTGTGGGTCTTCAAAAATTTCATACAACTCGTTGTTGTATCTTTTTCGCCATATTCCATCCTCTCTGGTTGGGCCTATTATGCATCATTTCTCTCAAACCAGTTGACTCGTTCCTCTATGTGCTGGGTCATAGTCCAAGTCTCGCTACCATAACACAGTACTGGTCGTATTACTCCTAGTTGTACCGACTATGTAGCTAATGATGCACTTCGCTGGACTGACGTTTTCCTTGTCATCCTTTTCGTTATCCTTATCATTATTAGGGCTAGGTTGAAAAGCCTGGGGCCAGTCCATCTCCTTGTCTAAGTCCTTGTCGTACTTCGAACTCCTCTGTTATAACATTTTGGATCCTTACTTTTGCCTGTGAGCTATTTGTTGCGCATTTGATCAGTTGTACCAGCTTTGAGAGGACTCCTAATTCCGATAAGATCTCGTATAGCCTCTATTTGTTTATTGAGTCATATGCCTGTTGAAAGTCGACAAATATCTGGTATATAGCTACATTCCCAGGTTTTTCCAGAATTTGCCTTAAGGTCAGCAGTTGGTCCGATGTTGACCTGTTTGTCCTAGAACCAGCATTATTGTGTTGAACGAATTCGGGATGTTGTCGTATAAATAGTAATTAATAGCCTAGTTGTGAAAACTTTCGTACATGCGAAAAAGCCTATCATTCAAGGACTCAAATATCCTTGCTAGAATAAGAAGCATAGTTTTAGATTTCTGCATTGATTCTACCTTACAGTCCCATAACCACCTATAAAATTTGACCTCTGCCCCGCTGTTATCAGACCCCAAACCCAATTCCTCCAAATCATCCCTCACGTGGCCCCCATTAACCTTGTCCAGCAAACTGATTCATCGCAGGGATGAACGGACAAAACATGCCACCTCGCCATATATAGGATACAGTCTAATAATGGCGAAATTCCTGGACCTGTAGCCCGGGCCGTTTCGAGTGGCGGAAATAGAAGCAAATCCGCTCTCATTAAACTGCAACAGATCAATTTGCCATAACATAATTACCATTCTGGGTTCGTTCCGTCCGTCGCTGGTGGCGGCGGCGGGATGTGTCCTTGTTTTATTTTTCGGATGTGTTTTACGACCTGTACCACCAGCCGAGGGATGGTTTTCGGGGGATGAATGCATAATAGAACGAGACCAGGTCACTACTACTGTACGTGACATTATTTGCTTCCTATTCGATTAAGTTCCAGTTGTGGCTTATGAAGTTATTGTGTGTAGGTGCTTGCTGCTGCTGCCGCTACTATCGCTTCTGCTAGGCGTCGTGCCTTGATAAATAGGCAATCCACCCACCCACATCCAGACATTCGCAGAGGACGATTATAATGGGAATTTGCGAAGCGACGCTTATTGATTCTGAATTGACCGATTAGAATTTTGGAATTTTAGGACAATTATTGGAATTGCGTGCTGAGCAAAGTGCACGGAGGATATGTTAAGTCGGATTGGTAACTAGAGTATCAGGACAACAATGTCCGGGTGAATGCTAATTATAGAATGTGTGTGCGCGTATGATGGCGAATGTGGCGGATTTGATGTTTTGCAGTCGGTAGCTGTTGGGTTTGGGGTTTTGCTGTGCTTAATTTCTTCTTGGTTTTGGAATCGACATTTAATAAAATATTAAATAAATGATTTATGTTTTGCATGCGTAATGAAATTGCTTCGGTTATTGTCCGTTTCATTGCCTTCGGGGTTATAGTTCAGTCAAAATAGATGAAAAAGAGCTTAAACTGGTTGACTGGGAGTCAATTCTGGTTCGGTGCAGTGAAAACGTGAAAAAAAGTTTACACTTGACATTTTACACATCTTTTTTCACTTTATCACTGCACTGAACCTGAAAAAGCGATTCTCGTTGCATTCGTGTAAACTTAATGCTGAATAAAGGCTGAATTGAATTTTTATACTAGCAAGTGACAGTTTATCAAATCTAGTAGGCACATATTTAAAGTGTAAACTTTTCACGGCTTCACTCTAAATTTGACGGTGTAAAAAATTTTGAGCGTGCAAAGTTTTTGACAGCGGTTTGCGGTTATAAGAATCGCAAACAGATGTGTAAACGTGTAAAGTGTTTTCACGTTTTCACTGCACCGAACCAGAATTGCCCCCCTGTACTGCAGTTGCTTGGTTACTCTGCCGTCGTCTGGTCCCAAGCCCAGGATGTGAAAGGAGGAGGGTGGTTGACCTGCCGAGTTTACCAGAATCGGGAAACCGAAGAAACTTGGCAAGAAACTGTATGGATACACGAACTAACTCTTCACGAAATAATTCTACTGCTTTCGGGTCAGCCGATGCGCCAGGACTGCGGACTAGGGATGCTGACACCCAAAATAGTCAAACCGTAAATGGAAATTCAATTCGCCGCGTGGAATGTACGATCAGAACATCACGTCGATCAAAAGGAAATCAAAGCAATGGAATTGTTGAAGGGCGAAATATCAGTTGCTGCGCTATCGGAACGACGATTTACCGGATCCGGTACATTGACGATCGTCCCGCCAACAATCGACGAAACGATGAGGCTTTACTATTCCGGTGGTGAGAGACGAGAGACCGGCGTCGGCCTTATGGTCGATCAACGGGCGGCCACCAGCGTTATCGCATTCCAACCAATATCCGAGCTTTTGGCGCTTATAATCATCGGTGGAACGATCAAGACTCATATCGTATTCGTTTATGCGCCAATCAAGACCAGCCCGGACGCGAACAAGGACGAATTTTACGATCTTGAAGCTGAGTCTGAGACGCTGGATATGATACCTCGACCCGATTAATAATACTTCGACTTCAATGCCCATTCACATGCAGATCGAACCAGCTGAGAAGGAACGATAGGCAAATTCAGATACGGAGTAATTAATGACAACGGCTTACGTTGCTTTTTTTCGCAGCGTCAAACAACTTGATCGTTGGTAACAGCATTTTGCGCCATCCACTCAAACACCAATTCATCTGGCGAAATCCATCCGGCAAAGACTCGGCGATGTTCGACTAGGTTTTGATCAACGCAAGATTCTGATCGACGCTCAAAGACGTGCGTACAATGCGTGGACCCAATTACGGATCGGACCAATGACACTATCCAACAAATTCGCGGCGCTCGCAATACCGGACGATATCGATGAAGAAAAAAGGTAATTGCCGGAGTATGTTGTGAAGTGTGCAAGTGTGAGTTGTGTCCAGCTATTCGTAATCCGACACAGCCATGGATCTCGGACAGCTGTCTCTGTCTGCACCTCGTTGATCAGCGAAAGCGAATGAAATACATCGACTTTGAGCAATACCTACGACTGAACAAAGAAGTTCGACAGAAAATGAAATCGGAACGAGAAGCGTACTGGAAAACGTTGCGGTCGACGTGGAAGTAGAGGCACGAATATCGGACGCTGTGCCAGACAATCTGGCGGTTAGGCGGCAAAACAACATCAACAAACGACAACATCAAAAAATCGGATGGAGATTTCGTGACTTTTCCCCATGAGCGCCTGCAGCGGTAGAGAAATTTCTTCCATCAGCTGTACAACCACAATCCGTCGCAAGGTCCAGCGCCCGAACCGCCGATTATCGAACAACCGACGAATCAATTTCTCGATACCGAACCAACAATTATCGAAGTGAAGACGGCAATAACATCGCTAAAAAATGGAAAACCGCCGGGAATAGACCAAGTATCCGCCGAGATGGTTGAAGCCGAAGGTGATGTCTTATCATAACGACTTCATGTTCTCATAACACACATTTGGTATTCCCATTGCGTCCCGTCGGTGTGGAAGAAAGGGAAGTTGTGTAAATTTGGAAGAAAGACGACAGTCGGGAATGCAAGAATTATCGCGGTATTAGCCTCCTTTCGATCGTTGGCAAAGTATTTACGAAAATCATACAATCGAGGCTCCAGAAACATAGATAGCAAACGAGCTGGAAAGAACAAGCGAGACTTAAGCCTCATCGAGGATGTATTGATCAAATATTGGCACTCCGTCAGCTAATGCAAGAAAGAATTCGTTGCGGCAAACTAACTGTCGTCGTTTTCATCGATTTCAAATCCGCTTTCGATTGCATAGATTGGAAAGAGCTTTGGAAGCCGAACACGTGCCATTGAAAATCATCCAACTTATCCAAGCGCCGTACGATGGCTCAACTAGCAGCTTTCGTATTCGAAGCGACTAATCCGAGGTGATCGTCGCGATTATGCGTGAAGCATTCGATGGACGACTCGGAGTTTGATACGACGCCAACAACTACGTAACCGACTTAATGTTCGCCGACGATAACGCCATCTTCGCCCACACGGATGCCGAAGCAAGGACATCTTATACGTAAATTCCCGAATAACCCAGTCATACGGGTTAAAAAAATTTGTTGTCTGTAAAGAGGGTTTACGGACGATAGTTTAACGTGACAACGTCATGAGAAAACATTGATGAAATGATTGCATACTTTTATGAATAAACTTGAATCATTTATATTAAACTAGCAAAAACCCGCGTGCGTTGCAACGCCTTTCAATAAAATAAGATTATGAGGACACAGTCTGTGATAGGAAA
The DNA here is from genome assembly GCA_949987705.1 of Thereva unica. Lineage (NCBI taxonomy): Eukaryota > Metazoa > Arthropoda > Insecta > Diptera > Therevidae > Thereva > Thereva unica. Next base: position 10,420,046 of record OX465285.1, read on the forward strand.
AAGCTATAGTGAAAAAAGAACAAATCTGGGAAAATTGATTTCGGGAGATGACCGCCATGGACTAAATGATATATTGAGTATACTATATTGCCTATGGTGTTCTACTTATCATACTCTTTCATTTGATACCCATGTCGAAGGGGTTGTGAAGAAAATATTAATCCGCACTCTTGAGATGGCCGCTATGGACCAAACGATATATTGAGTATACTATATTGCATATGGTGTTCTACTTATCATACTCTCTCATTTGATACCCATCTAGAAGGAGTTGTGAAGAAAATGGTAAACCGCCCTTTTGAGATGGCCGCCATGGACCAAATTATAAATTGAGTATACTATATTGCTTATGGTGTTCTACTTTTCATAGCCTTTCATTTGATACCCATGTCTCGGGTGTTGTGAAGAAAATCGCAATCCGCCCTCTTGAGATGGCCGCCATGAATCTAAAGACATGGTCTATGGCATTCTTCTTATAATGCCCTTTCATTTGATACCAATGTCGAGGGGGGAGTGAAGAAAATGATCATCCTCCCTCTTGAGATGACCGCCATGGACCAAACGATATATTGAGTATACTATATTGCTTATGGTGTTCTACTTATCATACCCTTTCATTTGAAATCCATATCGAGAGGTGTGAAAATATCGGTAATCCAACCTCTGGAGATGGCCGCTATGGACCAAACGATATATATTGAGTATACTATATTGCTTATGTGTTCTACTTATCATACTCTCTCATTTGATACCCATCTCGAAGGGGTTGTGAAGAAAATGGTAATCCGCCCGCTTGAGATGATCGCCATGGACCAAACGATATATTGAGTATACTTTATTGCCTATGGTGTTCTACTTATCATACTCTTTCATTCGATATCCATGTCGAAGGTGTTGTGAAGAAAATGGTAATCCGCATTCTTGAGGTGGCCGCTATGGACCAAGCGACATATTGAGTATACTATATTGCTTATATTGTTCTACTTATCATACTCTTTCATTGGATACCCATTTCGAATGGGTTGTGAAGAAAATGGTCATCTGCTCTCTTGTGATGACTGCCATAGACCAAACGATATATTGAGTATACTATATTGCTTTTGGTGTTCTACTTACCATAACCTTTCATTTGATATCCATGTCGAGGGGTTGTAAAGAAAATGGTAATCCGCCCTCTTGAGATGGCTGCTATGGACCAAGCGCCTGCTTTTGAAATTTTTTTGCTATAAACCTCACGGAGCCCGAGACCTTTCCAACGAATGCAAAACCGTGGAAATCGGATTGTGCGTTCTCTAATTATAGCGTCTGGAAGGAAAACCCGACTTATTTTTATATTATAGATAATAACAGTAAACGTCCCACCTTGCGACTTGTGAATGGTAATAGCACAAGCAGGAACGCAAGGAAACTGTTTTCGTTTGCATTTCACGGTTTTCGTCAGTGTAATGTTCACTATTTTCTTATACACCGGCACCCAGTTAGGAGACAGAGTGTTTGGCTTGCTTTGCTTATTGTTGACAATTTGACAATAATTTAATCTAATTAATATTGACAATTTTAATCAAATTTTTAAGATTACTACGATCAATTTTTTAAAATTACTTCGGGAGATAACGGGACATAACGGGACATAACGGGACAATGAGTCATCATTTTTCGTGCATGCAGCCGGCGTTCATCGTTTTAATAGACGTTGTCACGTCAAAATCAATGCTTATCTCGATGGAACCCAAATCAAGCAGGTTCCGATGTTCAAATATTTGGGATCATTGGTTGAAGAAACGAAAGTGGCATCGAAAGCCAGCCTAAACAATATCGACGATAACCTAAAAAATCAACGATTATCAATTACCGAGGCTCGGAACGTCGCCAAAAAGTGGCGAGAATGGAAACGAATCGTGAATAGAGTTCGAGACCCAGTGGCACCAACAGCAGCGTATGCGTTGCGGGGACGTCCCGCTCGGGCCGCCAGCTAACGGAAAAATATAAGTAAAACTTTTATGTCGACTATAAAGTCGTTGAAACACGATATAATTATCCATTTAGAAAGATTTTATCACACCTCAATTTACTTTGCATTTTACAATCCGTTCTTCATAAGGTACTACTAATCATTCGTCATCCATGCTCACCACAGTCCTCGTAACTTGCAATAATACATTACAATGTCATCCAACCTTCTTATCTTTGAAAACGAAAGACACAAAGTATTAAAACAGTAACAGTATTAATTTAAATACTCCCCATATATTAAGGATCACGCAACATCCACCCCCTCCGAACAACATCTCCACATTTAATTACTATACTTTCCCTCCATTAAAATAACAACACCATAGAATTTTGATAAAATATAAAATGTACGAAATCATAAAGTTTCCCCCCAAAAGACGCCTGCATCCCCCATCAATATAATAAACAAATACGACAGAGCCACTTAGGAGAGAGCACAAGCTACGACATCAGATGGGGTAGATGGGGGGTCGCAATGGCGTGTCTGGATCCATCTTCTTATGCGGTCGGCTCTTAAGATTTAGAACACGTCCTTAATGTGGAATGGATACGTGGCAAAGTGTGTCATCATCTAGAGAATTTCATGTTGCACATGCTGCCGTCGCCGCTGTTGGTACTTTGGGATAGGGGGATGCTTTCACCATATCTTAATGGATGTCGTTAATTTTTCATTAATTATAAATCAATGGGGACCATTAAGTGTTGTATGACAGTACTTACCGGGGGCCCCAAGTAGAATGTTTACAAGGCTTGTTCCCTGCTTAAGTTTGTACTTTGTGGGAGGGCGGAGGGGGTGTTGTCTTGGGATATGTTAAATTAAATCGATAAAGGGAAAGAGACAAAAAAAATTATGATATGATTAATTAATTGCGGAAGGAAGTAGCAGAGATGGGATTGGCTTTTTAGTCAAGACTTCCGGAGTTGCAGAGTTTCGAAATACATATATTAAGGCTGGCAACAACACTAGGTCAGATACGCTCGCCGGTTGTTAAAAATATCCAAAACCTAGTTTAATTGCTCATCGCTCTTCAAATCCAGGAGTATACATATCTAACCACAGCATCCAAACTGATTTTGTATAAGACGATGTATTTCCAAACTGTTTGCTATCTGCAATTGTATTCGAGTACTGAAATTCCTAGCTAGAAATATTATAAAACGGATAAAGGGGCACGTGGCATATCAATATGGTATCCTCGTAATATTGTGTCGCCCTACAAAAGAAAGATCAAAACTCAGAATTATTCTAAAACTCCTCCCTAATCATTGCCCTGTTAAGTATTATCCCAAATACTTAGGACTGGACAGATGAATAACCTGTAGCTGCTGTCTGCTTCTGACACTGGATCGTTCTCAGACACATTAGTGGGATGGGTGAGCCCTCTGGCACTGGCTGAGTATGGCCCCAGACCCCAAAACTCCAAAGCCGACCCCTTCTTACTCAGTTGTCAGCCTTCACCTTCTAATCCATGTGTCCTAAAACGTCATAATATTTTTGCGTACACCTATCTATTTTTAAAATTATGGTATTGGGCCAATAATTCATTAATCTCTGTCTGAAAATTATCCAGTCCAGTGCTATTATCCAGTCTAATCCGCTCCAGTGCTATTAGAAGTAGAATCACCGCTTGGTAACCTAAGATATGTTTCAGCAGACTCAACGAGCATACGTTAAAATGAGCCTAAAATCCAGTCTTCCTTCAGGAAGCCATTTCTAAAAGGGTTATATGATACCTCTATGTCACATGGTTGATTTTACGGGATCTTGGCTCTTCATATGCCCATATTCGTTACTAGAATTCCTCTCCAACAACTTCAGGCAGCATATCAACGCACCAGACCGAAGACAGATGTTCTCTCTTTAAAAGCTTCACTTCGAAGCTTAAAGTCTCTTGGCCAGAAAAGCTTTTCGGCTATAAAAAAAGCCGAGCCACCAGTCTAAATTCAGTTCTTACCCGGACTCGTTTCGGAGAAGCCATCTTCTACGGTCCTAATCGTGTCGAGATGTATGACCCGAAAATATTGAGATGTAAGACCCAGAAGTTTTGCTAAGCTCTGTCGAGGTGTAAGAGTAAGATCCAGCAATATTTCCGACACTAGTTCCTGAATCAATGTGCCAAGAATTGCTGCAACAAGCAGACGGTCCATGGACCACAAGCAGTCAGGAGTCATTGAAACTCTTGCTCGGTACCCACATTCCTGTGGAGCTTCATATTAAGCAAAGCACGGATAGAAGATTGCTTTCACCCTCGCAGCATGCCTATACGAAAGATAAATCCGTAGACACTGCTCGCCACTCCCTGGTAGCGGTCATTGAAAAATCCCGTGAATCAAGGAGTTCACTTTGGCTGCTTTCTTAGATATTGGAGATGCCTTCAACAATTTTGAATGTTCTGTGGTCACGGGTGGCACTACAGCGTCTAGCTGTTGAAGGATGCTCCAGGTGCTTTATCGATCAGGGTCAAATCCCAACCGCTTTTATTTCTAGTGAAGATAATAGAAGCGACGTTTATGGTGAGGCTTTGGTTCGTGGATCCCCATTCCAGGCAGATTTTTCTGATTTCTTCAGTAATACTCATAAACTTCCTACATCCACAATCACCAGATCGTCGGCAAATCACACAGATCTTATACCTAGTTCCTCTAGCCTGTTAAACAAATAATTCATAATGATGTGTACCATGTGGGCCGTCGTTTGGCTTTTTTGCGCCCGGTGCAGTATGCCACATTGCACCCCCATCAGCTGTTCATTTTTTGATTGTAGTGAAGTGCCATGGAAAATCACACAAACAATCTTTGGTCTTGCTTTACTATGTATATGAAAAAAAGGCCCAGGAACATTTTTTCACTTTTTTTAGATTGCACCCCGTTCAATTGCGTCCGGTGCAAATGTATCAATTGCACCTATGATAAGGGCACTCCTGGCCACAGTTCAAGTGATAGTGCACCGCCTTGAATCCTTTTCTCACTCTTTCCCGCAGCCATAGACTGACTTCTTATTGCCCTGTTCCAACAGAAGACATGTTAACCTGGCCGACCAAATCGAATTTCTTACAGGGTAGTCCTATTGCCATTGAAGTTCGTATAACTCAAGACCAATTCAAGATGTAGCTGCCTGGAAGGTAAATTTACACCAAAGTTTTGAAAGTTGCCTCCATCTTCTTCGATATATCGAAGGCACCGCTACAGCACGGACGAGTCTAACTCTGCAGATCAACTTTGTGAAGTCTGCTGACGTTTGATATACTCTTTATACTTGGACCAGTAGTTTCTCTATGAATTTCTTTTTCTTGTCCTTTTAAACCCCGAATTTCATCCCTAAGTCAACGCGAAAGTGCACCTAAGCCGGGTAATAATCGAGCCTCTGGGGCCGCGAATCTTATTGACAGCCTGCAGGGTCTTTATTCAGTTTTCCAGTTCTTATCGCTGCCTGTAGGACGCGGCTTTATTCCATTAACTGCCATCCAAAGAATAAAGCTGTTAAGAAAGAAGCAATGAGTCGGTTTAGACAGTGCGCTCCAACGTATATGCCTCGCGAATGTTTAATAATGAAGAGAGAAATGGGGATAATGAGAGGTACAACCCTCTTCTTCCTTTATCCACAAATTTTGTGAGTTACATGACAATGTGCATGTCTCTATGTGGGAGAAATGGAAAGAAGTAGATACCGTACTATAGAGTGGATTCGAACCTTGGACCTCTTTGATGGAAGTCGGGCAACTGAACCCCTAGATTACCAAGGCTGGTAATTCTGCATCCCTAGACCTTTCTTTTGACTTTTGGTTGGGAGGTTTAAACGCAGCATTTCAATTTAATATGACCCCTCACTGCCATTGCTTAAAGCTTGATTCTGCCTCCTTGGATCGAAAGGTATGTTGGCTGTATTGTGTGCATTTGCGTCGCTACTACAGTCCAGTGCTTTTCACATCACAGCTTCTTATTCTATGCAGTTCCTTAGTGAACGGAACATCTACTGTAGCATACGGTACGTACGTTGTCAAACACTACTGCCCCCCCCCCCCACATATATCACTACCAACGTGAACGTCAGGTCTGGTGAGCACAAATGGGGTCGTAAGGCTGTCTTTTAATGTTACCTTTGTAGATTTGTATATGGTATTAGTTGCGATTCCATTGCAATTGTTAATAATGACATAGGGTTATCCTATGATCAGGTTATATCAATTAGTACATTATCCCTCCTTTTTCCGATAACGTTGGCTAACCCAGGTTGATGTAACTATGTCACCAGTAGAAGGTACTACTAGGAGATTGGTAGTTAGGGATGGAAGTCACCATATTCGTATGAAAAATTCCCTAAAAATGATTCCATCAGCAGTAATAACATTTCATACTAATTAACCTGCAAGCTACAAAGTTACGCAAATTGTGATTACGACCGTCCTATACCCTTTAGTGTATCCTTGTATTTATGTATTTGTATGTACGTGTATAATTTGATTACGCCCATAATAATCGCCTAACTCATAATTGCAGTTCAAAATCACTGTAGCTTACGCTCGGAATCAGATTATAGCAACATTAACCGCAATTTGATCAACCCCTTATCATCATAATTACTAACAATAAAAAAATTGATTTCAGCTTTATCCATTTTGCTATTTATTCGCCCGCCAAAAATGATATGCTGACGTGGGTAGAAGCCCCAGCGAGTGCCCCCATAGCGCCTCCGCCCCCTCTCTCGAACGGTTATACGTCCTTGTTTCATTCAATCTGTCGTCCGCAGTGCTTCAGCTTTTTGGGTGAAAAACTGCATCTACGCAGAATTAACCCCCAACACACACCGCCCCGAGGGCAATACCTATTTACGAGCCATGAAAAGGGGAGCACTAGAGAGTAGCAGAAAGGATTGTTTGCTGGTTTCCAGAAGGGTGCTGCTATGGCCCTGGACGTGTGTGGATCCTATTTTGTCGGAGGAGTCCCTTCCCCAGCTTTATTGCCCGGCTGTTTGGAATGGAGCCTTCGCATCATGTTAACGACTGCCAATGCAGCTTATTGGTCCGCATGTAGGGTCAGCACTTGATTCGGTGTATTGGGGATTCGAATTTGGACGGTCGCATCTGCCTCTCCTGTAATATGGGTGTAATGGGCTTTAACTTTCAATTTGCAGACTTGTCCAATGCCAAAAAAATAATCCGAGGACACACATCAGCGCTACCGGGGGACCTGGGATCAATGGAAGAAGTTCAAAAAAAAAAACAAATACATTCAATACGAGCCTTGAAATAGTGTGAGGCTTTGTCCCCAGTCAGGAGTGTTTATGGTACACAGTTTGTTTGTCCGGAATCCCGAATCCTGTATACATTGTCAGGTTAAATTTTCCGGGTCATGCTTTTATTTATTTTTTTTTTTACCGTCATGCGATTTTTTTTTTGGATTTTGGTAGGGTTTAAGCTTCCATTTCCGTGCAATTGAATACCTTGAAATATTTTAATTATTAATTCTTAACACATACACGCAACAACAAACAAAATTGGAAACAAGTAAATGAATATAAATTTGTTGTTGGTGCTGTGAACGAATCGTTTTTTGCAGCTTATGAGATGGTAGGGATTAAATGTTACCGTCACAGTAAAAACGATACACGATATTCGGAAAAAAAATAGTTCAGTTCTTCTAATTCTTCTCTCTATTTATTACTCTGCTCATTACACATTACACCCTAGAAAAAATGACAATGACAGTACAATGAGAGTTCCTTCTTAGCTTATGCAACATAAACGCTCTCAACAACATGATATGGATTCAAAAAAAAGCGGCACTATCAAATCTTTCTAACTACTGCCCAACATTGTACTTCCATTCCCTTCATAACACTATAGTTAGTGCGATCCCCCAAACAGCTAGGCAGGCGGAGATGGTTAGTGTTGGGTAAAACGCGAATATAAAATGAGTTTGTAAGAGATGCCTCTTTTTCCTGTGAGCCAGTACAATGTCAGACTTCGGCGAGGCGCTATTGTAACACATTAAACTATATACGAGAGTAGGTAAGAAAGCTATGTCTCCATTGTGTATATTAAATATTTTACAATCTCACCTTGCCTTATTTAAAGTTGGACATTTTGCTGCCACAAAAAAATAAGAAATGTCAGTACAAAATTTTACGTCTCAAAAAATGCAAGAAATGGCTTTCCACTTCGTATTTACAATCGCAGCATTTATTTAGATACACGGTCATATACCAGTAGGACATGACTTTTGAACCGGGACATTTACAAAAAATTTAGGCTTCAGTACAATTTACCATGGTGTAAGGGACAAATGTACTGTCTCATTTAAGTAAAAAAAAAGATACCTTTAAAAAAGACTTTTGATGATGAAGCACCTCTCAACTCTCAATAGGACGACATACAAGCCAGTTCGGACACTGCTCAAACCGGACATCTTGAAAATGCGATGCTTGAAGCTTGGTTGTTTTACTCCGCGATCACCTTCGAAAGGAGATTGTTGGACAAAGATGCAAACAACAGACACTGATTGAAAAAGAAATGCAAAAACGTTGACTACTGTGGATGGTAACCACTTTTTGAATGTATGATAACCGCTTGCCACGTAAACTTCCCTGACGAGACAGTCCTGCAAACTGGAGAATTCAGCGATCGGCACCGAAGAAAAGCTATCTAAAGAATATCGAGGGTTGGTGGTAGAGGGATTCTCTTCTATCGAGGAGATGACTCTCTCCACCATCTCAACATCTTACTGCAACAATATTATGTACATACTTAAAAGATGTTTTATGTGACCCCAGAACAGATTAATGCGACCCCTTAGAACTAATTAGCAAGTGGGGCTTCGATGAATCACACCAGGCACAATTTAAGCAGAAGATGGGAAATAAAGCCACAGATTCTAATATTTTTCAAACTAGTTTTGTACTACTTCGACTAATATATGGTACAAAAAAAACAGAAAACACTATGGAAAAATCCAACCCCATCATCACTACGATATTGTCGACCTATTCGAATCAGATTCGTAAAAGAAATGTGGATATAACCCAAGAAGAAATTGAGTATGTGAAAAATGCCATCAACACTTTACAAAATACAACATTTTTACTGGAAGGAAAGTTGTATTCCGTAAAGCATACAATGATACTTTCAATGATAGACACATAAAACATAAAACATAAAACATAAAACATAAAACATAAAACATAAAACATAAAACATAAAACATAAAACATAAAACATAAAACATAAAACATAAAACATAAAACATAAAACATAAAACATAAAACATAAAACATAAAACATAAAACATAAAACATAAAACATAAAACATAAAACATAAAACATAAAACATAAAACATAAAACATAAAACATAAAACATAAAACATAAAACATAAAACATAAAACATAAAACATAAAACATAAAACATAAAACATAAAACATAAAACATAAAACATAAAACATAAAACATAAAACATAAAACATAAAACATAAAACATAAAACATAAAACATAAAACATAAAACATAAAACATAAAACATAAAACATAAAACATAAAACATAAAACATAAAACATAAAACATAAAACATAAAACATAAAACATAAAACATAAAACATAAAACATAAAACATAAAACATAAAACATAAAACATAAAACATAAAACATAAAACATAAAACATAAAACATAAAACATAAAACATAAAACATAAAACATAAAACATAAAACATAAAACATAAAACATAAAACATAAAACATAAAACATAAAACATAAAACATAAAACATAAAACATAAAACATAAAACATAAAACATAAAACATAAAACATAAAACATAAAACATAAAACATAAAACATAAAACATAAAACATAAAACATAAAACATAAAACATAAAACATAAAACATAAAACATAAAACATAAAACATAAAACATAAAACATAAAACATAAAACATAAAACATAAAACATAATACATAATACATAATACATAATACATAATAAATAATACACAATACATAATACGTAATACATTGGATTCCGTGGAATCGATTCCCTGTGGAATCGATTCCAGGGAATCAAATCCAGGGAATCGATTCCAGGTTATCGATTCCAGGGAATCGATTCCAGAGAATCGATTCCAGGGAATCGATTCCAGAGAATCGATTCCAGGGAATCGATTCCAGGGAATCGATCCAAGGGAATCGATTCCAGGGAATCGATTCCAGATAATCGATTCCACAGGGAATCGATTCCAGGGAATCGATTCCACAGGGAATCGATTCCAGGAATCGATTACAGAGAATCGATTCCAGGGAATCGATTCCAGGGAATCGATTCCAGAGAATCGATTCCACAGGGAATCGATTCCAGAGAATCGATTCCAGGGAATCGATTCCAGGGAATCGATTCCAGGGAATCGATTCCAGGAATCGATTCCAGAGAATCGATTCCAGGAATCGATTCCAGAGAATCGATTCCAGGGAATCGATTCCAGGGAATCGATTCCAGATAATCGATTCCACAGGGAATCGATTCCAGGGAATCGATTCCACAGGGAATCGATTCCAGGGAATCGATTCCAGGGAATCGATTCCAGGGAATCGATTCCAGAGAATCGATTCCACGGGGAATCGATTCCAGGGAATCGATTCCAGGGAATCGATTCCAGGGAATCGATTCCACAGGGAATCGATTCCAGGGAATCGATTCCAGGGAATCGATTCCACAGGGAATCGATTCCAGAGAATCGATTCCACGGGGAATCGATTCCAGGGAATCGATTCCAAGGAATCGATTCCAGAGAATCGATTCCACAGGGAATCGATTCCAGGGAATCGATTCCAGGGAATCGATTCCAGGGAATCGATTCCAGGGAATCGATTCCAGAGAATCGATTCCACGGGGAATCGATTCCAGGGAATCGATTCCAGGGAATCGATTCCAGAGAATCGATTCCACAGGAAATCGATTCCAGGGAATCGATTCCAGAGAATCGATTCACGGGAATCGATTCAGGGAATCGATTCCAGGGAATCGATTCCAGGGAATCGATTCCAGAGAATCGATTCCACGGGGAATCGATTCCAGAGAATCGATTCCACGGGGAATCGATTCAGGGAATCGATTCCAGGGAATCGATTC